>QXEO01000853.1:0-434215 GCA_007115705.1 Dactylis glomerata
TGTCTCGGACCGAGGTAGAGCATGGAGAATGTACTCAATCTACGGATCCGGCGGCTGCTAGGAGCCCACCTAGTAGAGATGTTGGTTGATGCATGCGTTCTACCCGGTAGTAAATAAAAATAAGATACATTTAATTTCAAGCTATTATTTGATATAAAATGCTATATTTGTTGTTTGGCTACCTACAAAATAGAGGATGGCTGATAATGGGTGGATGTACAGTGGCCGTATTAGTGCGACTGAAAAAACAGCTGAGTGGGTATCGAAGACAGATTTATTAGTGAAGGAGTTGGCACGTGGTTCAAAGTCAGGTGTTCGTCCAAGTTGTCCTTGCACACGGTGCAACAGGCGTCATCGTCAGGGAAAGGATGACATGACCAAGCACCTTTGGTTGCATGGGTATATGCCTAACTATGTTACCTCGGTCGACTTTTCTCAGTACGACCGTGATAGAGGTGAGGTGATGCGACAGCGAATCGATGGCAATGAGGATGATGGGATTAGATATTTGCTAGATGATCTCCATGATGCGTACATGCCAGATTCACCACCAGAACCGGAGGAACCGCCAGAACCAGAGGAACCGCCAGAACCGGAGGAACCAGAGCCAACCGCAAAGGCCTTCTATGATATGATGGCCGCGGCTAAGAGGCCTCTGTATGAGGGTGCAAAAATTTCTCAGCTCGATGCCATCTCGCAAGCTCTAGCCAACAAGGTCCAGTATGGCAACACCCGAGCAAGCTATGAAGCGGGTTTGAGAACTACTGGTAACCTGTTGCCCGAAGGACATTGCATGCCTAAAACCATGTATGAAACAAAGAAAATTCTGAAAGCGCTCAGCATGGATTATGAAAAGATAGATTGCTGTCCTAAAGGTTGCCTTCTGTTTCGAAAAGAGTTTGCGGATGACAAGTATTGTAAAAAGTGTGGGGCCTCTAGGTATCATGAGGTGAAGGGACCTGATGGTCAGAAGAAGCAGACAAAAGTCGCCGTGAAGATTCTTCGTTATCTCCCATTCATAAAAAGAATCCAGCGGCTTTACATGTCGGAGGAGTCTGCCACACAGATGATGTGGCATAAGAAGGGGAAGAGATACCCGGACGAGCACGGAAAGATAAAGATGGGTCATCCATCTGATGGTAAGGCATGGAAGAACTTTGATGACAAACACCCCAATGAGGCAGCAGATGCTCGGAATGTCAGGATTGCGATAGCAACCGATGGATTCAATCCATATGGTATGTCGGCTTCATCGTACAGCTGCTGGCCCGTGTTTGTTATTCCGCTCAATCTCCCTCCCGGAGTCCTAATGCAAAGGAAGACCATATTCCTGTCGCTGGTCATTCCAGGGCCCGACTACCCGGGGAAGAATCTAAGTGTCTATATGCAGCCGCTTGTGGATGATTTGAACCACTCTTGGCACCACGGGACGTTGACATATGATCGAGCATCAAAGACAAACTTCCTCATGAAAGTTTGGTTCCACTATTCCATGCACGACCTACCCGGGTATGCCCTATTCTGCGGTTGGTGTACAGCTGGTAAGTTCCCATGCCCAGTGTGTAGGCACCGACTTGAGTTCCTTTGGCTAAATGCGGGTCACAAACGTACCTCCTTTGACATGCATCGGCAGTTTCTTAAAAGAGGGCATCGGTTCAGAGAAGACAAAAAGAACTTCACGAAGGGCAAAGTTGTGCTTGAAGAAAAGGAGATACCTACGTTCGATGGTACAGCTGTTGATGCCGAGCTACGGGCTCTCCTGCCTAGAGAGGGAGGTGGCCCGCAATTTGAGGGATATGGTCAAACGTATAACTGGACTCACGTGGCAGGCTTAACTCAGCTTGAGTATTACAAGGACCTCGAACTTCCCCATAACATCGATGTGATGCACACCGAAAAGAATGTCGCAGAGTCCATCTTTCACACAGTCTTGAACATTGCTGGCAAGTCAAAGGATAATGTTAAGGCTAGAGTCGATGTTGAGCAGCTATGTGATAGGACAAAATTACACATGCAGCCTCCTGACCGCAATCGAACAAATTGGTTCAAACCGCATTCCAACTTCTGTCTTGATAACATCCAAAAGAAGGAGGCTTTCAAGTGGCTCAAATACGCCGTGATGTTCCCTGATGGTTATTGTTCGAATATGAGTAAGGGAGTCAATCTTGTAACAGGAAAAGTCACCGGGCTCAAGAGTCACGACTATCATATATGGATTGAGCGGCTGATGCCGGTGATGGTTCGAGGGTATCTCCCGAGCATGTCTGGCGAGTTTTTGCGGAGTTGAGTCATTTTTTCCGCACGCTCTGTGCTAAGCAGATATGTCCCCTGATGATTGAGAAGCTGCATGATCTAGTGCCGGAGTTGCTATGCAAGTTAGAGACGATCTTTCCGCCAGGCTTCTTTACTCCGATGGCACATCTCGTTGTTCATCTTGCGAACGAGGCACTCTTGGGTGGACCAGTGCAGTTTCGTTGGCAGTTCTGTATTGAGAGAGAGTTCAAGTATATTCGATACAAATGTGGAAACAAAGCTAAGATTGAAGCATGCATAGTTGAGGCAACTCAGCTTGAGGAGATGGCAAACGCCTCGACAACTTACTATGCCGATGATGTTCCCACTCTGCATAACCAGGTCTCTCGGTACAATGTCGATGAGCCCAAGCATAGTCCCAAGCTCCTCCTCTTCCAATGTCCCGGTGGCAAGGCCGGTGGCTCAAAAAGTTATATCATCACCAATGAAGAGAAGGATTGCATAATGCTATATGTGCTTATGAACATGAATGAAGTTGTCGATTTCGCCAGGTAAAATGGTGAACATATTACTTTGCAACTAGTAACTTGGTTTCGGTCTAATACTTATTTTCTCCTTTTAGCCAATTTATTGATGAACACTGGTCGGGAACGACGGGTCCCGATGCCGTGGAGGTGGACACTCTTCTAAAAGAGGGTGCCCCTGGAAAGAAAAAATTCTCGGCTTGGTTCAGGGACAAAGTAATTTCTAACCTGTCCTTCTTACTTTGCAATCCGTGACTTGTCCCTTTTACACGTAAGTAATGCACAAAAACAATTTGAACTGAACTTGTAGGGAGCGGATCCCAACATTGAGATGACGGATGAGTTGAGATGTGTTTCCCAAGGTTTTAGCCGTAAAGTCAAGAAGTATGAGAAGTATGATGTCAATGGGTATCGCTTTCATACAGAGTTTCACCAGAAGAGTCGACCTAATGCAAAAACTGTTAATACTGGGGTCTTCACCAAAGGGGCCGATGGATTCAATTATTACGGAAGGTTAGAGAACGTATACGAGCTGACGTTCGATCAAACGAACATAGAGCTCAACCTGGTTGTGTTCAAATGCCACTGGTTCGACCCACACAGTGGACAAAGAATTACCCCTTCCATTGGGTTAGTTGAGGTTAGGCCTTCAACCACCTATAGCGGAGCGGATGTGTTTGTTGTGGCTCACCAAGCCAAGCAAGTTTACTATTTGCCCTACCCATGCCAGAAAGTGGAACTCAACGGCTGGGAAGTCGTGTTCCAGGTATCTCCACATGGTAAGCTACCCATGCCCTCCGTCGAAGATTACAACAACATTGACCCTGTAACATATGAGGGAATTTTCTATCAAGAGCAAGAGACCTTCGGGGACTTTGACTTACAAATGTGTGGTCTTGAGGACCTTGAGAATGATGCACAACCTCGTGGCGAGACAGTGGTAGATCTAAAGGACATTGACATGCTCTCCAAGTTATATGCGAACAATGGCATCGTTGATGAGCCTCCACCATGCGATGAGCTTCCAAGATACTCACGTGATAGTGATAGTGATAGTGATAATGATAATGAAAACCCTGATTATGAGAGCGATGATTCGAGGTGAGGGTCTTTTTATGTCTTAGTGTCATTTTATCTTGCATGCTTAGTATTTATCTTCATGTCTTGCCATGCTTACTATTTATCTTCATATCTTGCCATGCTTAGTATTTATCTTCATATCTTGCCATGCTTTGTATTTATCTTCATATCTTGCCATGCTTTCTATTTATCTTCATATCTTGCCATGCTTTGTACTTATCTTAATTGTTTATTTGTTTTTCAATGCAGGTGATTGATCAATATGAGCAAGCAATCGCCGTCCTCCCTGCTTAATACGATGCAGCAACAGAAGATAACCAGAAGTAGAAGAGAACCTCGTCTGCCGCCGCGTCTTAGAGATGGAGGAGACGCGGGACGAGGGCGAGGACGAGGCCGAGGCCGAGGAGACGGAGGAGACGGAGGGGGGGACGAGGACGAGGACGAGGTGGTGGAGTGGGAGGACGAGGACGAGGACGAGTTGGTGGAGAGTCACCTCTGTCTGACCTACCCTCCGCTTCTGGCGACGTGGCTTCCCACTCGCGGTCTATGGAGGCGGAGGAGACGGAGGATACACAGGAGGGGATGGAGGAGGAGGGGATGGAGCAGGAGGGGATGGAGCAGGAGGGGATGGAGGGGGGGGCGGCGAGGGTTCCGCAGCCCAAGAAGCACAAGGTTCGTGGGGAAGCGATGGTTCCACATCCGAGCAAGGAACCTACCACCAAGGAGGGCAAGCTCCTCATTGAGCCTAACGGCGTTGAGTAAGTGTCTATAGTAATTTTGAACATGTAATTTCATTCTTGGCATGTACTAATGTTTGATTATTATGCAGCAATTGGATCGTTCCGCAGGGGGGCCGACTTCCTAGTGGCTTGCTTGGAGCTGCCATTAGGATGTATTGGCCGGGCTTGTACATAGTGGTCCCCGGCGGCGTGCCTAAGCTTGCCCTCCATTGGGCGGACTATGAGGCCGCAGATTGTGTTGGCTTTGGGAAAGCTTCTGATGCTGTGATTGCCACGTTTTGGGTAAGTACATATACTTTATGAATTCCATTCATAGTTCATGACCTCACCATGCTAGCCCATGACCCTCACAAATTTTTATGCATGATGTGCAGAAGTGGCACAGGGTGCTTCCAGAGCATCAGGAGTTGGCGAACGCGACTTTGCGGAGGGCGTGTCAGAAGCTCACACGCCAGCAGTTCTACAATCAGAAGCACACATCCATGAACCACTTCTTGGCTGAGAAGCTCGGCAGGACGATGACGAAGCATGAGCTTATCAATGATCCGCCTCCGATGACGCTAGATGATTATGTATCGGTAAGTAAATTGGCAATGTGCTTCCAAGTTGCAATTGCATTATCTGCTCCTCAACTGACTCCGTATGTTCATTTTTCAGGTTCGCCCCTTGTGGACCGATGAGAAAGTGGAGGCATGGAAGGAGCTTGCCCTCAGGTGGATGGGGAAGGACGATGCCTTCAACGATGTGAGCTCGCGGAACAAGACAAACCGCGGCACCGAGGGAACACACAATGCGGGCAACAGGAACCATGATCGCTTCAAGGCAAAGATGGTATTTATTTACCCTCAAACAACTTGTATTTATTTCCTCTCATTTACCTACTTGATAACCGTTACATCTCTTTCGCGATGCAGTTTCGTGAGACCGGCGTGATGCCCACCGACATGCAGGTGTGGCTGGCGATGAGGCTTGCGCCTCCCGACCTCCGTGAGCCTCAGCCTGCGCTCCCTCTGTTCTACGGCAACACCGCGGAGGACTTCTCTTCGTACTCGAGTACTTTGCAGGGTTTCCATCCAGAGGTGGATGACCCCGCGGCGGTCGAGGTTGACGAGACTTCGGTGATCGTCTCGGGGCGTGGTCGGCAGCATGGCCGTTACCGCATTCTTAATGCGGTGATCCAGCCTACCACGACCCTCACGCGGGTGAAATCTACCCTCACCGCCGACTGCCCCTCTGTCCCGCCACCGCCACCTCGCAGGACTACTACACGGGTCGATGTAAGTTCTCATTTTCATCATCTTTCCGACATTCATCCCTAAAATGGCTAAGTTGACGAGAATTCATGAATTTTGACATTGTAGCATGAGTTCGAGGCGGCATACGATGCCTACTATGCGGGATATCGGGCCGAACTAGATGCGTGGGAGCAGAAGAGACGTGCCTTCGATACGTACCTCCTAGAGTCCACCGACGTAAGTTTCAAACCTTTGCAAAAGATGAGCCGTCTTGTTCTTATCCTAGCTACTTTGAACCTTTATCTTTGCATTATCTGACATCCAAACTATCTTACAGGCGGTGAAGATGTTCCTTAGAACTGGAGAGCGGAGCGCGGCGCTAGACTCAGAGCGGCCACCTGAGCCGGGGCCTAACCCAGTGTGCCTACACAAGGAAGCCTTCGCTGCCCAGTACTACGCACAGACCCCGGTAAGTTCTTCTCCAACATGCATACTTGCTCCTTCTCTATGCCAACGTGTCGCAAGTTGCTAACTCTTGTTCAAAACATGTAGAGAACGGGCCGTTCTCGGAACGCCGAGTTTGGTGGTGACGGGGCAACGCCGAGTACGTCACGAGAGATCACGCCGATTCATCCAAGTGCTCGTCGTACTCCTTCGGCTTCTCCTGGGTCTTCCGTTGGAGATACGGCGACCGCGGCCGACGAGCGCTTTCCAAATTTCACTAGGTCAGAAATGGGGTCATCGCCGAGTAGGTAGTGCGAGCGTGTGTGGGCGGTACTATGTATGCACGATGTTGGATATGTGATACTATGTATGCATGATACTATGTGTGTGATATGTGATACTATGCATATGAATGTGTGATATGTGATACTATGCATATGAATGTGTGATAACATGATGCATTTATATATTTGTTTTATTATATTGCCTGCATGCTAAATATCCTGCTAAATATCGTGCTGAAAACCTAAATTTCAAAAAAAAATTGCCAGGAGCTATGCCGACGGCATTGTCGTCGGGTTAGCCCTGCCAATATGGCCAAATGGCAGTGGCTAACCCGACGGCAATGCCGTCGGCATAGCCTCTGGCTGCTAATCGGGCCGAATCTGCGTGCTGACGGGCCGGCCGGCCTGCCAGGCTGAGCCGACGGCATTGCCGTCGGCGTATACCCTGGACGGCGTTAACCAACGGTGGGGCCCTCCGAGAGCTAAGCCGACGGGAAAAGTGGACCGACGGCATCTGGCCGACCGTTGGCGTGAGGCTGACCCGACGGCTCTGATCTGACCCGACGGCCTCAGAGGCTGGCCCGACGCCGGATTACGCCGACGGGGCTACGCCGACGGCTGCCGTCGGGTTAGCCTGGACCGACGGCCTTCTGCACCTGACCCGACGGCCCTCGGCCGTCGGCATAGCTCCTGTGTGCTGTAGTGATGCCGGGCAGGTTTTGGGGCGAGGCGGTCAGTGCGGCCGTCTATTTGCTGAACAGGGCGCCGACTAAGAGTGTAGTCGGTATGACGCCGTACGAAGCGTGGTACGGGCGCAAGCCCTCGGTTGATCATCTTCGCACTTTCGGGTGCGTGGCGCATGTGAAGACGGTGGCCGGGCATACTAACAAGTTGGCGGATCGAAGTACTCCAATGGTCATGATCGGCTATGAAGCCGGTACGAAAGCATGTCGCGCGTACAATCCGGTGAACAAAAAATTGGTTGTGACACGCGACGTACTCTTCGAGGAGGAGAAATCATGGAATTGGAGCTCCGCGGAACCGGTTGAACTAATCTCGGACGAGATTTTTACTGTCGTTTATGCAGATGATCAAGACGCTGGAAGCAACGTCGCTGCGGACACGGAAGATACAAATTCTGGACCAGAAGCAGCGAGTCCATCTTCGTCACCACGTACGGAAACAGAGGAGTCGGGTGACGCATCACCGGCACGCACGGCAGCGGACGCGGGAACGCGAGGCGCTGGCTTTCCGACGCCAGACGATACGCGCGCGGACGTGACTTCGTCAAGCTCATCAAGTGAGCTGCGGCCAGGAGCTAGCATGCAATCAGCAAACTCCCTACGTGGGAGCACGTCAAGCGCTCGGCCAGGAGCTCGCGCACATCGAGCAGACTCCCCACGCGGGAGTGTCTCCAGGCGGCCAGGCGGGTCCTGTAGCAGCCCAGCACCGAGCTGGCCAGACGGGCCGGAGAGCAGCAGTAGCGCCCAGCGGCAGATTCGCCTGGAAGCCCGTTCGAGGCTGGAGAAGAGCGATCGCCTGGAAGCGCTCATGGATCGCTAGGACGAGGAGGAGCGGGCGCTGCTGACCACGCTTCGCCACGAGCTTCGTCCACGGCGGATGCTGGAAAAAGTGTGGCGTCTCCTCCGAGTGTACAGGAGCGGAGACGGCCGCCCACTCCGGAAAAATTACGAGACGTAATGGATTTGTATCCACCGGAGACGCTTCGCACGATAAATCCTATTCGGACGACACGTGCACGCGGACGAGGTCGGGGTGGGTGTCTACTCACCAAGGAACCGACGAAGTTCGAGGAGGCTAACACGGAGGAGTGTTGGCGTCGAGCTATGGATGATGAGTTGGGATCGATTCGCGACAACAATACATGGAAGCTCGTCGATCTACCCAATAATCATAAAGCCATAGGGCTCAAGTGGGTGTACAAGATCAAGAAGGATGCCGAAGGAAAATTGGTGAAACACAAAGCGAGGCTAGTAGCCAAAGGATACGTGCAAGAGCAAGGTGTGGATTTCGAAGAAGTGTTTGCTCCGGTTGCAAGGATGGAATCGGTGAGATTACTTATGGCTCTCGCGGCTCAAGAATCTTGGAAATTACATCATATGGATGTGAAATCCGCGTTTTTTGAATGGGGAGTTAGAAGAAGAGGTCTATGTGAAACAACCACCGGGATACATCAAGGAAGGAGAAGAACACAAGGTTTTGAAGCTACACAAGGCATTGTATGGGCTCCGACAGGCGCCTCGGGCGTGGAACATCAAGCTTGATCGTACGTTGAAGTCTCTCGGATTCGAGAAGAGCCCACTGGAGCATGCTATGTATAAGCGAGGACACGGAAGGGGTCATCTACTAGTTGGCATCTATGTGGATGATTTATTGATAACTGGAGCGGATGAGAAGGAGATTGCAAAGTTCAAGCTACAGATGAAGGAGTTATTCAAGATGAGTGATCTAGGCTTATTGAGCTACTACCTTGGAATCGAGGTACATCAAAAGCCGGGTGAGATCACATTATGCCAGGAGGCGTACGCAAAGAAGATACTCCAGAGTTGTGCTATGGAAGATTGCAATCCAACTCAAGTTCCTATGGAACCTCGGCTTAAACTTAGCAAGAGAAGCAAAGCACCCGCGGTTGATGCAACGGAGTATAGAAGTGTGGTCGGAAGTTTGAGGTATCTCGTGAACACAAGACCGGACTTGGCCTATTCCGTTGGCATTGTGAGTCGCTACATGGAAGCACCTACAACGGAGCATTGGGCGGCGGTGAAGCATATACTCAGGTACATCAAAGGGACAACTAACTTTGGTGTAGTCTATTTGAAGAAGAAGAGGAAGGTGAAGATACTTGGCTATAGTGATAGTGACATGGCAGGAGATGTTGACGACCGTAAGAGTACCTCGGGCGTGGCATATTTCTTTGGAGAAAGCCAGGTAAGTTGGCTATCACAAAAGCAGAAAGTAGTGGCACAGTCTTCCTGTGAAGCAGAGTATATTGCAGCTGCGACCGCGGCGTGTCAAGGCGTGTGGCTAAGGAGGCTACTTGGTGACCTTATGAACAAGGAAGAGGAACGAGTGGTGCTCAATATTGACAACAAGTCTGCAATCTTATTGTGCAAGAATCCGGTGCATCATGACAGGAGTAAGCACATTGATACGAAGTATCACTACATACGGGAGTGTGTAGAGGAGAGCAAGACTGAAGTCAACTATGTTTGCACCGATGATCAGCTTGCCGATATTCTGACCAAGTCTTTGGGTCGACTGAAGTTCTTGGAGATGCGAGGAAGGATCGATGTCCAAGCTGTGAAGACGAGCACATCGTGCTTAGGGGGGTGATTGTTAGCTACCTAATCATGTACGACGCCGGAATGACGTCATGTGCCTCGTAGTGTTCCGAGTAGAATACTTGCATACATACGTGGAGTTGTAACCGGATCGTTCTCCTAGTGCTAGGTAGAGTCGGTTAGGCTGCATATATATATATATGCGTTGTACCCTGGCTTGTAACACACCAGATCGTGAAGTAATACAAGCCCCAGGTGCGACACGCACCTGTTGCAATCCATCGAATATTGCGTGCGTGTGTTTCGTGTTTGTGCGCATGATGTGCTAGTGCAAAGATCGCTAGCTGAAATCGATCAGCTCAGCTCGAGCTAGCTGATTGACGTACGTGCCTCGGCGGAAGTATACGGAATACGTGCGTGACGCTCGTCGGAAGCTTCATCAACTATCGTCGGACTGTACTCGGCGTATTGGGGCTGGTCCAACAGCTCCAGCGGCAATGTCGACGGCGGCGGTGACTGGTGATACGTCTCTAACGTATCTATAATTTTTGATGCTCCATGCTTATTTTTACACCATTTGCCTACTATTTCGTTACACTTCGTGGCACTTATATGTATTTTCCGGAACTAACCTATTAACAAGTCGCCACAGTGTCAGTTCCCTGTTTTCTGCTGTTTTTGTGTTTCAGAAGTGATACACAGGAAATATTCTCGGAATTGGATGAAACAAGTTCCTGAAATCTTATTTTCCCCGGAAGCTTCCAGAGATCCGAAGAGGAGACGGAGTGGGGCCACGAGGTGGACACACACCAGGGCGGCGCGGCCCTGGCCGCGCCCCCTACGTGTGAGACCGCCTCGGTCCACTCCTGACGATGCCCCTTCGCCTATAAAGACCCCCCCCCCCCGGACGGAAAAAACCTAAGGGCCCGATCAATTTTCCAGAACACATCGCGATCCGCCGCCGCCGTCGACCCAAAGATCGGGAGGGTCCAGAAGCTCTTCCCGGCACCCTGCCGGAGAGGGGAATCGCCACCGGAGGTCTTCTTCATCGCCGTGCTTGCCTCCGGAGCGATGAGTGAGTAGTCTACCTTGGACTATGGGTCCATAGCAGTAGCTAGATGGTTGTCCTCTCCACCATGTGCTTCATGTTTAGATCTCATGAGCTGCCCTACATGATTGAGATCACCGTTATGTAATTCTACATGTTTGGTTTGTTGGGATCCGATGAATATTGGTGTTATGATTGAGTTGCTATACTGAAATTTATCTTATGTTATCTCTATGTTGTTTATGATCTTGCATGCTCTCCGTTGTTAGTAGCTATCTTGGCCGAGTAGTTGCTAGTGACTCCAAGAGGGGATATTTATGCTCGATAGTGGGTTCATGCCTCTATTTAATCTGGGGGAGTGACAGAAACCTCTAAGGTTGTAGATGTGCTGTTGCTACTAGGGAGAAAACAACATTCATATGCTCAAGGGCATATGCTTTGTTTACATTACACACTTTGCTTAATGCAATTATCTATTGTTCGCAACTTAATACTTGTGGAGTTCTCGGATTGATTCGCCACAAGTGGATTATTAGTCATAGATGCAGTTGGATGGCGGTCTATGTATTTTGTTGTAATGCCCAGAGTAAATCGCATAGTGATCTTCTTGATATATCACGTTTATCTTTATTCTATCAATTGCCCAACTGTAATTTGTTTACCCAGCATGTGTTATTTATCTTATGGAGATACACCACTAGTGAACTGTGGACCCCGGTCCTATTTCTATCATATTGCTATCACCTGTTTACTTTACTCGCACTGTTTACTTTACTCGCATACTTCTACTGTTTTCCGCTCGATACGCTCATAACCTTTGTTTCAAGCAAACCGGTGAGATTAACAACCTCATCGCAAGTTGGGAACAAAGTACTTGGTTGTGTGTGTGCAGGTTCCACGTTGCAGCTAGCAAAGCAAAGCTTGGACGAGGCGACATATATAAATTGTCCGAAGCTGTCGCTAAGCCAGTCCGCATCACCTTCAGTCGTATTGTCTGCTCTTCTCCTGATCGACATACCTTAGTTTTCTAACTGAGGGAAAACTTGCTGCTATCTTCATCAAACCTTCTCTTGGGGTTTCCAACTGGCCGGTTATTTACTTCATCAACTCGGTAGCATCAAGCTCTTTCTGGCGCCGTTGCCGGGGAAGAAGTGGAAGACCTCTGCAAGGGGAGTTTTTCGCACGCACATCCTTTACTTTGTTTTAAGTTTTGCTTTACTTTATTTTTACTTGCATCGTTTTATATCAAAAACCCAAAAAAAATAGAATCCTTGGTAGCTGTTTTTATTTGTTTGCTTTTAGTTTTGCTAAAATGGGTAATCCTGAAGTAGAAGTTCGTAGTTTTAAGCAACAAGGAGGAGAAAGTTTAAAAGATGCTTGGTACCGTATTAACAATGCCCATCATAGGTGTACAAAAAAGCACTCTACCACGATCCTCCTTAGAAATTTTTTTGTTGGTATATCTAGTTGGAATAGGTATGTTCTCGATACCCTTACAGGAGGTAATTTTCTGGGTACTCCCGCTGGAGAAGCATGCACTATAATTGAAAGTTTAGTGGGACTACCACCTATTCATGTTGCTAAAACCGAGACCACCTTGGAGGAAGTGGTAGAAAAGCTCAGCTCTTTAGAGAAAAGTTTGCCAAGTATCCTAGAAAATGCTAGCCGCGTTAGTGAATTAATAGAAAACATTGGTAAGAGAATTACCGTTTTAGAGGCTAGCACTACTCTTGATAATCAAAACTTAAGGATTTGTAAACTAGAGGAGTCTATGGAAACTCTTAGCTTAATCTTCTCTTCTATTAAATTTAAGAAAGAGAAAGTGTTTGTCGGAAAAGAGCAAAAATTTATGTATGTTCCCAAGGTTTCTGCGCTTAAACCTCAACATGTTCTTAAAATTGGTAAGACTCTTAGTTCCACTAAGGGTGACTTGCAGGTTGAATCATCTTCGGGAACCTCCAAAGAGCCTACTGAGGTAATTGATGCCTCATCACTTGATGTTACTTGATTCGTAATTTTCTGCGCCTAGCTCAAAGGCGTTAAAGAAAAGCACTCTTGGGAGATAACCCAATGTTTTATTTCCAGTACTTTTTCTTTTATTTGAGTCTTGGAAGTCATTACTACTGTAATGACCGCTCCTTATCCTTTTTATTTCATTGTTGTGCCAAGAGAAGCCCCTAATTTGAGTGAGGTAAAGATTTGGGGATGTTGCTGTCCTGAAACTGTTTTCGGTGCTGCACCGTAAAAATTCGTGAAAATTCTCTGTATATCTTTTGGACCTTCCATTTCTTGTGCATATGCCCCAGGTTATATCCAAACTTTCGTTAGTTGAACACTTTTTGATTTGAGCAACAGAAAACCCCTCAAAAATTCGGCCTTTGTCAGCTGTTCTATTTTGACAGATTTCTGCCAATATTTGTGTTTGCCGCTTTACCGCTTTCTTTTGAGTTCTTTTGATCACGGAACTTTTGGGGAAGTTGCTACAGTAGTATATACTTTATATGTGGTGGTTTTGGGTTGAAACCTGAAGCAAAAAGAGGTTGATTATATGTTATGCTTGCACTAATGTTGCTAATAGAATTGTGTTTAGTTTTGTATGAAGGAAGTTTTCAAGTGTAGTGACGAGGTTCTAACTCGGCAATGCCCATGTTTCGGGGCTTTCGATTCATGGAGAGCATGTGGGCGCTTGGCGGATTCGACGGCTTCAGACAGAAACAGGGGGTGCACACGAATTTACCCAGGTTCGGCCCCCCGGAGGGTAAAGACCTACATCCTGCTTGTCTGATCTTGTATTGCTGGTATATGAGGAGCTGTTACAATGGCGCGCAGATGCAATCTGGCGGAGGTGGAAGGAGATGGCGTGGCTAGCCTATGCGAGGTTGTTTTGTAGGCTATGCCAATCTCGTCTCTAGGGGGGCGCCCTTGGTGGCTTTATAGATGCAGCCAGTTAGGGTTTACAAATATTTTTTGCCTTCTACTCCAAGTCGAAGTGCTGGGCTTTGAGGGCTTCGGGTACCCTTCGAGCGGGCTTCTTCCTTGGCAGGAACCAGGTAGGCAAATATCGAGGACCGAGGGGTCATACCCTCGTCATGTAGGGATTGGAGAATGATGAGATGAGTTGAAGAATGGACAAAAGCTCAAGCTTGGGGATGCCCATGCATCACCCTAAGAAATATCCAAGAAGTACAAGCGTCAAAGCTTGGGGATGCCCCCGAGGCACCCCTTCTTCATTGGCAAAGATCAGGTCACCTTTCAAAACACTATATTTTTATTGCTTCATGCACTATGTGTTTTTCTTGGAGCGTCAGTTGTTTTAGTTTTCTTAGTTGGTTTAGTTTGTTTGTTTGCTGCAATAAATGGTTGGACCCCAACAAATTTCCCTTTGGAGGAGATGTACTCGTTTTCATTTGCAAAGAACGCTCTAGTTTTCACTCTTATATAAAATCGAGTGTTCTACTTTTTCTGCTACTGCTTTTGGTTTTCGTTTTCGCCTTGATATGCGTTCAGATCTTGTCATATCTTTTCATCAAGGTGTATTTTTGCCTCTGATCTTTATTGGTTTTCATCAAAAGAGGTGTTTATAAAAGTTTCAAATGGTGTTGGAAAAGAGAAAAAGCTTTGTGCAAAATAGTGGTACAAGAAGTAGCTTGTGTAGACTGCGGCTTAGGCTTTTTCATGTCATGCTTGATGTATTTTTGATAGTATGCTTAGTGGTTTTTCTATAGCATGACTTGTCTCAAATAACTGAGATTGCTTAATGAGCCTTTGAAAAAATCATGCGTTGTTTTTATTGTTTGGAAGCATTATTTTGGTTTTCTCCTTGATGCTTTATTTGGGTTGACTTGGCGCATGCCCACACATGTTAGACTCTTAGAAAGTCGCCAATAGCCTCTATGATCATTTAGTTTTTGACTTTTGATGCAATCTTATGCTTCTTTTAATGTCGCTTTGTATGATTATGGCCATTATTGCTCTCTTAGTTGATCGCTCCCAGTCTTTTGCTAGCCCTCGCCTTGTACTGAGTATGAGCTCTACTCGTGCATCCAACTCCTAAAAACCAAGTTTTCCAAAGTGTCCACCATACATACCTACTAGAAATTTGCTATTCCAAGTAAATTTGACTTGCTTTTATCTTCTCTTCAAATTAAACTCTTACCAGTGTTATGCGAAAATTGGTCAGTAAAGCTCTCATGAACCGGAAGGCACACTTTACTTTTTTGTGTTCTTAAAAATTTGACATTGTGGTCTCTTATGTTGATTTGTTATGCTTGCAAGTTGTAAGTTGGATTCTAGCCCATCCATGCTGTCATGGGGCAAGCTTTCAACATTGCACTTCTTATTTGTGTTGATATCGTGATCTTTTGTTTATGGATGTCCGCGGTGTGAAATGAATTGGAAATCTTGCGAGGATCATGGAGTTTGTATATGTGTTAGGAAAACGCCTGGACCGCCAATCTAAGCCATGCATAATTCATGGTGGAAATTTGCAGCATACCCATGGTGGACATTCGACGATGCATCTCACAATAAAAGGCTAAACAAATGGCAAATGAAAGAGATGTCGAGGTGTTCATTGTCTGCTTGTCCTGTCATTTTGATGTGGGCTTGTTCCATGTCATCGGGCACGGAGGTACCCCATCGGCGGTTTTCGATGATACATATATACTTAGAATGACAAGAGCCTTGCTTGGGACTCTAAGTTGAGTAGCATGAGGTTTGGGTACTCGTATTCACGGGACATGAGGTTTTCAACTGATGATTTGTCAAGCATATGCATCATAATTGTTCTCGCATTAACTTTAACCATTCAAGATGCTTATGATGGGGGCAATGAGAGCTCAAAGCCGGTAAGTAACATAATTTTTGAAGGTCTATAAAACTTGCAATCACTGCTTCCCTCTGCGAAGGGCCTTTCTTTTACTTTTATGTTGAGTCACCACCTTCTTTCTTTATGCACCATAAGAGAGCAAAGTTGTCATTCTTAGTATAATATGCATTGTCCCAAAGTTTTCAGTGATTGATTCATATTGTTGGTTTCACTTGTTCTCAAATTATTTGTATCTAGTCGCCCTCTTAAACTTGAAGGTGTCCTATGCATTTATGTTTTGCTCTCCATGAAGGACAAGCTGAAAACCATTTGTATGTTTTTCCTTATGATTTGGACACACGTTTGACTTTCATTGTTTCATTTTCATGATCTTTTGTTTGTGTTTATTTTCATGTTTACAACATGGTTGCTAAGTTTCTATTGTCAAGATTATATCTTTCATGCCCATGTTTTAAGTTCTTATGATCCCAGCTCACAAATGCTTACATATATGATCAAGATTGTGTAGGTGCATGTCACCTCAAAAATTATTCTTTTGTTATCACTTACCTACTCGAGGACGAGCAGGAGTTAAGCTTGGGGATGCTTGATACGTATCCAACGTATCGATAATTTTTGATGCTCCATGCTTGTTTTTACACCATTTGCCTACTGTTTCGTTACACTTCGTGGCACTTATATGCATTTTCCGGAACTAACCTATTACCAAGTCGCCACAGTGCCAGTTCCCTGTTTTCTACTGTTTTTGTGTTTCAGAAGTGATACACAGGAAATATTCTCAGAATTGGACAAAACAAGTTCCTGAAGTCTTATTTTTCCTGGAAGCTTCCAGAGATCCGAAGAGGAGACGGAGTGGGGCCGCCTCGATCCACTCCTGACGATGCCCCTTCGCCTATAATGACCCCCCCCCCCCCGACGGAAAAAACCTAAGGGCCCGATCAATTTTCCAGAAGACATCGCGATCCGCCGCCGCCGTCGACCCGAAGATCGGGAGGGTCCAGAAGCTCTTCCCGGCACCCTGTCGGAGAGGGGAATCGCCACCGGAGGTCTTCTTCATCGCCATGCTTGCCTTCGGAGCGATGAGTGAGTAGTCTACCTTGGACTATGGGTCCATAGCAGTAGCTAGATGGTTGTCCTCTCCACCATGTGCTTCATGTTTAGATCTCATGAGCTGCCCTACATGATTGAGATCACCGTTATGTAATTCTACATGTTTGGTTTGTTGGGATCCGATGAATATTGGTGTTATGATTGAGTTGCTATACTGAAATTTATCTTATGTTATCTCTATGTTGTTTATGATCTTGCATGCTCTCCGTTGTTAGTAGCTATCTTGGCCGAGTAGTTGCTAGTGACTCCAAGAGGGGGTATTTATGCTCGATAGTGGGTTCATGCCTCTATTTAATCTGGGGGAGTGACAGAAACCTCTAAGGTTGTAGATGTGCTGTTGCTACTAGTGAGAAAACAACATTCATATGCTCAAGGGCATATGCTTTGTTTACATTACACACTTTGCTTAATGCAATTATCTGTTGTTCGCAACTTAATACTTGTGGAGTTCTCGGATTGATTCGCCACAAGTGGATTATTAGTCATAGATGCAGTTGGATGGCGGTCTATGTATTTTGTTGTAATGCCCAGAGTAAATCACATAGTGATCTTCTTGACATATCACATTTATCTTTATTCTATCAATTGCCCAACTATAATTTGTTTACCCAGCATGTGTTATTTATCTTATGGAAAGACACCACTAGTGAACTGTGGACCCCGGTCCTATTTCCATCATATTGCTATCACCTGTTTACTTTACTCGCATTGTTTACTTTACTCGCATACTTCTACTGTTTTCCGCTTGATACGCTCATAACCTTTGTTTCAAGCAAACATGTGAGATTGACAACCTCATCGCAAGTTGGGAACAAAGTACTTGGTTGTGTGTGTGTAGGTTCCACGTTGCAGCTAGCAAAGCAAAGCTTGGACGAGGCGCCATATATAAGTTGTCCGAAGCTGTCGCTAAGCCAGTCCGCATCACCTTCAGTCGTATTGTCTGCTCTTCTCCTGATCGACATACCTTGGTTTCTTAACTGAGGGAAAACTTGCTGCTATCTTCATCAAACCTTCTTTTGGGGTTTCCAACTGGCCGGTTATTTACTTCATCAACTCGGTAGCATCAACTGGGTGCTGACGTCGGAGTGCTACTGGTCCACTGGTTGCACAGAGGAGGTAAGATTCAGCTCGTTTGCTTCATCCGTTGGTATTTCGGATTCAGTGACCCCTTGATTCAGAGATCAAGTCACCCTCTTGCTTGCTCAATGTTCAGAGAAGTACACTAACATTCAGAAATCAACTCCTTTTCGGCTACAGAACTAACTATATCATGCCTAGTTCATGAGGTAACACATTGCTCATGATTTATACAATTCAATTGTTAACAATTCTCGATGATCAAAGTTTTGAACTTTTATTGAATCACACTATGAACAGATGAAACATGGTGTCTTCCCAATGAATCATCAGTGCAATCTAACACCGATAAATAGTACCATGCATCTAGCATTACCATCCTACATCGAACTGAACCGATTCTGTCACCGACCTGTGCTGAAAAGAACCCTACCTAAAACCTCTCCAACGGCGCAGTAGTCTCAACGATGTTGGAGCGGCGACGTAGAGCTCGAGGTGGACACCTGGGAGATGTCTGTCGCGGCGAGGAAGACGAGCGCGTTGCAAATAGGATCGCGGCGCGGCAACCGACCAGGTGCAAATCATTAATGTCGCAGATACGAGGGGGTTTTCATAAAATTGTACATGGCCTGTCCATTTCTATGGAAAACCTGCTATTTCGTCGGATTTCAAGGGGGTTACTACAATTTTATGAATCATACGTGGCACAGTTCGGATCATTTTGTATGAAACTTGCAAACGCACGACAAGTTGTACCACGTGGCCCCATTTTGAGAGTTTTTATATAAATTTGCTCGAATGTGACAAGTTTATGTATATGTCGGGTGCTAATACCTCTTATTATTACTACTAGTACGTTGAATTACTTAACTAAATAAGGCGAGATCTATCTAGGGTGAGTGGTGAGATAAACACGAACTATCATTGCTCTCAATACGACAAGACAAGATGTTTGCGTCGACACAACTGTTTCATTTCTGGCCTAATACCGTCTTCGTAGACAATGTAAAATCACGAGAAAATTTAGTGTCTGTTGTCATGCATCTTATCGTCGTAGGCAGAAACGATGACCCGCTAGGGTCTCGGGTACGTGTTGATATAGGGTGGAAAAAGCCTCCACCGTGGCATATACAAGCGAGCAAGTCGTGAACTCAACAGAAAACAAGAAAACGTTACATGCGATATAAACGTGACAACCTAGATGTCTAACAGCCCCCCTTAATCACAACCTGTAGAAAGGTTGAGATTACGCTTGAACTCATGAAGATTTTTGACTGCTAATGCCTTGGTGAAACCATCTGCAACTTGATCTTTGCTAGAGATGAATTTGATATCAAGCATTTTGTGTGCAACTCGTTCTCGAACAAAATGGTAATCAATCTCAATGTGTTTTGTTCTGGCATGAAACACAGGATTTGCAGACAGGTATGTAGCACCCAAATTATCACACCATAGACATGGTTTTACCTTGAGTGTAACGCCAAGTTCTTTAAGAATAGCTTCAACCCATATCAATTCAGCTGTAGCATTTGCCAAGGCCTTATATTCAGCTTCAGTACTAGATCTTGAAACTGTAGCTTGTTTTCTAGCACTCCAAGAGACTAAGTTTGGACCAAAGAAAATAGCAAAGCCTCCAGTTGACCGCCTGTCATCCAAGCAACCTGCCCAATCTGCATCTGAAAAAGCACTGAGCAAACTAGAGGAAGATTTCTGAAATGTTAACCCAACTCGTATGGTACCCTGAACATATCTCAAGATTCTCTTAACAGCTGTCCAATGAGCAGTGGTAGGTGCATGCAAATATTGACAAACTTTGTTTACTGAGAAAGAAATATCAGGGTGTGTCAATGTTAAGTACTGTAAGGCACCAACAATACTTCTATACTGAGAGCTATCGTCAGGACCAAGAGGAGATCCTTCGGTGAGAGACAATTTTTTCGTAGATGACAATGGCGTGGGAGATATTGTGCAGTGTTTCATACCAACTTTGGTCAACAAATCAGAAGCATATTTTTCTTGAGTAAGAAGCAAGCCATTCTGAGTTTTCATTACCTCAATACCCAAAAAATAATGTAGATCTCCCAAGTCCTTAAGTGCAAAGTCATCATTGAGATCATGAAGAAGAGCAGTAATTGCTTTGTCTGAAGAACTGGTGACTATGATATCATCAACATAAATTAGAAAAAATATCATGATATTAGCTTTGTTGTAGAGAAAAAGTGAAGTGTCTCCTTTTGATGGAACAAAACCAAGCTGCTGCAACTTGGTGCTCAGCCGAGAGTACCATGCTCTTGGAGCTTGCTTTAGACCATAAAATGCTTTATCAAGCTTGCAGATGTAATTTGGAGTAGCGGAAGACTCAAAACATGGTGGTTGTCTCATATAAACCTCCTCTTCCAGAACGCCATGTAAGAACGCGTTCTTAACATCCAGCTGCCGTAAACTCTAGCCCCTGGAAACAGCAACTGACAGAACAAGTCTGATAGTGGCTGCTTTAACAACTGGACTGAAGGTATCTTCATAGTCAATGCCATACCTTTGCTTAAAACCTTTTGCAACCAAACGTGCCTTGTACCTGTCCACTGTGCCATCTGCATTTTTCTTAATACGATATACCCATTTGCAGTCAATAAGGTTTCTTGTAGAATGTGGAGGAACAAGGTGCCAAGTTTTGTTGTCCATAAGGGCAGTATACTCTTCTTCCATAGCTTTGCGCCAATGATCATCACCAAGAGCCTCCGAAAGTTTACTAGGTTCACCTGTAGACGTAAACAGACCATAGCAAATTGTGCCATCAGTATACTGTTTCGGTTGTCGGATACCTTTTTTAAGACGTGTACGAGGTGCAGGAGGCGGAGGCGGAGGCGATGCTGAAGGTGTCGATGTGTTATCACATGATGAGCTGCCACCAGACGCATCTGTATTTTGAGCAGGAGAAGACGAGCGTGAGCGTCGCTCCGGCGAGGGCGTACGACGTGGTGACTGAGGCGAGGCTGACCGGGAGGCAGGCGAGGCAGGCGGGGTCGGCGGGGTCGGTGACGTGGACACGCGGGATTCGTCCGCGCGTGGAGAGCGCGTGGGACACCGACCACGGGCGTGGGAGTGCGAGCCGGGCTCAACGCGCGTGACAGCCGTCGATCCCGCCCGACCAGGATTGGCGTCAGAATCAGAATCCGCCTCGGGATCAGAGGAATCAGTGCCAGGATCCACCTCGGGATCTGTTCCGAGATCTGCCTCGGGATTGTTTTGTCTGGTGCGATGTGCAGGACTGTTTTCCTCCGTTTTTGTACCATAAAACCCAGAATTTCTTGCCGATTCTTGAGTAGTAACAACTGCATCTGCAAAATGATGAGTATCTGCACCATCTTCATCATCATTATTAGTAACAATAGGCACAACGGGCAAAGGCATATAGTCATCAATATTAGCATCCCCACTATTTGGTGTTTGTTGAGGTAAAAGGAGAATGTCTTGCTTGAGACGGCGACCAGCATTAGGGTGAAGTTCAGCAAATGGAAAAATGTTTTCATCAAACACTACATCTCGAGAAATATAGACACGCCCAGTAGAAACATCTAAACACTTGACACCTTTGTGGCGAGGACTGTACCCTAAGAAAACACACTGGGTAGAGCGAAAAGAGAGTTTGCGCTGATTATAGGGCCAAAGGTTTGGCCAACAAGTACAGCCAAAAACACGAAGAGAATCATAATTTGGTTTAGTGTGAAGAAGACGTTCTACTGGCATGTCATGATTTATTACTTTACTAGGAAGAATATTTATGAGGAAGGTGGCAGTGAGAAAAGCTTCATCCCAGAACTTAAGTGGCATAGAAGCATTAGCAAGCAAGGCAAGACCCACTTCAACAATATGACGATGCTTTCTCTCAGCAGAGCCATTTTGTTGATGAGCATGGGGGCAAGAAACATGATGAGTAATGCCAACCTTTTGAAAGAAACTGTTGAGTTTTTCATATTCACCTCCCCAATCAGTTTGCATGGTAATAATTTTTCTATCAAATTTTCTCTCAACAAGTTGCTGAAAGTTAAGAAACACTTGATAAACGTCAGAGTGTTTCTTAAGCAAATAGATCCAAGTAAATTTGCTGAAATCATCAATAAAGCTTACATAATATGAATGTTTTCCAGCAGACTCAGGTGCTGGTCCCCATACATCAGAGAACACTTGTTCCAAGGGAACAGTAGAGACACTAGTAGAGACAGGATATGGCAATTGGTGACTCTTAGCTAGTTGACATGAATCACAGATGTAGGGATTTATTTCAGGAGAATAGGAAATATTGTTTTTTCTAAGAACTTGTTGAACCACAAAAGATGAAGGATGGCCTAAACGACGATGCCATGTAGAGGAAGATGGCTTTATTGTGACAAAAGCTTGCTTGGATGACTCAGTGGGCGTAGAAGCAAGAGGATAGAGACCACCAGAGCATGGCCCTTCACCCAGAACTCTCCTTGTGTCCCGGTCCTTAATTAAGAAAAACCAAGGGTGAAACTCCATAAAAGCATTATTATCAAGAGTTAGCTTATGAACTGATAAAAGATTTTTTGAAGCAGTGGGAACATGAAGGACATCATTGAGTTGTAAAGAATCATGTGGGGTGCATAATATAGATTGACCAATATGACTTATTTGCATACCGTTGCCGTTGGCAGTGTGGACGCGGTCGTTGCCATTGTACTTATCATGCATCGTGAGCTTGTTCAGCTCGGAGGTGAGGTGGTGTGTAGCACCCGAGTCCGGGTACCAGTTGGTGTCGACGCCATAGGAAGCAATATTCGCGCCCTTCTCATTATCATCATCACGGTCATTCTGGAACCGCCACCAGCACTCTCTGGCAGGATGACCATGGATCTTGCATATCTGACAGGTTACATCAACAAAGGGTGTAGGAACACGCCCTTCACGATTGCGCCTGCCACCATCATCATGTCCACGACGATATCCATCACGGCGATCATCATCATAACGGTCACGGCGATATCCACGATCATCCTGGCGTCCACGACCATACCCGCGGTCGTAACCACGGTCCTCCTGGCGCATGCGATCATAGCCGCGGTCACGGTCATAACCGCGGTCGCGATCATATCCGCGATCATCTTGGCGGTCGCGATCTGCCTGGCGTGGGCGGTCATCATAACGTGGGCGGTCATCGTAGCGACCGCGATCATCAGCACGTCCACGAGCCTGTGGCCGAGGGTCACCACCACCGCCGCCTCCACGACGAGCGATATTGGCCGAGGAGGTGAAGCCCTCGGTGTCATCAGCATCATCTTGCATGGAATCATAGGCAATAAGCTGGTTAAGAAGATCAGCAAGGGTTGTACCAGGGTTCGCGTTGATGGCAGTTTTGAAAATGTTGTAGGAACGGTCAAGTCCATTGAGAATAGACCCGATCAACTCATCGTCATCCAGTGTCTTTCCGGCGGCTGCAAGTTCAGCAGCAATAGCCTTCTTCTTTGCAACATACTTGCCAGCAGAGAGGGACCCTTTCTTCGTGTTTTGGAGAGAACCACGAAGGCTCTGGATCCTTGACCGAGATTGGGAGGAAACCAATTCCTTGAGGGCCCCCCAGACTTCAGCAGCCGAATCAAGCCCGGTGACGTGGGTGAGAATTTCTGGAGACACAGAATTCAGCAAAAACCGGAGTACCTGCTGATCCCGCGTAAACCAGGTGGCGTACTCTGGATTCTCGACGATGACCTTCTTGTTGTCTTTGTCTTCAATTTCCATGGTCTTCACGGGTGCCTTGTCCGTGCCCTCGACAAGATCAAGATCTCGCGCACCTCGCAGAGCAGGAAGCATGAGAGCGTTCCATGGGATGAAATTGTCTCGTGTCAGCACCTGTGCAGGGGGTGATCCAAGGAGGGCGGCCAAAGTGGCCGAGCTTGAGGATGACCCGGTCATGATGTTGATGGATCTGGGTGTTTGGGTGTGTGTTTTTGGTGTGGCGGCGGCGGCAGATCAAGAGGATCGGCGGCGGCGGCGGCTGGTTTTTGATGTGTTTGAGTTTTTGTAGGTGTATGCGGCGGCGGCAGATCAGAACCGATTAGCGGTGGCGGCGGCTCGTTGTGGTTTTTCTGGTGTGGTTGTTTTGAGCGGCGGCGGCGGCAGAGGGTTTAGGTTTTCGGCAGCTAGGTTAGGGAGAGGATACGCTCTGATACCATAAAGGATTGCTGCACTAGCCATCTCAACCAAAAGTCCGAACTGATGGAAAGAGGCTATGCATTATATTTATATTTAACACTCCCCCTCGCGTCTAGGCTATTTTAGTCCTTAGCGTGGGTTCGGTGCCGGTCAAGATCTTTTTTCTTTTTGTTTTTAATTCCGCGTGAGCGGGGTCTCGAACTCGAGACCTCTTGGCTCTGATACCATATCGTCGTAGGCAGAAACGATGACCCGCTAGGGTCTCGGGTACGTGTTGATATAGGGTGGAAAAAGCCTCCACCGTGGCATATACAAGCGAGGGAGTCGTGAACTCAACAGAAAACAAGAAAACGTTACATGCGATATAAACGTGACAACCTAGATGTCTAACACATCTCTCTCCGAGGAGAATTATTTTGTTGCCACTCGGCGATTGACAGCCCAGTTGATTGCGAGACATTCGTGATTTCTTGGTGCAAAATGGCTCTGCATCTGTGTTTCTATCTGGTAAACGTTACTATCGGACTACTTGTTCAACGAAAATTGCTGATCTCGTACGAGTGTTGTTCGAAAAACCATGCAGACTAGTTGTTCGGAACAGAATTGAAAAAAGTTGCTCTGTCCACCGCATATTGTATTCTGATGTTTAACCTCCGAAAGCTGACACTGCCGGCGGCGAGCGCCGTTCCCACTGCCCCGAGATCGATAGGGCACATCACAGCCAGGGGCGGGCCCCCTTCCTGACGTCGCGCCGTGCATTTGTCACTCGCCACAACCTGGCTTTTGGCCACTAGCGCGTGCTGGCTAGCGGAGTCCGCGTGACCCTCAACTTCATTAAACTCAGGTTAGCCTATAATAATTGGTCTGTTCACTCCAGTACGTCTGCTTCTAACATATAACCGCGAGCTGCAAAGCGATCTTGCAACAACCTCTACCCACTAGATCAAACCTGTAAACCTCTAGTGACATTACTTATGGAGGATAAACAACCTTACATCCGCGCACATGTTTAACGGGCGCTCCTTCATATGTATTAATCATAGTACCACTGATGATAATCTAGTCAAGGTCTTACAGACACATCAGATCTTCAAACGTCATGTTGGTCTAGCAGCCCTTGCAATCGTCGTTGAGTTGTCCCTCAAACGATCTTGTATCTAACCTTTAACTTGCGCTTGTTCTATTTCAGCTACATCGTAATGCATTTATATATAGGATCAGGTTAAAAGAGTTCGACTTCAACATGTTATCTACCGCCAATTAATTACAAGTCCAATTGAGATGAAACTTATACACATGTTCACCACATATCTAAATAGGGACGTGTTTGTTTCCATCAATGTTAAACGGTAAGGAAATCGAGTTACACTAGGATTTCAGTGTAATGGTACTTTTTCTATTTTGTTTGGTTCAACCTCATGATGGTATTGGTTACCCTAAACATATCGAAGGGGATCGCTTGTCTCCTCTGCTTCTCACGCAGCGCCGCCAGTGCTCCTTCCGCCGCGCGGCTGCTACTCCTACCAACCAACCCCCTTTGCACGGCAAGTTGCTCATGGCATAAAGAATCGATGGGAAGATAGGGAGCCATCAACGTCAATGCCAGTCAGTATTGGAAATCGGCGGCCGCCGTTGATCTTCCGGTGATTATTCTCCCAAGACGCCATTACTTCCGTCGTAGAGGAAGCTGCAGTGAGATCTGCCTCCATGCTGAGGTCGTCGGACGAAGATGATCTAGGACGAGCAAGAGGGGATTGGAGGTTCATGCAGAGGCTTCATTCGGGGTTCGCTGGGTCGGCCTAAAACAATCTATTTATGGAAGGGGTTGGGCGGAATCAAACTAAAGTTGGGCCGAAATCCGTTTACATCATATCCTATTGCGGGTCGAGCAACCAAACATATTTAACATAAATCATTTACAGAGTAACCAAATAACAGGGATAAAAGGTTGAACCAAACACGTCCTAACTATCATCGTCAAGAGGACATAAGTATTTGCAATGAAGTTCCAAGGATATTTCGAGAGGAGACAAATCATCCCAACTTGAAACTTCTTCACTCTTCATGTAAAATGAAGGATCGAGATCGTTACCCTAGAGGCTATGAATAGGTTTCTACAATTTTTTCCTCTCTTCTTCACAAGATTGAGTCTTTGCAGGATAGAGTCTAACACAAATATATGAAAGAACCCTATATAATGATAAACAACTTCAAGCATGAATATATCACACATATATACACAAAAAGAACTTGATCAAAAATATTCAAGGCACATGGAGAAAAATATTTATCCCGGTGTCCGGGAAACTAATCATTGTTGGAGTGGTGCATGCTACCAGGTAGGACCCCAAACGCACCTAACAAATCTTCTACTAATCCATGTGAACTAGTGACCAACTAATTCCAGATGTTCTTCTGGACTGCATACACAAAGACTAAGCATTCCATTGTCTAATGTAGTATTAGACCAGACACACTGTGCGTCGATTCAATGAAAATGATTGTCATATTTGAATCGCTACTCAATCGGCTGCAGTGTATGGAACCGCATCGTTCTGAAACCGTGGGTCCTAGTCTAAAAGATGTCCTCCGCGTGTGGACAAGAGATGCATGTAGGAAAGTGTTATCTTATTGCAAATAGATCTCTCTGTCCCTTGCGTGAACGAGACACGCATGCAAAAATTCTTCTTTTATTCCCATAAGTCCAACCAAGTTGTGGAATCGCTTCTTGTGTCAAAATATAAGATGCGATGCTCTACACTGTATAGAGCCGGTTCCAAAACTTGTTTGAACCGCTTTGGAGCAATATTGTGGGTGGTCTTATATATGCTAGACTTGTCGGGGAAAGAAAGGACTCGGCTCAACTTACTTTCCCAATGCCACTCATTCTTAGCAATTGAGTTTGTGCATATGTTCCATATTCATCTTCTTCTTGATACACTAAGGTCCAATCCACACAAAATCTTGACAAATGTCCCAAGTCTAAGATGATACTATAACAAAATAATTTTGCACATGCTATAAGAGTTTCGAGAATAGGCAAGCATTGATGTGGCAAACTGGAGTAGAAAAATGATGGGTAAGCCTTAGTCCATACATTAATAAGGAGGCCAAAATACAGACGGGAACTAGTGAATGAAGCGAATACTTGGTAGATGAAATAAATTTATAAAAACATTAGGTAAATAGGGACACAACGGGTAAATTTTCGATTATACTTTATATACGAGGCGTACAAACTGTACTTGTAACACTATGGAAGTTTTTATTCATTTTATAAAGAAAGAGACACCTACCAAACCATAGATACAAATATACTATCATCGTAGACTTAGTTGCGTTTTCGTTGAGATCTTATGTGGGTTGGATCCTGCTCAATAGATTGGGATATGATCACGAAACATAGTCACAAACTCGCTTGCTATGAATGAGTGGTATTGGGAAACTATGTTGAAGCGAGGTGGTACTTAATGCAACCAGGGACTGCCGTGAGTCTACTACTGTTCGCTCAGGGTCCTCAGTTTCGGCATACACTCCACATTCGGACGTGTTGCTATCCAGTCTAATGAGCGGGGGAGCTAGACCTGTTATCGAGGCTGGGAAAGAATGAGACGAGGCCATCTTGGCCATAGTAGATACAAGATCTGGTCTGGTATCCCAGTCAGATAATCTAGCAGTATCCTTTAGGCATAGGATGAGTTTCAGCATCAACGGGTAGTCGGGTACGCATCGCCCGCCATCGGACGCCACCAGACCACGCTGAAGTTGCGCCTCTCGGCAGCGCTGATCATCATTCAAAACCGGCGCCCACCCCCTTGAGGACAAGAGCCCATTAGTATTTGCAATGAAGTTGCGAGGATATCTCCAGATGAGACAAATCATCTCAACTTGAAACTTTGTTCACTCATCATGTCGAGTGAAGGATCGAGATCGTTAACCTAGAGGGGGAGAATAAGTTTCTACATTTTTTCTCTTTTCTTCACATGGTTTAGTCTTTGTGGATAATGAAGGTGAGGCTAACACAACTATGTGAAATCACACTATATGATGATAAACAACTTCAAGCGTATCACATGATAAATGCAAAGGAAAGAGCACGTACAAGAATATTCGAGGCACGTCGAGACAAATACTTATCCCGATGTTCAGGGAAGATAATCACTGTTAGAGAGGTGCATGTTCTATGCAGATCCCCAAACGCTGCTAGAAGATTGTCTTCTTCTCGTTGTGGACTGGTGACCAACTAATTCTAGATGATTTTGTGTGTACTGTATACGAAAGACTAAGCATGTTGATTGTTTAATTTGTGATCTGGCACTTGTGGACTTCTCGAAATGAAGTAAGAAATGATGAACCGATGCAAAGCCCACATAGTGTCGCTCTGCAAATTATGGCATATGTCAAGATGATAGAGCTGCATCTTTTTAAACCTAATCCTTCTTCTAGGCATGATTCCATCTCATCAGTACCTCGCTGGACTCTGCCGTCTTAAGGTATGGTTCATGTTAATAATAACGGATTTTCTAAGTAACAGGCGCCTGAGAAATTCTTATTTCTCATTCACCCTAAAATTTTTGTATCTGTTACACTTTTCTCGTAAAAAAAGTGCAATTGCACTTTTTTGTCAGAAAAGTACAACTCGTTGCAGTTGCACTTTTTAAAACTACAGTTGCACTTTTTTGAGGTGACTGAGAAACAAGAATTTCTCAGACAATTGAGACATAGGCCAACCCTAATAATAATGTTGACACAACTATCTTCTCTACCTCACGTCGGATGAGAATAGGTGTCGTGGTCCGAGACCATAGTGGTGACTGCTTGCTTGCAGCGAGCTCCTTGATGTGATCACGACACCACAAGCGTTGGCGTTGTACCGCGCTCTGTCTCCCTTGCAGGTAGTGAGCGTTACATGTGTGGAAATCACATAATGAAGTTCCATTTCACAAGTAGAATATGACTTGTGATGTGGCTTTTGCTATGGCACTCTTTGCTTTTTTATGATTGGTCCACAAATGATCATACTTCACAATGCAAGGGTAACTTTGTACTAATACCTACATTTATGGTTTTCCTTGTATTTTCCATTTCTTTCAGGGGCATGCGTGTATGTTTCTAGACATGATAATGAAAGCAGTAATTGCCGGGTGCTTCGCACCCGCCCCCGTTTTAAAAAAAAACTTTGGACTGTAACTTTAGCAAAGTATTTCTAATACATCCATGCATGTGAAATGAGGGTTTAAAATAGTATGTCCGGCGTGAGGGAACTCTATTCTTGCTTGAAAAAGTTTGCTTTAATAGAGGGCACCCTCTCTCGATTGAACTTACCTCCATGTATTTCTATTTATCTAGTCTAGCATAAATACTGTTATCTACCAAGTACAATCTCATCCACTTGTTCCCAACCACATTTTGTCCTCCATGTATATATACATATGGCATGAGGCTACCCTTCACTTTTAAATAGCTATATCATATACTAAACTTTTACCATCCTAAACTTTTGCTACAAGTATATCATCCTAAACTTAGTTGTTTCTTCGTTGAGATCTTGTGTGGGCTGGTCTTGCTCGACGGTTAGGTGTATGATCGTGAAACATCGTCATAAACTGGCAAGCTAGGAATAAGCGGTATTGGGAAAGTATGTTGAAGCGAGGTGGTAATTTATGCAACGAGTCGCTGGCGAGTGTCTGCTACTACGTGATCAGGGTCCTCAGTTTCGGCATACACTCCACAATCGGACTTGTTGCTATCCAGTCTAACGAGTGGGGGAGCTAGACCAGTTATCGAGGCTGGAAGAGACTTACACGAGGCCATCTTGGCCATAGTAGATACAAGATGTGGTCTGGTAGCCCAGTTAAAAAAGCTAGCAGTTTCCTTTAGGCACAAGATGGCTTTCAGCATCAACGGGTATTCGGGTACACATCACCCGCCGTCGGACGCCCCCAAACCACGCTGAAGCTGTGCCTCTCGGCAGCGCTGATCATTCAAAACCGGCGCCCATCCGCGCGCGCCTTTGCCGTGAGACGGAACGCAACGCGACGACGGCCGGGCTGGATCGTCGATCTCCGGGGGTCTGAACGCGACCGCTGGTTCTGTCGCTGGTGCTCTTCAGCTATGCTTGGCTAGCTTGAAGCAGCAGCTGGGGTCAAGAAAGCGGCTGAAATGTGCGAACGCTCGCCGATGGGGACGTGCGCCGCGACGGGGACGGACGTAGGCGCGGTCGACGGCGACGTGCGCGCGCTAGCCACCTGATAAGGAAGATCTGACCTGCTTCGTGCTGGTGCGTGTGAAGGAGCCCCTTGACCTCGGGGGTTGGTGCGGGATTTGCTTCCATCTTTGGCACTCGTTGGTGCGATCTCTTTTTGCTCCGATTCGTCAGCTAGGGGTGTGTTCGGTTTGAGAACTAGGTGGAATGCAATGGAATGGACTGGTTCCTAGAGCTCATTCTTGTGTTCGGTTAGACAGAGGAATGGAATGGACTGGTTCCTCAGAACGGTATATTATGTCTAGATTCGGAACCAACTCGTCCAGCCAAAATGGCCGGACCGCGAGGAACGCGTGCTATCAGCGAAAATAATCATTAGACTAGTGCTAATTTGACTGCAAATTTCAAATTATTGCTAATTAAATTACTAATCCTAAATTATTTGCTGATTTGCTTTTTTTGCTAATTTTAAATTATTGCTAATTAAATTTGACTAGTGCTATCAGCGAAACTAACCATTTTTTTTGCTGATTTGCTTTTTTTTTAGATAACTGATTTGATAATCCTAAATTATTAGACTAGTGCTAATTTGACTGCTAATTTTAAATTATTGCTAATTAAATTACTAATCCTAAATTAGTTGACCGTTCCATTCCATCTTATTTTAGTGCTACCGAACACCGGAATGGAACGGAATTGAACCGTCCCGTGACTTCGGAATGGAACCATTCCGTTCCGTCCCCTCCGGTTCTCAAACCGAACACATCCTAGCTCTCCGAGATGCAGTCGTGTTTCCTCACGTACCGAAAAAAAGCGCGGAGAATGTGTAAAAAGCGCCGTCGAAGTTCGTCAGCTCGGGGGGAAGTGATCGGGAAGCACGACAGGACGAAAGCACAGTGACCAATACGACGGCACAAGTCCGTTAAAAAAATACGACGGCACACGTTGCACGCAAGCTGAACTTTTTCTCCATTCCGTGGGGCCGGGATGGAGGCAGACCGATCTTAGACCAGCCACAGTGTGATAAAAAAGCGATTCCAAGCCTCCAATGAATCGGTTCCATACACTGCAGCCTATTTGAAAAGCGGTTCCAAATTGTGTCAGAGGAAGAAGCGAATCAAACAATTGGTGCGGTTCAAGAGCACCAATGTGTAAGGAGCATGCATGCAGCCCCACATGTAAGTGAGAAAAGAGAGAGAAGAATATAGCTTTGATGAGAGAGAATGATGGATAAATTATATTTGCATGGCAGATTGAACTTGCATGGCACCGCATCAAAATCGCTCCCAACACTACAGCTAAACTAGTGCGGTTCCAATCTCTGCCACATTTTCCTTTGAACCGATACCACGCATGGCACCGCATCAAAGCACTCGCTCGAGATTCACCGTCCCCACTCCCCACAGAACAAGTTCCACAAAAAATCAGCTCTTGACCGAGCGAGGTCGATGTGCATAATTTGGACCATGGAGCCCGCCGAACAATCATTTCGAGCTCCACCCGAAACCTCAGAACATTATTATACCAGTGTCATTACTTAAGTAAAATAAAGAGAGATCTTGGGTGAGTGGTGAGATAAGGCCTTTCACAATGCATAGTTTCTTAGCACGTTTTTATAGGAGTAATTAAAATTTAAGATACAACTTCTCCAATGCATTGTCTCTTAAAGGTTGTCTCTTAATTAATGATTTTGGTCTCATGCATGTATATGATTGGACTAGAAACAATTTTTACCTATGAACTCGTGCATATGTTGTATCTTAGCTAAGCTACAACACCACTCTCTTTCCTCATTTAATCTAGTGCCACATAAGCAAAATACCTAGGATACCGCGCTAAGAAACCCCATTGTGAAAGGCCTAAGCACGGACTGTCACTGCTTTGAATGCGACAAGACAAGATGCATGACTGCATCGACACAATAATTTTAGTTCTGGCTGAATCCTACACGGGGAAAAGAGGGAAGAAAGCCAGCCGGATAACGTTAACCGTGGCTGAATCCGATTAGCTTTGGATCTGGGGCCGCAAAGACTAGACAGAGAAGTCAGGGCCGATAAATCTTGAGACAGGGGAACAGAGACGAAAACCAGGAGGTCGCATCGCGCTGCTGCTGCTGACACTGCCGGCGGCGAGCGCTGTTCCCACATTCCCCGAGATCGCGCACCGCGCACAACAGCGGAGGGAGAAGCACTGGCCCGTTCGCTTTTAACAAAAAATCACAAACGGCAAAGCGATCTTGCAACAACCTTTTTTACCTAATAATTAGATTAAACCTCCCAACATGAACTTCGGTATCACTTGCGCGATGCACAAGCGATCGATCGAGACAACAATCACAGCATGACTTGTATGTTAATTTCATTCGCGATCAACCTACATCCGCACATATGCTTCATAGGCACATGTATTAATCATAGTACCACCGACAATATTTTTGTGAATTGAATGTGACACATCAGATCTTCACACGTCAAGCTTGTCTGGCAGTCCTGCTGCCATGGGCGTACGGCCGTCCTATAAACGATGTTATATCTAACCTATTTGTGTCTCTCTAATTTGGCTACCTCGCGATGATTTTTATATATAACCTCATGTTTCAAGAGCTTAACTTTAACATGTTATCTATCACTAATTAATAATATTTATATTTGGAGATACTGAAGGGCACCAAATAATCAAACACGGTTGCCCTTCCTGTTATAAAGTCTATCGTTAATAAAATTTCAGTCTCAGTGTCCATCCAACTGCAAGAAAACTCTCTAAATTTATATTACATACATACTTAGGGTCTAATTTATGAAACTGGAATAACTACGTACTTAAACTTCCTCCTCATCTCTAGAGGAGACGTCGGTCATGCCGTATCCCGTGCCCACGCCGGAGTCGGAGGTGCTAGATGCGTCCGCACAGTCCAGCACTGGGCCACCCCCATTGGAGCTGGAGCCAAAGATGCTTCATGCGTTTGCATCGTCGAGCGATGTGCGCTCACCGACGAAATGGTTGGTGTAGCCCGACGTCGAGGCCACTTCCCAAACTTCCTAGGCGGCCTTACACCTAGTTGTCGTGGACATCCAAATCTCACAAATCGCGTCGTCGAACCTGCTGACATGATTCTCCGGAGCGGCTACTGATGTCTACGCACGCGTCTGTTCTTGTAGACAGTGTTGGGCCTCCAAGTGCAGAGGTTTGTAGAACAGCAGCAAGTTTCCCTTAAGTGGATCACCCAAGGTTTATCGAACTCAGGGAGGAAGAGGTCAAAGCTATCCCTCTCAAGCAACCCTGCAATTACGATACAGAAAGTCTCTTGTGTCCCCAACACACCCAATACACTTGTCAGATGTATAGGTGCACTAGTTCGGCGAAGAGATAGTGAAATACAAGTGGTGTAGATGATTATAAGTAGTAACTATGATATGAAATAAGTATCGCTGCGAGCAAACATGTAACAAAACAGTAAGTAAACGGTGTGCAATGCTTGGAAACAAGGCCTAGGGATCATACTTTCACTAGTGGACATACTCCCAACAATATAACATAATTGAACGAATAAATAACTTCTCTTCACTATGGTACTCTGAATTACTCTCCTATTGAATAACACTAATCATTGCGTAGGGCTACGAAGCACTCCTCAAAGTTCATCAAGTACTTGACAAACACCACTCATAGAGATATCCAAATTAAATCACAACTCAAGATAGATATTATTGCAACTTAGACCAAGTACTAACACGGTGCACACACTGTCAACATTACACCATGAAAGGAGGAATAGATCACTTCAATACTATCATAGCGATAATTATTCTCATAATCCATAAAAGATCACAATCGTAGCCTAGACCAAGCACCACCATGATGCACGCACTGTCACCGTTACACCATGGCAGGAGGAATAGATTACTTTAATAACACACTAGAGTACACATAATGAAGAAGAGTAACATCTACTTATTCAACATGATACAAAGCTCACGATCACATAAAGATCACATCATGGGAGAGAGAGGTGAACCACATAGCTACCGGTAGAGCCCTCAGCCCCGGGGGAGAACTACTCCCTCCTCATCATAGGAGACAGCAAGGTTGATGGAGATGGCGGTGAGGTCGATGGAGACGGCGGAGACGGAAATGGAGACCGGTGGAGATGGCTCCGGGGGCACTTCCCCGTCCCGGCAGGGTGCCAGAACAGAGACTTCTGTCCCCTGAAATTTGTCGACGGTGGCAGCGGAGCTGTGGAACTCTTTCTGGAAAATTGCCGACTCCCCTAGGGTTTTCCGTCCCGAGGCTTCTTATAGGAGAAGGGGCGTCGTCAGGGGGCAGCCAGGGGCTCCTCACACCAGGGTGGCGCGACCAGGGCCTGGGCCGCGCCACCTATGTGTGAGGGCGGCCTCTGGCCCCCCTCTGGCTCTCTTTCGGTCTTCGGGAAGCTTCCGGGAAAAATAAGACTTCTGGAACTTGTTTCGTCCAATTCCGAGAATATTTCCTGTGTAGCTTTTCTAAAACACAAAAACAGCAGAAAACAGGAAACTGGCACTGTGGCGACTTGTTAATAGGTTAGTTCCGGAAAATGCATAAAAGTGCCACGAAGTGTAATGAAACATCGGGTAAATGGTGTAAAAACAAGCATGGAGCATCAAAAATTATAGATATGTTGGAGATGTATCAGCTACTGCCTTCATACCTCTATTCTTGGCCCTCAGCCAAGCACGCACCCAGGCCCAAGAGACTCGAACGAGTCCACCACCACGTGATGCACCTCTTCTTCATCATGTTGCGCCGACATGATGGACTCCTCCACCACCCTATGCTCCTCCAAGTCCTACTCCTCCATCCCCTCTACCTCCTCCTCAACTGGAACGTGCTCCCCCTCCGAATTAGACCCAATGAGGTCGATTATGTAGCCCACAACACCATATGGCGGTGACTGTGAGGAATGCTCCTCATCCGAATCAGAGGGCGTGAGATCGATGTAACCTAGAGTAGATTCGCATGGACGCATTGTGGCAATGTCAACGGCGAGAAGATAGTGTGATGTATTTTATAGCATGGACCAAAATTTGACGCCCGGCGCAAACATTTTGACATTGCAATTTATAAAATTGCAGGAAGAAAAACGTTAACAAAATTTGCTAATGGTATATGACAAAGAAAAGATGTGCGATCATCCAATTCACATATCATGAAACAACAAAAATCATTTGTGAAGCTTCACTTCGTAGATGCTTGTGGGAACAAAAACCTTTTGCAAACGACACAAGGTATTTCTGCATAAATGGTTTGCAAAATGTTCCGTCAGATATTCCAAGCATCCTTTATCACACAAAAAGTACCAACTAGCAGGGGATATTCATTGATTGGCACAATTTACTTAACATATAACATGTCAAGTAAATTGTGGAAATCAACATATATCTATACTTAGTTAGTTCTCAACAAATAAGTAGATAGATAGAATTGGAACTCCCTTTTCCTGAGATCACAAATTCCCTTGGAACCACGGGCTATGCTATGTTATTGTGTGCGTTGTTAACCTTTTTTCATGATAACTAGCAAACTAATTTTTCATAACTAGCTAAAACATAAAATATGAGTTGTGATAAGTATCGAACAGGAATTTAGTTGCACCTAGGTTGCAAAAATTCGCTCACTTTCAAAGTCGAGTTGCCATCTCAATATATGGACTCCCTCAGCCCGCATTTTTCTTCTTCTTGAAAACCTGGTTGACCACGAGATGTCGTGGTGGAGTTAATAGCATAAAACCACCACTTTTAAACTTAAATTTACCAAAAACCACCACTTTGTATTTTTTGGACAAAAAACCACCACACTGGATCAAGATTTCAGTCAAAAAAGTGGTGGTTTTGGAGCCAAATGTGGTGGTTTTTTGTCCAAAAAACACAAAGTGGTGGCTTTTGGTAAATTTAGCTTTCAAAATAGTGGTTTTATGCTATTAACTCGTCGTGGTGACACTAGTCCCTCCGCCTCTGGAACCCTGCGTCGCTTGCTATTACATTTTGGACGCCCAAAGCCATCGAGTGATCGCGTCATGAGATTTCTCAGCACGCTGACGCTTGGCTGGTAACGCAGTTTTGTTGCTAGTGGCTTGTCTGATGTCATGGGGGCATAGACGCCGGGCTCAACGAGATCTATGCTTTGGTCTTTGTGAAGATGGTTCGAGGGAAGAAAGCGACGGTGGTGGTTCTATAAAAGCAAGAGTATATGTATTGAGTAGAAACTTTCCTCTATATGTTTTGGTACAAAAATTACTATCCGCAACATGTGTGGAAATCACATAATGGATTTCTATGTCACGAGGTAGAATATCACTTGTGATGTAGTAGTGTTCAATAAATACTTTCGTCCACCAAGTATTAATATCATCTACTTGTTCCCAACCACATTTTGCCCTCCATATGCAATATACAAATGGCTTGAGGATCTCCTTCACTTATTAAATAACTGCCATCCTTAACTTTTACCATATCTTGGGTGTGACTAGCCTCTTCAGCTACAAATATATCATCCTAAACTTAGTTGCTTTTTCGTTGAGATCTTCTATGGGTTAGATCTTGCTCAATAGATAGGGATATATGATCATGAAACATAGTCACAAATTCACATGCTTGCAATGAGCGGCATTGGGAAAGTATGTTGAAGCAAGGTGGTACTTTATGCAACCACAGCAAATCTTCCTGGTGTTTCAGCATACATCCCACAAAGTGAATTTTTGCTTTGCGGTTTACCCAATGGGGGGGCTAGCCCAATCATCAAGAATGGGGAAGATTGAAGCGCAATCCGATAAGCTAGCAGTTTGTATTGCACAAGAGGAGTTTCAGCATCATCAGGTACAATCGTAGACATCACCCGCAGCCAGACTCGTGGTACTGTAGCTGATGCCCCTGATTTAGCATACTGTTCGTGTAGTGGTAGACATGTGACCATCTATTCTCCATCCAACGGTTAAAAAAAGGGGTCAAGGTACCAAACTGTTCATCCGTGTCTCGCCCATGGCAAGGCACCTGATCTCAGTCCGAGCGACTGAGCACATCACAGCTAGGGTGGGACGTCTTCCTGCCGTCGCGCCGTACATATGTTGTTGTGAAAATTGTAAAACCTTAATATTTGTTTTCGTGTTTATTGCTTGTCCCTCGTGGGGATTATATAGTGGTACAAGGTTAGGAGCCCAGAGTCCTAGTCTATCTAATACATGTATTCTAACATTCCCTTCAGTCCTAGCGGGAGTGAAGCGGACAATTCCGACTGGACTTGAAGTCTCGTGCTTCCGTTGTTTTCTCCGCCTTCTCATCATCAATTACGTCTCTGATATATTGGTCTAGCACCTAGGACGGTGACTGCGTCCCCATCAGGTGCCTCTTCTCTCTTCCTTCTCGCAGTCACAACAACGCAAGTGACGACGCAGACGCTATTGACTGGAGTTGTTGCCGATGAGTAGTTGTAGACGTTGCCCTTGATGTCGATGTAGAGGTAGCCGATCATGATATAGTCATGGTCGTGGTAGTCGTGGTCGATGTAGTACTCATCATAGTCGGTATAGCCGCAATCACCAAAGGCGCAAAAAAGATTGCGCGGTTTTTTCTTCTCTTTTATTGTTGTTGATGGAGTTGTAGTTGTGGAAGAGGCACATTGCGGATGCCAGAGGGTGCATTTCAGGCCGATATTTCGCACCTTAGAAGGTACCATCGGAGGGGCGAAGGTTTTGCACCAGTAAGGGTATCGTTGCGGGCGTCTTGCAGATGTCAGAGGATGTGGTCGTAGACGAGACCACCAGTGTTGCCAAGATTGGAGGAAGCCTACCGCACAAACGATTTTTCCAAAACCTTGTGTGCCACGTAGAGGCAATCACAATTGTGATGCCGGTTTGTCAATGCAGTCTTAGCCGTTGGATGCGGTCAATACTGTCGTTAGTGTCTTGTTATGTCGCCTTGCAGTAATACTGTCAAAAGATGTGTGTCATCATGTGAACGATGTCGCGGGGCGGCGGCGATGTGTTGACAAAGATGTTGTTGAAGACCACATTGTTGTAGACCTTGGCGATGAGATGTCGGCGATAAAGACGTGTCGATGATGCGTCGCTTCGAGGTGTCCCTCATGACAACGTATCATGATGCCTTGCTGTTGGAGAAGTCAATAAAATAGTGTTCCACACCAGTCTGGCGTGCGGTTGATGTCGCTTCTCATGGATATTCTCGACAGTCGAAGATCTCGGCGTTGTCGTACATGTTAATGTCGTGATCTGGCTTCGATTAGTTTGGCTTGTAGTGCAGGCTGGTACGGCGTTGTAACTGACGAGCTAGGGCGAGTGGTTGATGGAGCTTCTGGATTAGATGTAGCTGCTGCATGTGCTTGGAGCCGAGGAAGACTTGCTGGATCGCGTGCATGCATCATGCAAAATCTCAGCTGCGCCACGGACATGCAGGCATGGATTGTAATCTCGTATGGCATTGCATGACTCCTGTAGGGCAGCCGTGCGACCCGTGCGTGTCCGATCTTGGGCGTCGCCCACACGATCGCACGGAGTCTGGCCAGCTGAAGACCCACCGGTCGAAAAAGTGCCATTAATCCCGGTCCGTAATTATCATTAGTCCCGGTTGTCCAACCGGGACGAGCAAAGCGGGATTAAAGGCCTCCACCCTTTAGTCCCGGTTGCAAATGAACTGGGACTAATAGCTGTCCACGTGGGCACGGCTGGGAGCGCCGGCTCGGGGACCTTTAGTCCCGGTTCGTAATGAGAACCAGGACTAAAGTGTTTTGTTTTTTTTTCATTTCTATTTCAGATTATAGGTTTAGGGTTTATGGTTAATTAGGGTTCATTTTAATTTCAAGCGAGTTTCCGCACCCATATTCTATGACTAGTACATACATATTACATGTTGGTACATGCATATATAATATTATATGGGAAATAGTGGGATAGCCACCATGATAGGTGTGCATATGCATCCAACCATTGGATCTAGCACATGCAACACACTGGTCTCTGATTACAACACTCCGGCCTCTAACGCCGTTACATAGAGAGCACAACATACATCATTTCATTTTTGTTTTCTTCTCCCATCCACTTCACTACAGATGCCTCGTGGTTTGTTTTCATTTCATGTATGCTTTTCGTCAGACGCGCTTGTCCCCCCTTCACATGCCAACTTTTGTTTTCTTTTCAAAAGTTGGCACTAGTTTTGTTTTTCTTCTCATGCATGTGTTCACTTGCTCAACTTTTGAAAACTTTCCAATCCAGTGCCCACTACCCCCGGCTGTGTTCTCTCTCCCCTCAAGGCCAAAGACACTTTTGTTTTCCTTCTGCATCCCGCGCACTTTGTTTTTCTACAAACTCGCTTCTCTTCCCATTTTGACCACAAATCACATAAGATCAAGATCTCATCCGCACCAAAAAAACACATAAAATCACGTGATTCGTTTCCCGTTGTCCAAAATCCCAAAAGAGCCAAGATCTCATCCGCACCCAAAGATCTCATAAAAATCACTTTGTTTCGTGCCCCGTTGTCCAAAATCCCAAAAAAGCAAGGTTCACGTAGCTTTTGAAAAGAAAACAAAACCCGGTGGTGAGGCATGCGGTATAGCTTTTGAAAACTTTCCAAAACCCCACGTATGGTCTAGCTTTTGAAAACTTTCCAAAGTCTCACGTAGCAACTTTTCCAAGGACAGGTATAGCTTTTGAAAACTTTCCAAAGTCTCACGTAGCAACTTTTCCAAGGACAAGTATAGCTTTTGAAAACTTTCCAAAACACTACGTAGCAACTCCCCCAGACCGGTTAGCTTTTGAAAACTTTTCAACACTTGATTGGAACTTTCCATGCCACAGGGGTGCATGCATGTACCAAAAACAAAAACGGTGCTCTATTGTCTTGACGGAGACCACTCCCTGCTAACGATGCCATTCCAAGACGTGAGCCCGGGGAGCATGTGCTCCCCATCATCTGACGGCTGCAAGTGTATGCACAGCTAGCCACCCGGTTAGCAAATCCGCGTCGAATATTATATACGATATTTTATGACTGTATATACTACAATTTCAAACAAGTCTATGTACAACTATTTTTCAAACAAGTTTCAAACAAGCTAAGTTACATGGAGATCACTAAATTACAGATAGTGTTCCTCGTCCTCCACATAGTGTTCTCCTTTCTCATGAAGGACCTCCCTCAGCATGAATCCCGCCAGCTCCTTTTGAATTGCTTTTATGCGCTGGGTTGGTAGGAGCTTTTGTCGCATCACATACAACTTTAAGAAGATCGATATGGATATATATAACTTGGATGAAACTCAACACAATTGATTATAATAAAAGAAAACTGTGAATATTATTTACGTACATCAAAGTCCGTGGAATGTGCTCTCCGCTCACTGGTGTACCACCGGATGAACTCGCAGACGTAGAATCCACAGAGATTGGTCCCCGGTGATTGCCGCAAACCCTTTGTCTTTTTAAAGTTAGTTGTTCTTTGAATTCACCTACTACCGACCTTCTGAAACGTGTACAAACGCTGCAGGGCAAAGAAAATGAACAAATGAGTTATTAAATACTTGATATCAGGAAATTAATGAAGTAAGCTGATATAGTCGGGTAATGATTGAAATTACTTCTGCAGCATTGCTTTCATACCGCTAAACAGGACGTCGGGCTTATCCAATGAGTCCAAGATTACAACACTTGATGTGTCAAATTGAATCTTTAGCAAAATCCAGTGGTAACTGCAGACACGCATGCATAACTCATCAATTACACTTAACATCGAGTAAGCAAAAAAGAATATGTACAAGATAGAAACACTCACTTGAAGTTGTAAGGAAATAGAATTTCCCTTTGAAGACTTTGCTTGGCAAAAAATCTGAACAGGTCATTCTCCACGTCTTTGGGGTGAGCTTGTAACATCTTTTCATTAACGATATATGGGTCAATGAACCCAACGTCATAGATTCCCTTTTGTTTGCATTCAAACATCTTAAATCTGCATAATAGCGTATAAAAATCATATAGTTAATTAAGATAATATATTATAGGCAATGAATGAGCTTAGCTAGATACTTAAATATAAATCACTTACAGACAATAGCAACTCATGATAGACTTGTCGAGGTCGCGCTGATTGAATAACTGAAACAATTCGTCCAATGGAATATGTATCAGGTATCTTTTGAAGTAATGCTCCTCTCTAACGTCCGCGGTGATAAAACGTCGGCAGATCCGCTGCTCGATCTCCCTCAGCGGCAGCGGCGGCCATCCATGCTCTCGTGGCCGCGTGCGCGCATCATCGCGTACGACGACGGCCGTCTAAGCGCCAGCTCTGCGAGCGGTCCAATCGGCGGCGCCGCCCTGCCCAGGTCTTCCGGGTCGCAGTCGATGATGATGAGGGTCCTCGCCGGAGGCCGCGGGAGCGGAAAGGAAGGCAAAGGAGGCGAAGGCGCAGGCGATGTGTCCATGGTGAGAGCAGTTGATGGGACTGATACGTCTCCAACGTATCCATAATTTTTGATGCTCCATGCTTGTTTTTACACCATTTGTTTAGTGTTTCGTTACACTTCGTGGCATTTTTATGCATTTTCCGGAATTAACCTATTAACGAGATGCCACAATGCCAGTTCCCTATTTTCTGCTATTTTTGTGTTTCAGAAAAGTTACATAGGAAATATTCTCAGAATTGGACGAAACCAAAGTCAGACGTCCAGATATTTCACGGAGCTTCCAGAACACCGAAGAGGAGACGGAGAGGGGCCACAGGGCACCCACACCACAGGGCGGCGTGGCCTAGGGCTGGCTCACGCCCCCTGGTGGTGTGGCCATCCTGGTCCACTTCTGACGCCGCCCCTTCGCCTATAAAGACCCCCCGACGGGAAAAACCTAAATACCCGATCACTTTTCCAGAACACATCGCCATCCGCCGCCGCCGTCGACCCGAAGATCGGGAGGGTCCAGAAGCTCTTCCCGGCACCCTGCCAGAGAGGGGAATTGCCACCGGAGGTCTTCTTCATCGCCATGCTTGCCTCCGGAGCGATGAGTGAGTAGTCTACCTTGGACTATGGGTCCATAGCAGTAGCTAGATGGTTGTCTTCTCCACCATGTGCTTTATGTTTAGATCTCGTGAGCTACTTTACATGATCGAGATTACCGTTATATAATTCTACATGTTGTGTTTGTTGGGATCCGATGAATATTGGTGTTATGATTGAGTTGATGTACTGAATTTTATCTTATGTTATCTCTATGTTGTTTATGATCTTGCATGCTCTCCGTTGTTAGTAGCTATCTTGGCCTAGTAGTTGCTAGTGACTCCAAGAGGGGGTATTTATGCTCGATAGTGGGTTCATGCCTCTATTTAATCTGGGGGAGTGATAGAAACCTCTAAGGTTGTAGATGTGCTGTTGCTACTAGGGGGGAAAGAACATTCATATGCTCGGGGGCATATGCGTTGATTACATTACACACTTTGCTTAATGCAGTTATCTGTTGTTCGCAACTTAATACTTGTGGAGTTCTCGGATTGATTCGCCACAAGTGGATTATTAGTCATAGATGCAGTTGGATGGCGGTCTATGTATCTTATTGTAATGCCCAGAGTAAATCTCATAGTGATCCTCTCGACATATGCATGTTGTCTTTATTCTATCAATTGCCCAACTGTAATTTGTTTACCCAGCATGTATTATTTTATCTTATGGAGAGACACCGCTAGTGAACTGTGGACCCTGGTCCTATTTCGTTTATATTGCTATTACCTATTTACTTTACTCGCACTATTTACTTTACTTGCATATTACTATTGCTTTCCACTCGATACGCTCATACCCTTTGTTTTAGGCAAACCGGTGAGATTGACAACCTCATCGTAAGTTGGGAACAAAGTATTTGGTTGTGTTGTGTGCAGGTTCCACGTTGCTACTGGTTGAAGACGCGCTAACAAGTTATCATTAACGGCGCCCTTGTTAGAGCATCACGCAGCTAGTGGGCATCACCTTCAGTCGTATTGATATCCTCCTACTGGATTGATAACCTTGGTTTCATAACTGAGAGAAAACTTGCTGCTATATTCATCAAACCTTCTCTTGGGGTTTCCAACTGGCCAGTCATTTACTACACACAATCAAGTTTTCTGGCATCATCATCACCGCACCATCAACAAGTTTTTTGGCGCCGTTGCCGGAGAGGAAGAAGACTTCTGCAAGGGGAGTTTCGCACGCACATCCTTTACTTTGTTTTAAGTTTTGCTTTACTTTATTTTTACTTGCATCGTTTTATCAAAAACCCAAAAAATTAGAATCCTTTGTAGTTGTTTTTACTTGTCTGCTTTTAGTTTGCTAGAATGGCTACTCCTGAAAACACCAAATTGTGTGACTTTACTAGCACGAATAATAGTGATTTTTTCTGCACTCCTATTGCGCCACCTGCTCCTGCTGCAAATTTTTATGAGATTAAGCCTGCTTTGTTGAACCTTGTTATGAAAGAGCAAATTATGAGCTTGATGCTTCATCACTTGATGTTACTTGATTCGCATTTTCTGCGCCTAGCTCAAAGGCGTTAAAGAAAAGCACTCTTGGGAGATAACCCAATATTTTTACTTTCAGTTCTTTTTCTTTTATTTGAGTCTTGGAAGTTATTACTACTGTAATAACCTCTCCTTATCCTTTTTATTTCGTTTTTGTGCCAAGAGAAGCCTCTAATTTGAGTGAGGTAAGATTTGGGGATGTTCTTGTCCTGAAACTATTTTCGGTGCTGCACCGTAAAAATTTATAAAAATTCTCTGTATATCTTTTGGACCTGCGATTTCCTGTGCATATGCCCCAGGTTATATCCAAACTTTCATTAGTTGAACACTTTTTGATTTGAGCAACAGAAAACACGTCAAAAATTCGACCTTTGTCAGTTGTTCTGTTTTGACAGATTTCTGCCAATATTTGTGTTTGCCGCTTTATCGCTTTCTTTTTGAGTTCTTTTGATCACGGAACTTTTGGGAAAGTTGCTACAGTTGTATATGCTTTATATGTGGTGGTTTTGAGTTGAAACCTGAAGCAAAAAGGGTTGATTCGATGTTATGCTTACACTAATGTTGCTAATAGATTTGTGTTTAGTTTTGTATGAAGGAAGTTTTCAAGTGTAGGGATTGGAGAATGATGAGATGTGTTGAAGAATGGACAAAAGCTCAAGCTTGGGGATGCCCCCCGAGGCACCCATTCTTCATCGGCAAAAATCAGGACACCTTTCAACACACTATATTTTTATTACTTCATGCATTATATGTTTTTCTTGGAGCGTCAGTTGTTTTTAGTTTTCAGTTTAGTTTAGTTTTGTTTGCTGCAATAAATGGTTGGACCCCAACAAATTACTTTTGGAGAAGTTGCCTTGCTTTTCATTGGCCAAGAACAGTCCATTTTTCATTCTTATAATTTCAACGAGTGTTCTCTTTTTCTAGAACTGCGTTTAGCTTTTATTTTTCGCCTTGATTTGTGTTCAGATCTTGTTATATCTTTTTATCAAGGTGTATTTTTGCCTCTGGTCTATGTTGGTTTTCATCAAAAGAGTTGTTTATAAAAAGTTTGAATGGTGTTGGAAAAGAGAAAAAGCTTTATGCAAAAAAGTGGTACAAGACGGAGCTTGTGTAGACTGCGGCCTAGGCTTTTGCATGTCGTGCTTGATGTCTTTTTGATAGTATGCTTAGTGGTTTTGCTGTAGCATGACTTGTCTCAAATGACTGAGATTGCTTAATGAGCCTTTGAAAAAATCATGCGTTGTTTTAATTATTTGGAAGCATTATTTTGATTTTCTCCTTTGATGCTTTATTTGGGTTGACTTGGCGCATGATCACACATGTTAGACTCAAACAAAGTCGCCATTGCCTCTATGATCATTTAGTTTTTGACTTTTGATGCCATCTTATGCTTCTTTTAATATCGCTTTGTCGCTTTGCATGATTATGGCCGTTATTGCTCTCTTAGTTGGTCGCTCCCAGTCTTTTGCTGGCCCTCGCTTTGTACTGAGTATGAGCTCTACTCGTGCATCCAACTCCTAAAAACCAAGTTTGCCAAAGTGTCCACCATACATACCTATTAGCAATTTGCTATTCCAAAGTACATTTGACTTGCTTTTATCTATCCTTCCAATTAAACTCTTTTTGGTGTTATGCAAAAATTGGTCAGTAAAGCTCTCACGAACCGGATGGCACACTTTACTTTTCTCGTTTTAAAATTTTGACATTGTGGTCTCTTATGTTGAGTTGTTATGCTTGCAAGTTGTAAGTTGGGAATTAGCCTATCCATGCCGTCATGGGGCAAGCTTTCAACATTGCACTTTTTTTCATTTGAGTTGATATCGTGATCTTTTGTTTATGGATACTCGCGGTGCGAAATAAATCGAGAATCTTGCGGGATCATGGAGTTTGTATACGTGTTAGAGAAACGCCTGGGTCGCTAATCTAAGCCATGCATAATTCATGGTGGAAATTTACAGCATGCCCATAGTGAACATTCGACGACGCATCTCGCAATAAAAAGCTATACCAATGGTAAATAAAAGAGATGCCGAGGTGTTCATTGTCTGTTTGTCCTGTCATTTTGACGTGGGCTTGTTTCCATGTCATCGGGCACGGAGGTACCCCGTTGGCAGTTCTCGATGATACGTGTATACTTACAATGACAAGAGCTTGCTTGGGACTCTAAGTAAAGTAGCATGAGGTTTGGGTATTCGTATTTCATGGGACACGAGGTTTTCAACTTATAATTTCTCAAGCATATGCAGCATAAGTGTTCTCGCATTAACTTTAACCATTCAAGATGCTTATGATGGGGGAAATGAGAGCTCAAAGCCGGTAAGTACCATAATTTTTGAAGGTTTATAAAACTTGCAATCACTGCTTCCCTCCGCGAAGGGCCTTTCTTTTACTTTTATGTTGAGTCACCACCTTCTATCTTTATGCACCATTAAGAGAGCATAGTTGTCATTCTGAGTATAATATGCATTGTCCCAAAGTTTTCATTGATTGATTCATGATGATTGGTTTCACTTGTTCTCAAATTATTTGTATCTAGTCGCCCTCTTAAATTTGAAGGTGTCCTATGCATTTATGTTTTGCTCTCTCATGAAGGACAAGCTGAAAACCATTTGTATGTTTTTTCTTATGATTTGAACACATATTTGACTTTCATTGTTTCATTTTCATGATCTTTTGTTTGTGTTCATTTTCATGTTATAACATGTTTGCTAAGTTGCTTCTATCAAGATTATATCTTTCATGCCCATGTTTTAAGTTCTTTTGATCCCAGCGTACAACGCTTACATATATGATCAAGATTGTGTAGGTGTATGTCACCTCAAAAATTATTTCTTTTGTTATCACTTACCTACTCGAGGACGAGCAGGAGTTAAGCTTGGGGATGCTGATACGTCTCCAACGTATCCAGAATTTTTGATGCTCCATGCTTGTTTTTACACCATTTGTTTAGTGTTTCGTTACACTTCGTGGCATTTTTATGCATTTTCCGGAACTAACCTATTAACGAGATGCCACAGTGCCAGTTCCATGTTTTCTACTGTTTTTGTGTTTTAGAAAAGTTACACAGGAAATATTCTCAGAATTGGACGAAACCAAAGCCAGACTTCCAGATATTTCACAGAGCTTCTAGAACACCGAAGAGGAGATGGAGAGGGGCCACAGGGCGCCCACATCACAGGGCGGCGCGGCCTAGGGCTGGCCCGCGCCCCCTGGTGGTGTGGCCACCCTGGTGCACTTCTAACGCCGCCCCTTCGCCTATAAAGACCCCCCGATGGGAAAAACCTAAATACCCGATCACTTTTTCAGAACACATCGCGATCCGCCGCCGCCGTCGACCCGAAGATCAGGAGGGTCCAGAAGCTCTTCCCGGCACCCTGCCGGAGAGGGGAATCGCCACCGGAGGTCTTCTTCATCGCCATGCTTGCCTCCGGAGCGATGAGTGAGTAGTCTACCTTGGACTATGGGTCCATAGCAGTAGCTAGATGGTTTTCTTCTCTACCATGTGCTTCATGTTTAGATCTCGTGAGCTGCTTTATATGATCGAGATTACCGTTATGTAATTCTACATGTTGTGTTTGTTAGGATCCGATGAATATTAGTGTTATGATTGAGTTGATGTATTGAATTTTATCTTATGTTATCTCTATGTTATTTATGATCTTGCATGCTCTTCATTGTTAGTAGCTATCTTGGCCGAGTAGTTGCTAGTGACTCCAAGAGGGGGTATTTATGCTCGATAGTGGGTTCATGCCTCTATCTAATCTGGGAGAGTGACAGAAACCTCTAAGGTTGTAGATGTGTTGTTGCTACTAGGGGGAAAACAACATTTATATGCTCGAGGGCATATGCTTTGTTTACATTACACACTTTGCTTAATGCAGTTATCTGTTGTTCGCAACTTAATACTTGTGGAGTTCTCGGATTGATTCGCCACAAGTGGATTATTAGTCATAGATGCAGTTGGATGGCGGTCTATGTATCTTGTTGTAATGCCCAGAGTAAATCTCATAGTGATCCTCTCGACATATGCACATTGTGTTTTTTCTATCAATTGCCCTGAAGGGTTTCGCAGCATAGTAAATCAAAAAATTTCCTACGGATGCGAACAAGAAAGCCAAGATCTAATCTAGGAGATGTAATCAACGAGAGAGGTAGATGAGATCTTCATACCCTTGAAGATATCGCACAGCGGAAATGTTCAACAGAACGTGGTTGACGTAGTCGTACTCGCCGTCTCCTCCTCGCGATCCGATTCGATCCTACGCCGCAAGTGGCGGCGCCTCCGAGAGATGCACACGTACGGTGCAGCGACGTCTCCTCCTTCCTTGGTCCAGCAAGTATGGTGGAGAGATAGATTGGATCTGCAGCACGACGGCGTGGTGCTTATGGTGGAGGGTTTCTGCGGCAGGGTTTCGCCTACGCACAGTCGCGAGAGAGAGAGAGGTGGAGGGCAGCAGTTCAGCCGGCGGCTAGGGTTGGGGTGAAGGGGAGGCTGCGCCCCTGCCCCCCCTTATATGGGGGGCTGGCCGGCCAGCTTGGCCCCTCCTTAGGATCGACAAAACCTTCGGGCTGCATCATATACAACTCTTCATCAATGTTGCCATTGAGGAACGCAGTCTTGACATCCATCTGCCATATTTCATAATCATGAAACACAGCAATTGCTAATAAAATCCGAATGGACTTAAACATCGCTACGGGAGAGAAAGTCTCATCGTAGTCAACACCTTGAACTTGCCGAAAACCTTTTGCAACAAGCCGAGCTTTATAGACAGTAACATTACCATCCGCGTCTGTTTTCTTCTTGAAAATCCATTTGCACTCAACGGCCTTACGGTCGCTAGGAGGGTCCACCAAAGTCAATACTTGGTTTTCGCTCATGGATCCCAATTCGGATTTCATGGCCTCTAGCCATTTCTCAGAGTCTGGGCTCAACATTGCTTCCTCATAGTTCGCAGGTTCACTGTTTTCTAACAACAAGACGGTTAAGACAGGGTTGCCGTACCATTCAGGAGTGGCACGTGACCTTGTCGACCTGCGAAGTTCGGTAGTAGCATCGTTCGAAGTTTCATGATCTTTATCATTAGCTTCCTCTCTTGTTGGTGCAGACGGCACCGGAACAACTTCAGGTGCTGCGCTACTCTCCAACTCGAGAGAAGGTTCAATAACCTCGTCTAGCTCTACCTTCCTCCCACTCACTTCTTTCGAGAGAAACTCCTTCTCAAGAAAGGATCCGTTCTTTGCAACAAACACTTTGCCTTCGGATCTGTGGTAGAAGGTATACCCAATCGTTTCCTTAGGGTATCCTATGAAGACGCATTTCTCCGCTTTGGGTTCGAGCTTGTCCGGCATCAACTTCTTGACGTAAGCTTCGCATCCCCAAACTTTAAGAAACGACAACTTAGGTTTAGCACCAAACCATAGTTCATACGGTGTCGTCTCAACGGATTTAGATGGTGCCCTATTTAAAGTGAATGCAGCGGTTTCTAATGCATAACCCCAAAATGATAATGGCAAATCTGTAAGAGACATCATTGATCGCACCATATCTAATAGAGTTCGATTCCGGCGTTCAGACACACCATTGCGCTGTGGTGTTCCGGGTGGCGTGAGTTGCGAAACGATTCCGCTTGCTTTAAGATGCGTGAGAAAATCATAACTCAAATACTCACCTCCACGATCGGATCGCAGAAATTTAATTTTCCTGTTACGATGGTTTTCCACTTCGTTCTGAAATTCTTTGAACTTTTCAAACGTTTCAGATTTATGTTTCATTAAATAGATATACCCATATCTACTTAAGTCATCAGTAAAAGTGAGAAAATAGCGATATCCACCGCGCGTCGAAATACTCATTGGTCCGCACACATCGGTATGTATGATTTCCAACAAGTCCGTTGCTCGCTCCATTATACCGGAGAACGGGGTTTTGATCATCTTGCCCATGAGGCACGGCTCGCACGTGTCAAATGATTCAAAATCAAGAGACTCCAAAAGTCCATCAGAATGGAGTTTCTTCATGCGTTTTACACCAATATGACCTAGACGGCAGTGCCACAAATAAGTTGGATTATCACTATCTACTTTGCATCTTTTAGCCTCAATGTTATGGATGTGTGTTTCATTGCTTTCGAGATTCAGAAGAAATAAACCATTCACAACAGGTGCATGACCATAAAAGATGTTATTCATATAAATAGAACAACCATTATTCTCAGATTTAAATGAATAACCGTCTTGCAATAAACATGATCCAGATATAATGTTCATGCTCAACGCAGGCACATAATAACACTTATTAAGGTTTAAAACTAATCCCGAAGGTAAAACTAAGGAGAGCGTGCCGACGGCCATCACATCAACTTTTGATCCATTGCCAACGCGCATCGTCACCTCATCCCTTGCTAGCCGCCGTCTATTCCGTAGCTCCTGTTTCGAGTTACAAATATTAGCAACTGAACCAGTATATATATACCCAGGCACTACAATGAGCGCTAGTAAGGTAGACATCAATAACATGTATATCAAATATACCTTTGATGGTGCCAGCCTTCTTGTCCGCTAAGTACTTTGAACAGTTGCGCTTCCAGTGACCCTTGACCTTGCAATAGAAGCACTCAGTGTCCGGCTTAGGTCCAGATTTGAGCTTCTTCTCAGCAGGGGCAACACGCTTGCCGTTGCCTTTCTTGAAGGATCCCTTTGCACCCTTAGCTTTCTTAAAGCTAGTGGTCTTGTTGACCATCAACACATGATTATCCTTTTTTATATCCACCTCCGCAGCTTTCAGCTTAGCGAAGAGCTCAGTGATCGTATCAGTGGAACCAATTTGATTATGAGTAACTACAAAGCCTTTGTAGCTAGGAGGGAGTGATTGCAGAACTCTGTCAATCTTGAGCTCCTCTGGAATCTTGCAGTCCAGTTGCTCAAGGCGTTGAGTGTAGCCCGACATCTTAATGGCGTGCTCACTAACGGAACTCCCTTCCTCCATTTTGCAGTTAAAGAACTTCTCAGAGATCGCATATCTCTCAGAACGGGCCTGAGTCTGAAACATCGTTTTCAGTTCCTCAAGTATCTCAAAAGGCCCCTTGAACTCCTCAAAACGATTTTGAAGTTCCGGTTCCATAGCAAACAACATGGTACTCTTAATCACGCCATAATCATCTTTGCGAGACTGATAAACAGCTTTTTCATCAGTCGGCGCATCAATAGCAGGGGCGTCACCTAGCGCTTTCTCAAGTACATAGGCTTTTTGTCCGCCAGCGAGAATGATTCTCAGATTGCGGAACCAGTTGGTGAAGTTAGACCCATTGTTTTTAAGCTTTTCTTTCTCAGCAAAAACGTTGAAGTTGAAGTTGGACTTAGCCATTTGATCTACAAAATTTGCAAGTACAATTTAGACTATGTTCATGATAACTAGTTCAACTTAATCAAATTACTAGAAGAACTCCCACTAAATTCAACATCCCTCAAGTTGTTTAGTGAACACGATCCAAATTCACCACACCTAATCCGATCTTCACGAGAAGAGATGTGGTTTCAATGGTGGACAACTAAGTGTCGATCATATCATTCATATGACTCATGTTTAACCTTTCGGTTCGTGTGTTCCGAGGCCATGTCTGTACATGCTAGGCTCGTCAAGTCAAACCCAAGTATTTCCGCGTGTGCAAAACTGGCTTGCACCCGTTGTATGTGAACGTAGAGTTTATAGCACCCGATCATCACGAGGTGCTTGAAAACGACGAACTTTCGCAACGGCGCATACGAGGGGAGAACACAATTTTATCTTGATCTTTAAGTGAGGAATCATCTTATAATGCTACCGTCGCGATCTAAGCATAATAAGATACATAAAAGGACAAACATCACATGCATATAATTTTATGTGACATGGTATAGCCAATCTCCGCGCCATGATCTCCATCTTGTGCGCGCCGGCATGATCTCCATCACTCCACCATGATTGCCTCCACCACGAATAGCAACTACAACTATTGCTAACTACTTAGTGATAAAGTAAAGCTATTACATGGCGTATAAGAAGTTGACACGCAGGTCATACACAATTATAAAGACAACCATATGGCTCCTGCCGGTTGTGAACTCATCGACATGCAAGTCGTGAAAGATTACAAAACATGATCATTGCATACATCTCAATTCATACACATCATGTCTTGGGCCATACCATATCACAAAACACTCCCTGCAAAAACAAGTTAGACGCCTCTACTTTGTTGTTGCATGTTTTACGTGGCTTATGGGAGTAACAAGCTAAGAACGATTCTTACCTACGAAAAGCCACAACGGTGATATTATGGTTGCTAACATCCGTTGTAAATCTCATGACTACTATAGTGAGAGAAACTGGCATCCACCAGCCGCATGTGTGGAACAAGCCACACGTCAAGTGCGGAGCCAGTCTCACGAACGAGGTCGCGTAAAGTTGGCCTGGACCGCTTCGATCTCACTATGCCGCGCCATAAGAAGTACAAAACAAGAGGTTTGCAACAGAAAACATCAGCGCCCGCAACAAGCATGTTGCGTTCTACTCGTGAAACACATCTACGCATAGATCTAGCTCTGATACCACTGAAGGGTTTCGCAGCATAGTAAATCAAAAAAATTCCTACGGATGCGAACAAGAAAGCCAAGATCTAATCTAGGAGATGTAATCAACGAGAGAGGTAGATGAGATCTTCATACCCTTGAAGATATCGCACAGCGGAAACGTTCAACAGAACGTGGTTGACGTAGTCGTACTCGCCGTCTCCTCCTCGCGATCCGATCCGATCCTACGCCGCAAGTGGCGGCGCCTCCGAGAGATGCACACGTACGGTGCAGCGACGTCTCCTCCTTCCTTGGTCCAGCAAGTATGGTGGAGAGATAGATTGGATCTGCAGCACGACGGCGTGGTGCTTATGGTGGAGAGTTTCTGCGGCAGGGCTTCGCCGACGCACAGTCGAGAGAGAGAGAGAGAGAGAGAGAGAGAGAGAGAGAGGTGGAGGGCAGCAGTTCAGCCGGCGGCTAGGGTTGGGGTGAAGGGGAGGCTGCGCCCCTGCCCCCCCCTTATATGGGGGGCTGGCCGGCCAGCTTGGCCCCTCCTCCAAGCCCTAGGGCCGGCGGCCAAGGGGTGGAGTGGGGGGCAAGTCTTCCCCTTTCCCTCTAGAATGTTCCCCTAGGGTTTCCCCTAGGGCTGGCCGGCTGGGCCTTTGGGGCCTTGTGCGCCTGGCCCAAAGTGGCCAGGGCACTTCCCCTTAGGCCCACGCAGGCCTCCGACAAGTGGGCCCACGTTGGTCCCACTCCGGAACCTTCTAGAACCTTCCGGTACAATACCGATAAACTTCGAAACTTTTCCGGAATCCAAAAACTGCTTTCCTTTATATGAATCTTATTCTCCGGACCATTCCGGAACCTCTCATGATGTCATGGATCTCATCCGAGACTCCGAACTAAAACTCATAAACCAATTATCCATTCTATCCTAGCGTCGATGCACGTTAAGTGTGTGACCCTACGGGTTCGAGAATATGCAGACATGATCTTCTATCAATAATCAATAGCGGGATCTGGAAACCCATATTGACTCCCACATATTCATCGATGATCATATCGGATGAACCACGATGTCAGGATTCAAATAATCCCGTATATGTATTCCCTTCGTCACACGATATATTACTCGCCCGAGATTCGATCGTCGGTATCGCCATACCTAGTTCAATCTCGTTCACAGCAAGTACTTTACTCGTTACGTAATCCGATATCACTTCGTGATTAACTCCTTAACCACATGCTTGCAAGCGGTGTTGATATCGATTACCGAGTGGGCCCGAAGTATATCTCTCCGACTTGGGAGGGACAAATTCCATCTCGATACATACAACCCAACAAGTACTTTCCAATCACCTGAGAGACACCTTTATGATCACCCTCACATAGGATGACGTTTGATGACCTCAAAGCTTTCTTCCGATACCAGGGAGTTGTATTATCTCATGGTCTAAGGAATACAATACTTGACATAAGAAAAAGCTTCGCAAAGATGAACACGATGACACGATCTAATTGCTCTGCTTTATTTGGGTCTGTCCATCATATCATTCTCCTAATGACATGATCTCATTATTAATTGACAACTCATGTCTATGGTTAGGAAACCTTAACCATCATTAATCAATGAGCTAGTCCATAGAGGCGTACTAGGGACACGGTGTTGTTCATAACCCACACAAGTATTAAAGTTTCCGCTTAATACAATTCTAGCATGGAATATAAACATTATCATGAATAAGAATTATAATAATAACATCTTTATTATTGCCTCTAGGGCATAATTCCAACATGCCCAACTGTAATTTGTTTACCCAGCATGTATTATTTTATCTTATGGAGAGACACCGCTAGTGAACTATGGACCCCGGTCCTATTTCCTTTATATTGCTATCACCTGTTTACTTTACTCGCACTGTTTACTTTACTTGCATAGTACTATTGCTTTCCACTCGATACGCTCATACCCTTTGTTTCAGGCAAACCGGTGAGATTGACAACCTCATCGTAAGTTGGGAACAAAGTATTTGATTGTGTTGTGTGCAGGTTCCACGTTGCTACTGGTTGAAGACGCGCTAACAAGTTATCGTTAACGGCGCCCTTGTTAGAGCATCACGCAGCTAGTGGGCATCACCTTCAGTCGTATTGACATCCTCCTACTGGATTGATAACCTTGGTTTCATAACTGAGGGAAAACTTGCTGCTATATTCATCAAACCTTCTCTTGGGGTTTCCAACTGGCCGGTCATTTATTACACACAATCAAGTTTTCTGGCATCATCATCACCGCGCCATCAGGGACGTGAGAGGGGCGGTGACTGCACTGAGACTGGGGATAGTGCAGTTATACCACGTCTCCCGCGAATTCTACACGTGTGCGACTGGGGGAGATTTCGAGGTGTCTTTTGCCTCTGCCCAGCCTGGCCCTGGGGAAACCTCTGATTCGGGCATTTCCACTGGGCCTACGCGAGGGGTGCTTTAACGCGCGCGCTGGCCTGCACCGAGGGGTGTTGTGGGCATCCAAACGGGCCGCTATCTTCTCCCCAGGGCCTGGTCCAACTGCTCACAGGCTACCGAACGCGCCCCATATGTTTGTTGGCCGCCTCCGTCTCCAATATCGATCTGGATCTCTTCTTCTGATCTACGTGTGGGAGTACGCCCTCCCGTGATCATCTGTACGACGGAAAGGCTGCTTGGATCGTGCAGTGCGCCGGCGTGCACCAAATCTGCACTAGTTTTTTACCGGAAGATGGGATCGGTAGGGTTGGGATTTATTTTGACTATGTGGATCTAATCTATGAAACTAGAATTTCAAAATTGAACTAAAGAGGTAATCCGATCAGATCTTTGATCAAGAGGAGAAGATATTAATCTCCCCATAGTGGCGCACGATGCAGAAGTAGCGAAAACCTAGGATCACACTGGTGGAAAAAAGGGATTTAGTCCCGGTTGTCAAACCGGGACTAGCAAAGCGGGACTAAAGCCCCTCCCCTTTAGTCTCGATTGTTTACGAACCGAGACTAATGTCCATCCACGTGGGCTCGGCTCCACGCATCGGCTCGGGGACCTTTAGTGGCGGTTCGTAATACGACCCGGGAATAAAGGTTTTCGTTTTATTTTTCATTTCTATTTCAGATTATGGGTTTAGGGTTTATGGTCAGGGTTTGCTTTAATTTTAAACGAGTTCCGTACATATATTCTATGACTAGTACATACACATTACACGTTGAGCATAAAAAGAGCTATGTGCATGAAAAATTTCTACTTCCTACTCATTTTAGTCAACACATAAGTATACTACCTTTACACATATGTAAACTAAGGATTAATTTAGGCACAAATTCCATATAAATCACATAAACTCCCATAATTACTCCTAAATTAAAGCCACAAATCACACCACATCTAGAGCATTATATGAGCTAAAGTAGCAATGAAAGATGAGAGAGTGAAATTGCTAACCTTTTGGAATACTTGGATAGATGAAATAACTCAAAATCTTTGACAATTTTTGTAAAAAAATTGGGCATGACCTCCCCACTCAACAAAATCTGTCAGCCACCATTATTGTACTGGCAGGCTCAGGGGAAGAGTAGTGCCATTTTGTAGGCGACGACCTTTAGTCCCGGACCGTGTTACCGACCGGGACTAAAGGGTGTCCTTTAGAAGGCCGTCGCACATGAGGATCCCGCCCGATCGGGACTAAAGGTCCATTACGACCCGTGACTGGGTGCTAGCCGTCCCCCGGCGGTACGAACCGGGACTAATGCCCGCTTTAGTCCCAGCCCAAACTGTTTGGGGACTAAAGGGGGCGGATGGAAGCCTTTTTTCCACTACTGTCAGCGTTGTGAGGCTAACAACTATGATACCATGTGAAAATTATAAAACACAAATATTTATTTTCGTGTTTATTACTTGGCCATTGTGGAGATTATTTAGTGGTACAAGGGTAGGAGCCTTGAGTCCTAATCTATGTAAGACACGTATTCTAACAGTTGTCACTCACAGCAACATGTGTGGAAACCATATAACGGATTTCTATGTCACGAGATAGAATATCACTTGTGATGTACTAGTAGTTTTCTATAAATACTTTCATCTACCAAGTACAATCTCATCAACTTGTTCTCAACCACATTTTGCCCTCCAGATGTACATATATATGGCTTGAGGTCTCCTTCACTTTTTAAATAACTACCATCCTAAACTTTTGCCATATCTTGGGTGTGACTAGCATCTTTAGCTACAAAAATATATCATCCCTAAACTTAGTTGCTTTTTCGTTGGGATCTTCTATAGGTTGGATCTTTGCTCAATACATAGGGATATGATCGTGAAACGTAGTCACAAATTCAGATGCTAGGAATGAGCGGCATTGGGAAAGTTTGTTGAAGCGAGGTGGTACTCTATGCAACCACTACGCATATTGCTGCAGCTTCGGCATACATCCCACAGACTGACTTGTTACTTTCGGGTATAAACAGTTGTGGAGCTAGCCCAATTATCAAGTGTGGGGAAGTTTTAGACGCGGCTACCCTGGCCATAGTAGACACAGGATGTGGTCTTGACGACTGGTAGCCAGATAAGCTAGCAGTTTGTTTTAGGCGCAAGAGGAGTTTCAACATCATCAGCAGGTACACCGTGCACATCACCCGCCGTCAGACCAGACGCCACCGAAAATTCCACTCGGCGATGAAAACCGGCGCCCATCCGCGCGCGGCTTTGCCTCGAGACGGCACGAGACGCAACGCGGCGGCGGCCGATCGGAACGCGACCGGCGGTTTTGTCGCTGGTGTGCTAGCTATCTAGGTGCGCCGCGGTCAAGAAAGCGGCGGAAATGCGCGCTCTCCGACGGGGACGGGCGTGGCCGACGATCGACCGGCGTGACGCGCGTGAGGACATGTTTATCGCCCGTACGTCCACGTCGCGCCAGCTGAACTGCTCAAGCCGGGCGGTGTGACGACGGCGCTGTCGACGGTGACCCGCGAGAGCTAGCCACCGTAGGGCGATCTGAACTGCTCCGTGCGTGTTCGTGTGAAAGAGCACCTTGACCTCGGGGGTTGCTGCGGGATTTGCTTCCCATCTTTGGCACTCGTTGGTGCCACCTCTTTTCTGCTCCTATTCGTCCGTCAGGCTAGCTTTCGGAGATGAAAGCAAAACGTGTTTCCTGATCCGCAATAAGATCTATCGAAAGCAGGGAGAGGATGTGTAAAAAGCGTCGTCGTCCTGTTCGTGGCCGAGCTCAGCTCGGGGGGGAAGTGGTCAGCAGCCACGAACGGACGAAAGCAGCAAACTGAACTTTATTCCGCGGGGCCGGGATGGAGGCAGACCGATCTCCATAGCAAACAACTCGAGATTCACGTCCCGACAGAGCTAGTGCCACAAAAATCAACACTTGACCAAGGTCGATGTGCACCTTGTGCGTAATTTGGTCCATGGAGCCCGCCGCGCAATCATTTCCAGCTCCACCAGAGACGTCACAAGGGCAAAGCTTGTTGTGAACGTGTAAAGAACATTATATTACACCAGTATGTTGCATAACTTAACTATAACTAACTAAAGCGAGATCGATGGTGAGTGGTGAGATAAGCACGAACTGTCACTGGTTTCAATACGACAAGAAGAAGATGCATGACTGCATCGACAAAATCATTTTATTTCCGGCAGAATCGTCTGCGTAGATAATGTTGAGTGTGTGTCTACGGCTCAGTCTACTGAGCAATAGCTTATGGCTCAGTGGAATGATATCATCATATTTCAGTTGTTTCAGTTGCAACTCATGTTGCAACTCACTATTAGCACGAATCACGAAGCAATTCAACGGTCCGGATGTATGGTTCCTAGTTGCAACATCACTTGCAACTGAAAAAAAAACTCAGTTACAACTCAACTTGCAACTCAATTGCACAAATCACGATGCAAATCTAATGGTCTAGAATTCTACTGAGCCATAAGCTATTTCTCAGTCTACTGAGAAATAGCAAAACCGTAATGTTAAAACCTTGAGAAAATATTGGGTCTGGTGTCATGCATCTCTCTGCGAGGCGAATTGTTTCGTTACGAGTGGGCGGTTTGATGTCCGGTTGACAGCCCTCTTTCCGTGGAGCGGTTTGCTAGAGCCTCCGTACAAGAGACTTCCAACTTTCTGAGGACAAGTGTACCAGCAAGCTACCCATGGATTGTCAAGTTCACCAATATGGTCGTCCGGGCATCCCTTGTAAAATGGGTTTTAGCATCCCTTGCAATTTATCATTTGATCCCTCTAAATGTTGCGCTGGGTATAATTCATCAATAAATTGGAGGGAGCCTTCTTTGGGCGGCAAAAGAAACAACCACCGGAGCCAAGTATAAGATCAATTAGAAAGACGTGCGTCTCCCCAAAATCTATGGTGGTCTTGGGGTCCTTCACTTGGAGAAATTTGCGATGGCCCTACATTTGCGTTGGCCATGGATAAAATGGCATGATCTCGGGAATATTTGGTTGGGCTCCGGTAATCCTTTCTCCGACGAGGATATGAGCATATTCTACACTGCTAACATCATCATGCTTGGAAATGGTTGTAAAACCCCCTTTTGGCATGTTCCTTGGCTAGGAGGGAGAAGCCAAGAGACATTGTCCCCAAAATTTACGAATGTTCTAAGAGGACAAATTGGTCGGTGCAACAAGCTTTATTTGGGGATGCTTGGGTCCTCAAGGTAAATTTGGAGAATAATTTAACCATGGACCACTTCTCACAATTCATTGAGCTTTGGATCCTCCTCGATGGCGTAAATCTTGTTGAAAATGTCAAAGATATCATCTCTTGGAAGCTCACAAATAATGGCCAATACTACGCGGCATCGGCTTAGAAGTTGCAATTCTTTGGGCTTGTGCACTCAAGTAATGTATAACACATTTGGAAGCGTTTAGGTCAATTAATGTCGGGAGTAGACTTTGGGTGTTTACGTGTTGTAGTGTTCTTTAGTTCCTATAGAACTTCTTAATTAATTAATCAGGGTAAAGCTTTTGCCTTTGTAAAAAAAAAATCTCCGTGAAAAATGGTTCTATCTGCGGCTGAGTTTTTCTCTGGTAACGTGTGCAACGAAAAAACCTTGCAGAGTTTTCAAATATTGCTTGTCATTTCTTATAGTACTAGTAAAAAATGTCATATGCGTGGACCAATGAACATTATCCTGCTTGTATATTTACCTCTCTTTCCTGTGCAGGATTAGCTTGGTCTGCGGGGCGTGAAGACTAGAGAAGTCAGGGCCGACAAATCTCGAGACAAGAAAACAGAGACGAAAACCAGGTCGCGTCGCGCGGCTGCTGACACTGCCGGAGGCCAGCGCCGTTCCCACGGTCTCCAAGATCGTGCAGCACTACATCCCAGCATCTTTTTTTAACAGGGGTGGGTCCCAGAGAGATCTAGAAGCTTATATTGAACGGTGGAGATATAATTATAAGGAGGATTTTCTGAAAAATAGGAATTACAAACAAGTCTTTTTTTTACATCAAACCCTAAAAGTAAAGAAGAAAATGCAATCGAGTCCCGCTCCATCGCCACCACTTGCACGCCTCGCAGCACAAACAAATGCCTCACCGCGAAATGACTTTTTTTTTTTGAAATAAACCAAATATATTAGGCAAGCAAGCCGCCTTATTAAAAACCTTCCAGTCCCCTTAGGTACCCTGGTAAGGAAAAGAGTGCGTCTGAAACTTGCTGCCTTGATCAGTGTATCGTTACATCGTTTAACAAAGAGTCTAGCAAGAATCTAGGGGGTTCATCGACCCAATTACAAGATAACGAATTTTCAAACCCAAACCTTGCTAACTCATGAGCTACTTTATTTGCCTCCCTCGGGCAAAAATTAAAAGAGACCTCACCAATTGTAGCTACTGAATCCATGCAATCTGCGAAGACAGCCGAAGCTTCACTCCACCACCTTTCATCTCCATTGCAAGCATTGATAACATCAGAAGAATCTGATTCTGCTTGGACCCTAGATAAGTTCAGTCGAGACGCTAATTCCAGTCCCTCCCTAAGAGCTATGGCCTCCGCTAGCATTGGAGTCGACACATGCAGTATAGGACTGCACGAGGCGGCTATAAAATGACCATCAATATCACGGAGAACCGCCCCTGCTGCACCCGCTTTTCTGTCATCATGGAAGGAGGCGTCGACATTAAGTTTGATATAACGTGGCTTTGGTCTAGCCCATCGCAAATCTGAACCAGCTCCACTAGTTGTTGATTCCTTCATTGAATTAGCTGCAATGGTTAGAATAGACATTCTACACCTGTGGATTGGAGGCACCGGTTCATCATGAGTCCGACGGCGCCTAATCCACCAAAGATACCAGCAGGTAACCGAGATGATCTCCTTGAGCCCAATACTGATGCCTTCAATTGTGTTGTCGTGTCGCCGAAGCAACTCTTCTAAAACCACAGATCCCGACCGGTCAATGTGAACCGCCTGCATGATCAACTCCAGAATCCCCAAGCTCTCCCAAAGTCCTTTTGCCGCCTCACATTGAAATAAAAGATGACTTACATCCTCTGGGCCTTGGTTACAGATTGGACATCCTCCCGTTGTGCCAATATGACGATTATAAAGGATAGATTTCAGTGGTAGAATACCGTGAAGGGAACGCCACATGAAAATCTTGACCTTGCTTGGAATTTTCATTTGCCAGAGAATTTTCCAAACAGGGTTATTAGCTGAAGACCCTGGCAGAGAAAGTTGGTTCGCAGGAGCACCAAACTGATGCTGCCATTGAAGATAGTAACAAGACCGAACTGTATATCTGCCATGCGAAGTAGCATTCCAAGCAATAAAATCATCAAATCCTTGCCTATGAAGAGGAATTTGTAGGATCCGATGCACATCAATTGCTCCAAAAAGGTCATGAAGAAGCACCGAGTCCCATTGACCTGTAACTGGGTCTATGAGATCACTAACCTTGGAATAAACAGCCCCTCCTCTAGGTGAAATAATCTTCCTGTCCGGACTACTTGGAATCCACGGATCACTCCAAATTCTTATATTCTCTCCATTCCCCACCCTCCATATGTATCCTCTCTTAAAGGTAGTGATGCCCGCAAGAATACTCTGCCACGTGAAAGAAGATCCCGCCTTAGGCCCAGCTTTAAGGATATCTCCATCAGGAAAGTACTTGGCACGCAACACTCGTGCACATAAGGATTCAGGGTTATCAATGAGCCTCCACACCTGTTTTGCCAACATCGCCAAGTTAAAAGAATGAAAATCACGAAAGCCCATACCTCCTTCTTTCTTTGGATAGCACAATTTCCACCAAGCATACCAGTGCATTTTATTGGTATTGTCATCATCTCCCCACCAAAACCTGGAAATAGCATCCATCATACGTTTACAGACACCTTTCGGTATTAAGAAAACCGACATAGCATAGACCGAGATGGCTTGAGCAACAGCCTTTAACAAAATTTCTTTCCCGGCAATAGATAAAAGTTTCTCCTTCCAACCATTTATCCTCAGAATAATCCTCTCTATAAGGTGCTCAAAAGAATCACTTCTATCCGCCCCCACAATAGCTGGCAGTCCCAGATATTTATCAGATAAGGCTTCGGTATCTATATGGAGCGCCTCACAGATTTCTGCTCTCATAAGCACATTAGTATTTGGGGAAAAAAATATGCTTGATTTTGATAAACTCACCAATTGTCCAGAATTCGCACAGTACGTATCCAACACCTGTTGTAAGGAAGTTGCATTGTTCATATCCGCCTTCATGAGGATTAGGGAGTCATCCGCAAAAAGTAAATGTGAGATTGATGGTGCATTCCTGCACACCCTTACCCCATCGATACCACCAACTTCTTCTTCATACAACAAGAGACTAGATAACCCCTCTGCGCCCAACAAGAACAAATACGGCGATAGAGGGTCTCCCTGCCGAAGACCTCTAGTCGGCGTAAACATGTCGGTTTCCTCAGAATTAAACCGAACCTGATATCTTACGGAGGTCACACACGCCATCATCCAAGAAATCCAAGTTTCAGCGAACCCAAGTTTGCGTAACATATTCTCCAGGAAAATCCACTCAACTCTATCATATGCCTTATGCATATCCAGCTTGACTGCACAATTTCCATTGGTACCCGATCTCTTATTTTTTATAGCATGCACACTCTCATAAGCCACAAGGACATTATCAGTAATTAAACGACCTGGAACGAAAGCACTTTGCATAGGGGAAATTACCTCCGGAAGAATCTGCTTCAGTCTAAGAGAGAGCATTTTAGAGATAACCTTATAAATAACATTGCAAAGGCTAATTGGCCGGAATTGAGTGACCGATTCTGGATTATCAACCTTCGGAATTAAAACCACAGTAGTATCATTCCACCCTTCAGGAATATGGCCAGAATTCAGAGCCAGAAGTACCTCCTGCGTGATATCCTCCCCAAAGAGATTCCAATTTTTTTTATAAAATATAGCATGCAAACCATCAGGCCCAGGTGCCTTGAAGTCACCAATACTGAATAACGCCTTTCTCACATCCTCAGCTGTAAACGGAGCCGTTAGTTTTTCATTCATTAAGGGAGAAATTCTTGGGTTCACTTTCTCCAAAAAGCTCGGAACAATTTCCTGAACTTCAGAAGTGAAAAGATGAGTGAAATAATTGAGAACAAGAGGTTTTAAGGCATCTGTACCTTCCACCCAATAGTCCGCCTCATCTTTCAGCTTTGCAATATAATTCTTCTTCCATCTCGCTGAAGCAAAATTATGGAAAAAAGAAGTATTTCTATCCCCATGTTGGATCCAGTTCGCCCGTGATCTTTGAGACCAGTACATCTCTTGCTCTAGAAGAATTTCAATCAAGTTTGCTAGCTCTTTGGCTTTTTCCTCACTTTCATCCGTCAAGTGGCCACTCAAGACTTCATCTAATTGTCTTTGTGCTTTACGAAGTCGCTTTTTTGGTTGCTTCAGAACATTAGAATCCCACGCATGCAAAGCCGCATGCAGCCTACCAAGACGATCCAGCACACCAGCAGAACTAGTCCCGGCCTCCTCCCAGGCCTGCTCGACAACCTCTCTAAAACCTTTCTCATGCAACCACTTTGCCTCAAACCTGCGAGGGCCAGACTGCTGTCGTCCAACTCCAGCTTGATATTCTGTATCCAACAAGATTGGTCTATGATCCGATCTGATATACCCTAGGTGCCGCAGCATAGCGCCCGGATGTAAGTTGATCCATGCACCATTAGCTATTACCCGGTCGAGCCGCTCTCTGATTCTTCCTCTCTTCCATGTAAATGCATCACCCACGAACCCTAGATCTTCCAGCTCGCAGTCTGATAAAACATCACGGAAGGCCTGCATGTATCCATGAGGACGAGCCATGCCGCCTTCTTTCTCATGAGAGAAGAGGATCTCATTAAAATCACCGATGAGTACCCATGGCAGATTTGAGTTTCCATTAAGTTCTCTAATTTTATCCCAAGTTTTAAATTTATCCTCCCATTTAGGCTCACCATACATGCCAGTAAGTCTCCAAATTCTCTCCGGGGTCTCAATTACCTTGACATCAATATACTTCGGAGCACAAAATATTTGCTGGATCTGCAGCTCTCTCTTCCACAAAAGAATCACTCCACCACTTCTACCGTTACTCGGGTTGATGATCTTGAAATCCATCTTTAGTCTTCTTCTAAGAGTCTCTGCCGGGAAATTATCAAGATGTGTTTCCGACAAAAACAACACCTCGGGGTCAACTTGCCTTCGGAGGTCCGAAAGCGAACGAACTGTCGGGTCGTTGCCCAAACCCTGACAGTTCAAACTTAGGATCCTCATTGCTCCCGGACGAACCCCTCTCGGGAGTCCGCCGATCCTAGTGAAGAGGAGTTAGCTCCGTCCTTCTTTGAGCGTTTGACACGCTCATTTTTTTCCGGTATCCACCACCGGAGAGGTGTTAGGAATTGTATCATCCACAGCCATAGCAGCCGCTAACTCTGATTCCTCTTGTAGCGTACAGCCATCAGAGGGTCCATTTAGCATGAGACGTCTCTTGGTATTTGTATCGAGAAGTTCGCGTTCAGCCATCTCTTCATCAGCATTTTTAACCGGGCTTGTTCCCATGTCATCAAAGTCTCCTTCCTCCTGAGCTTTTCCTTCAGTCTGAATGATTGCATTGTGTCGCCAACTTGTCAGGTTGCCACGGCCAGAGAAGCCTCTACCACGGCCTGACTCCCACTCCGCTGCCATTCGACCACCACGCCCTGAACGAACTCCACCTCTATTGCCACCGGGGGTTCGGCCCTTCCAAGTTGACCAGTCGGCTTTCAGAAACTCTCCCCATTTCAGATTATCCTCCTCATGCTCCCCCGTACCACATTCCAGATGGCTATGACCAACAATACCACATGCGCCACAAAACCTCGGCATTTTTTCATATTTAAGCAGATAGAATTCTCTCTGTCCTGCCCTTGATACTGTTACAAATCGTGCTAAAGCCTTTGTTACATCCAGCTTTACACGCACACGAATAAAGTTACACATCCCATTCACATTAGTTTCGACAGAGCCTATTACTTTCCCAACCTTTTGCTACTCGTGTGATGGCGCCAGAAAAGACTGTGGCGTTTAGTTGACGTGGGAGCAGTAAGTCCTTGTGCGTGGTGATGACCAGCCCGTTGGGAACCCCAAGAGGAAGGTATGATGAGTGTAGCGGCTAGTTTTCCCTCAGTTAAGAAACCAAGGTTTATCGATCAGGAGAAGAGAGACGATGACGACTGAAGGTGTTTGTGGAACCTGCACACACACAAACAAATACTTTGTCCCCAACTTGCGATGAGGTTGTCAATCTCACCGGTTTGCTTGAAACAAAGGTTATGAGTGTATCGAGTGGAAAACAGTAGTAATATGCGAGTAAAGTAAACAGTGCGGGAAAAGTAAACAGGTGATTGCAATATGATTAAAATAGGACCGGGGTCCACAGTTCACTAGTGGTGTCTCTCCATAGATAAAATAACATGCTGGGTAAACAAATTACAGTTGGGCAATTGATAGAATAAAGATAACGTGATATGTCAAGAAGATCACTATGAGATTTACTCTGGGCATTACAACAAAATACATAGACCGCCATCCAACTGCATCTATGACTAATAATCCACCCCCGGGGATATCATCCGAACACCCTAGAAGTATTAAGTTGCGAACAACAGATAATTGCATTAAGCAAAGTGTGTAATGTAAACAAAGCATATGCCCTTGAGCATATGAATGTTGTTTTCTCCCTAGTAGCAACAACACATCTACCACCTTAGAGGTTTCTGTCACTCCCCCAGGTGAAATAGAGACATGAACCCACTATCGAGCATAAATACCCCCTCTTGGAGTCACTAGCAACTACTCGGCCAAGATAGCTACTAACAACGGAGAGCATGCAAGATCATAAACAACATAGAGATAACAAAAGATATAATTCAGTACAGCAACTTAATCATAAACACCAATATTCATCGGATCCCAACAAACCAACATCATAGAATTACATAACGGTGATCTCAATCATGTAGGGCAGCTCATGAGATCTAAACATGAAGCACATGGTGGAGAAGACAACCATCTAGCTACTGCTATGGACCCATAGTCCAAGGTAGACTACTCACTCATCGCTCCGGAGGCAAGCATGGCGATGAAGAAGACCTCCAGTGGCGATTCCCCTCTCCGGCAGGGTGCCGGGAAGAGCTTCTGGACCCTCCCGATCTTCGGGTCGACGGCGGCGGCGGATCGCGATGTATTCTGGAAAACTGATCGGGCTCTTAGGTTTTTCTCGTCAGGGGGTATATATAGGCGAAGGGGCGATGTCAGAGGAGGGACTACGCCCCCTCACACGGGGCTGGCGCAGCCAGGGGGGTGGCCACGCCGCCCCTGTGTCTGGGGCCCACGTGGCCCCACTCCGTCAGGTCTTCGGATGTCTGGAAGCTTCCCCGTGAAATATGACTTCAGGAACTTGTTTCGTCCAATTCCGAGAATATTTCCTGTGTATCACTTCTGAAACACAAAAACAGCAGAAAATAGGAAACTGGCACTGTGGCACTTCGTTAATAGGTTAGTTCCGGAAAATGTATAAAAATGCCACTAAGTGTAACGAAACAATATACAAATGGTGTAAAAATAAGCATGGAGCATCAAAAATTATAGATACGTTTGAGACGTATCAAGCATCCCCAAGCTTAACTCCTGCTCGTCCTCGAGTAGGTAAGTGATAACAAAGAATAATTTTTGAGGTGACATGCACCTACACAATCTTGATCATATATGTAAGCATTGGTGAGCTGGGATCAATAGAATTAGAACATGGGCATGAAAGATATAATCATGACAATAAGAACTTAGCAACCATGTTGTAAACATGCAAATGAACACAAACAAAAGATCATGATAATGAAACAATGAAAGTCAAACGTGTGTTCAAATCATAAGGAAAAACATACAAATGGTTTTCAGCTTGTCCTTCAAAGAGAGCAAAACATAAATGCATAGGACACCTCAAAGTTTAAGAGGGCGACTAGATACAAATAATTTAAGAACAAGTGAAACCAACAATATGAGTCAATCAATGAACTTTGGGACAATGCATATCACACTAAGAATGACAACTATGCTCTCTTAATGGTGCATAAAGAAAGAAGGTGGTGACTCAACATAAAAGTAAAAGAAAGGCCCCTTCGCAGAGGGAAGCAGTGATTGCAAGTTTTATAACCTTCAAAAATTATGGTACTTACCGGCTTTGAGCTCTCATTGCCCCCATCATAAGCATCTTGAATGGTTAAAGTTAATGCGAGAACAGTTATGATGCATATGCTTGACAAATCATAAGTTGAAGACCTCGTGTCCCATGAATACGAGTACCCAAACCATGCTAATTTACTTAGAGTCCCAAGCAAGGCTCTTGTCATTGTAAGTATATGCATATCATTGAGAACCGCCAATGGGGTACCTCCGTGCCCGATGACATGGAACAAGCCCACACCAAAATGACAGGACAAGCAGACAATGAACACCTCGACATCTCTTTTATTTGCTATATTGTTTAGCTTTTTATTGTGAGATGCGTCGTCGAATGTCCACCATGGGTATGCTGCAAATTTCCACCATGAATTATGCATGGCTTAGATTGGCGGCCCGGCGTTTCCCTAACACATATAAAAACTCCATGATCCTCACAAGATTCCCAATTCATTTCACACAGCGGGCATCCATAAACAAAAAATCACGATATCAACTCAAAAAGAAGTGCAATGTTGAAAGCTTGCCCCATGACAGCATGGCTGGGCTAGAATCCAACTTACAACTTGCAAGCATAACAACTCAGCATAAAAGACCACAATGTCAAATTTTTAAGAACAGGAAAAAGTAAAGTGTGCCTTCCGGTTCGTGAGAGCTTTACTGACCGAATTTCGCATAACACTGGTAAGAGTTTAATTTGAAGAGAATATAAAAGCAAGTCAAATTTACTTGGAATAGCAAATTGCTAGTAGGTATGTATGGTGGACACTTTGGAAAACTTTGGCTTTTAGGAGTTGGATGCACGAGTAGAGCTCATACTCAGTACAAGGCGAGGGCTAGCAAAAGACTGGGAGCGGCCAACTAAGAGAGCAATAATGGCCATAATCATGCAAAGCGACAAAGCGACATTAAAAGAAGCATACGATGGCATCAAAAGTCAAAAACTAAATGATCATGAAGGCTAAAGGCGACTTTCTAAGAGTCTAACATGTGTGAGCATGCGCCAAGTCAACCCAAATAAAGCATCAAGGAGAAAACCAAAATAATGCTTCCATACAATAAAAACAACGCATGATTTTTTCAAAGGCTCATTAAGCAATCTCAGTTATTTGAGACAAGTCATGCTACAGAAAAACCACTAAGCATACTATCAAAAAGACATCAAGCATGACATGAAAAAGCCTAAGCCGCAGTCTACACAAGCTCCTTCTTGTACCACTATTTTGCACAAAGCTTTTTCTCTTTTCCAACACCATTTGAAACTTTTATAAACACCTCTTTTGATGAAAACCAATAAAGATCAGAGGCAAAAATACACCTTGATAAAAAGATATGACAAGATCTGAACGCATATCAAGGCGAAAACGAAAACCAAAAGCAGTAGCAGAAAAAGTAGAACACTCGATTTTATATAAGAGTGAAAACTAGAGCGTTCTTTGCAAATGAAAACGAGTACATCTCCTCCAAAGGGAAATTTGTTGGGGTCCAACCATTTATTGCAGCAAACAAACAAACTAAACCAACTAAGAAAACTAAAACAACTGACGCTCCAAGAAAAACACATAGTGCATGAAGCAATAAAAATATAGTGTTTTGAAAGGTGACCTGATTTTTGCCGATGAAGAAGGGGTGCCTCGGGGGCATCCCCAAGCTTTGACGCTTGTACTTCTTGGATATTTCTTGGGGTGATGAATGGGCATCCCCAAGCTTGAGCTTTTGTCCATTCTTCAACTCATCTCATCATTCTCCAATCCCTACACTTGAAAACTTCCTTCATACAAAACTAAACACAATTCTATTAGCAACATTAGTGTAAGCATAAAATATATTCAACCTCTTTTAGCTTCAGGTTTCAACACAAAACCACCACATATAAAGTATGTACTACTGTATCAACTTCCACAAGAGTTCCATGATCAAAAAGAACTCAAAAGAAAGCGATAAAGTGGCAAAAACAAATATTGGCAGAAATCTGTCAAAACTGGACAGCTGACAAAGGACGAATTTTTGAGGGATTTTCTGTTGCTCAAATCAAAAAGTGTTCAACTAAGAAAAGTTTGGATATAACCTGGGGCATATGCACAAGAAATCGCAGGTCCAAAAGATAAACAGAGAATTTTCACGAATTTTTACGGTGCAGCACCGAAAATAGTTTCAGGACAGCAATATCCCCAAATCTTTACCTCGCTCAAATTAGAGGCTTCTCTTGGCACAAAAACGAAATAAACAAGATAAGGAGCGGTCATTACAGTAGTAATGACTTCCAAGACTCAAATAAAAGAAAAAGTACTGAAAAGTAAACAATGGGTTATCTCCCAAGAGTGCTTTTCTTTAACGCCTTTGAGCTAGGCGCAGAAAATTGCGAATCAAGTAATATCAAGCGATGAAGCATCAAGCTCATAATTTGCTCTAAGAATAGAGTCAAAAAGTAATTTCTTTCTTTTCCTAGGGAAGTGTTCCATACCTTTCTTTAGCGGGAATTGATACTTGATAGTGCCTTCCGTCATATCAATAATAGCACCTACAGTTCGAAGAAAAGGTCTTCCCAAAATAATAGGACATGAAGCATGGCATTCAACGTCCATAACAAGAAAATCAACGGGAACAAGGTTATTGTTAACCACAATAAGAACATCATTAATCCTTCCCAAAGGTTTCTTCTTAGCAACATCAGCAATAGGAACATCAAAATAACACTTTTCAACGATGAGACGCTTCGGCCAGCGATGCGACGCCCACCACACCACCGCGCGTACGCCTCCAGGCACGCGTCCACGCCAGGGGCAGCTCCCAAGTCCCACTATCGCATTGTAGCAAGTCATTCTCTTATTTTAGTCTCCAAAACACTCAGCCGTATTTTTCTATTTTAGAATGTACTGGAGCGATTTTGGTTAAAAAAATTATATGACCTTCCATAATTTTTCTATTTATTTATAGCTTAATTTCACAAAAAACTAGTATATGTATAGTATCATAACTTATTTAGAACATATATTTAATTTTGGGGTATTATAGACATTTCATGACTCAACATAACAAATAAGCCAAATTTTGAGAAGCCCAAAAGAAGTCATCCATATAGTTTCTAGTAGCTTCTTCCCACAACGGTTTCTTCTCACCATTTTCCATAAGCTAGCTTATGCATAAGCAGGAGCCCAAAAGAAGTCGCCCTTAGGATGGGGCGTCAGGAGCCTTCTGGACAGGAGTTGGAGGGCCTCCGTCTTGGCATCATGGCCTGGAGGTTTTTTGTTTGAAAGGGAAAAGTCCCGAAGGACCTAGAGAGCTGCATTAAAACTGTCAGTGGTACAAATTACATGTAGGACCCAAAGAAAGATAAAGATTACATCCAGGTCCATGAGACATACACAAAGGACTTGTTGAAAAAGCAATCAAGTCCTTGTGCCTCACCGATGAGCTTCAGAGATGGTTGCCGACGCCGACCACCGTCTTCGTCACCGGGGACGAGACCACTTGGGAAGAAGGCGGCGCGGGGAGCCATCGTCGCACCATCGAAAAGGGGCCTCCTCTAGTGGAGGTTGAAAGGACGCATCCATGGCGTCATCAGATGCCATCCGCGGGCATCAAAGATCAGTGGCCTAGCAAGGTCCACTGTGGAACAGCTCGAAGTCGCAGCAACAGCCTCCCGCCGCCGCGCAGCTTGGACCATCGGAGTGCAGACCCGCCACCCTCTCCCCACGCCACCAAGGCCGGCCGGAGAAGGGGACTGATTGAACTCCAAAGGCAAGAGCGCACAGCAACGAACGACCTCTCGGAACCACCTCCTCATTGCAGAGACCACCATGCCCGACTCCTCCTTCCTCCCGCCACCACGGCCGACCAGAAGGAGAAAAAAGGCGTTGCAGCTCCCGACGAAGAAGTCGACGACCTCGCACTTATTATTGGGGCCTTTGCCGAGAGAAACCTCCCCACTGACCTCCCTCCTCGGGAACTCACCGGAGTAGAGCCTCGGCAGCCCTCCAGCGCCGTGCGAGAGCACTGAAGAGGAAGAGCCCGGCGGCATCTCGCCGAACGCCAAAGCGGCAAACACTAATCCTAACCCTACTACTACTACGAGATGCGGCTGCCCTAGATCTACAAGGAACTGACCTCGGCCACCTTCCCCATCTCCACTCCGGCCGGCGAAGCCGATGGAGGAAGAGGAGAGAGCCGCCGGAGAGAAGAGAGAGACTCTCAAGGCGATAAGGTGGAGAGAGAAGGGAGAGGGGGAAATGCGCCGGTGAAAGGACATAGATGTCGCCTAGAGGGGGGGTGAATAGGCGATATCAAATTTTACGAATGGCTTGAACAAAAGCGGAATTAAACTAGCGTTTATTTTGTCAAGCACACAAAACCTAAATAAACTAGGCTCACCTATGTGCACCAACAACTTATGCTAAGCAATACAAGTAACAAGGAGATAGCAAGATATATAACTTCAAGCACGAAGGCTATCACAATGTAAAGTGCATAAGTAAAGAGCTCGGGTATAGGAATAACCGAGGCACGCGGAGACGATGATGTATTCCCGAGTTCCTCCCTTGAAAGGGAGTACGTCTCGTTGGAGGGGTGTGGTATCGCCACAAAGGCCTAACCAACGCCACAAAGGCCTCACCCTATTCTCCGGTGTGAGCTTGCGCCACAAAGGCCTAGCTCACTCTTCCACTAAGGGGTTCCTCAAGGCGGAACCGGGCCTTTACATAAAGCTTGGGGCACGCATCCACAACTTAATTGGAGGCTCCCAAGAATAGCCACAAAGGCACCACAAAGCCACAAAGCCGTCTAGGGTTCCAAGAACCCAAGAGTGATAAGCTCACAAACTTTCACTTACTCGAATCTCCGGGGAGAACTCAAACCGATGCAACTTATGCAATGGCAAGAGCACACAAGGTGCTCAAATCCTTCTCACTCAAATCCTACCAAAGCAACTAATGCTATGGAGAGATATGAGAGGAAGAACAAATGGAGGAAACCACACAAGTCTCCAAGATCTAGATCCCAAGATGTTCCCCTCACTTAGAGGAGAGATTGATTGGTGGAGTTGTAGATCTAGATCTTCTCTTTCAAATCCCTCAACAAGATTCAAGAAATATGGGAGGGATAGAGAGTAATTGCAAGCTCTTGAAGGTCAAAACAATGGAGGAGAGAGAGACAAGCAACCAGCCCCAAGAAGGAAGAAGGGGAGGGGTATTTATACCCCCTCCCATAAAAATGACCGTTACAGCGTCCCAGGCCGGATTATCCGGCCCCTGGCCGGAATATCCGCCCCCCTCCTACTGGGTGACGCGCCCAAAAGTCCTTAGCAGAAATTCCGAAATGAAATTTTCGCCCCCAGGCCGGATAATCCGCCCCCCTGGCCGGAATATCCGCCCCCCTTACTGGGTGACGCCGAGCAGAAAATGCAATACGAAAACGGTGATAACTTTTTCATCCGGACTCCGTTTTCGATGATCTTGGGCTCGTTGGAATCACCACAACGAGCTCTACAACATCATCCATAGAAACATCATAGTCCAACAAGGGAGTATAAAACCAAATGATGAAAGGTTTGACCTCTCTTTGAAGGCAAACCGGAAAAACCTCCAAACATCAAAAACGCAATAAGAGCTTCATGCGAAATCCGTTTTTGATGAGCTAGAGCTTGTCATGGAAATAACCACAAGCTCTAGAACCTCACATGGATAAAACTCAAATAAGAACCAAGAAAGAAGATGCCAAGTATGCAAAGGTTTGAGCTCTCTCCGAACGATACAATTAAGTTACTCACTCGAGAGCCCCTCTTGATAGTACGGCTACCGATCCTATAACCCGGTCTCACAACTAACACCATGAGACCGGTAAGAAAGAAACCCTAACACTATCATACCTTTGCCTTGAGCATTCCACTTGAGGTGGATAATGACGATCTTGATCTTCTCAAGTTGGACCACCTTTCTTGATTGAGCTTGCTTGGTGAAGTCTTGCGGATTGCTCCCCCATACTCCACTATGGAAGAGACTCTCTTTAAGCATATCTTCACATATCCATAAACACAATATAGATGGCAAGCTTCAAGCATATGTTCTCTTCTAGTTGCTCATCTTGAACTTGCGCTTTGACTTAATCAATCCTCTAATCAATTCTTCTTTCTCCATAATGATGGTGTCTTGAGGATACACATGAGAGCTCACTCAATCTTATTCTTCAAGACACACTTGATATAAGCTCAACTCCCTTAAGACCAATCTTTGGATCACTCCTTGAATAACACCTTGGTCAACACATAATCTTCTTCTTACAACCTTGACTCCAACAAATGGTTCAAGCATTGTCTATGGACAAGTCCTACACATATAACTCAATGCAACCATTAGTCCATAGGGATTGTCATTAATTACCAAAACCACACATGGGGCTCGATATGATCTTTCAATCTCCCCCATTTTGGTAATTGATGACAATCTCTTTGAGAGGGTTTATATAATGAATTCAAAGAACTAAAATGGTTATACTAACATCAAATACTACAAAAGTATGTGATGTTAGTAAAACCACCATATATAGAGCAAACTCCCCCATAATCTATGCACGTGTGAATGATCTTGATTTCATTGCATATATTGCCAACCAAGGTTGTTGGTGGAGTTTCCACTATATACTCAACCATGCAAAGCATGCAAGGCAAATGCTTAAGAACAAACCAAAGCATAAAAGCCAATTCCCTTTAAACCCTCGAAACTTCTCCCCCATTGGCATCCATTGCCAAAATGGGCGAAAGAAGCTTAGAAGGCCAATATAGTGAGAGTTCCTCCAAAACGGTGTGCATATCCAAAATAAATGAGTGAAAACACATGCACATATACAAAGGCAAATTTTTGAAGGAAAAGAAACTATATTGAGGATCAAAGATTGAAAAAAAAAATAAGATAACATGATGGATAAACTTCAACAAATGAAGAGAGCAATCAAACAATCCAAAGAACAAATTGAATAGAGATATTATGATAAGATCGAAAAGGTGCTCTAAATAATATGAGGAAGCTCCCCAAGGTGTGTGCACAAAATATTCTATTTGAGTTGAAGTATAAGGTGCACACACATGGAATCATCACTCCCTCGATATTATTTAAAACAAAATGATACCAAGTGAAATTAAATACTATGCTAACCGCAAAATGGTGCTTTAAATGAAATAAGGAAGCTCCCCAAGGTACGTGCAAAAATTAGAATGTTTGTATTTGAATACAATTTGCACAACATGGAGTCCTCACTCCCTCAATAACATTTAAAATGCAACCATTTGCAAGAGATCATAGAGAAGAAATTAATCTTACACTTGCATCAAACAAATGGTTGAGCAACAAGCAAGGGACAATATATTAAAAGGCTCAACCAAAGAAATGTGTGATAGGAATAACAAAGAATATTATAAGACTAACACAAGGATAAGCATAGAGCATCCACATAGTCTTCAATGAATGATATTGCTTAGCATTCCATCCCAACACATAAGGTTCAAATAAGATATCAAATAATGAGATATCATCTCTCATGTGTATAAGTTTCTAAGTAGACAATATCACAAAGATAATTATCACAAAGAAACATGTACACACAAAATAGATACTAAGAATAGAACATGATATCCAAAATGAAGTCATGAAATATACCAATGAGATTTTTGCTTTTAAAGCATGGCCTAAGGCACAATTTATCTTATTGTATATTGATGAACTTCAACCACAAACATGTCAAAGACATCGCAAATATCAACAAGGGAAAGAAGATAGTTGTGATGCTTTGATAAAAACAACAAGTATCAAAATGAAGGATACCAAATGGAAGAAATAAATTTGCAATTTCATCAATATTGCACATGTGAGCTTATTGAGGAATTGATATGCAAAAAGATTGCTAAGTTGACATATATGGGATAGGAGAATCATGAGCATGATTTTTATATGTTCCCAATAATATGTCCTCATCTCAACTTGCTCACATTTGCAATAAAGAGGTTTCATTAGAATCCTTGCAAGAACCACATGATTTTCAAATAAAGATATCCATGCCAAGAAACAACCTACACAAGGTTGGACGCTAGAAAAGTATGCATAAAAAAAAGATACTTGTTACCGAGATATTAATGGTAGGATGTAGTAGATAGGAGTTCTTCAATAATCCTAGCTTGCCTCAAATTATCATTTAGTCACCACTTCATCCTTATTATTGAGACAAGCACCAATATATCTCCATGTACCTAAAACAAAGTTCAAGTACAAGATGGTCCCCAAACTCATTGGGTCCAAAGTAGTTAGAAACTACAACATATAGGACAAACTCCACATAAATATGTGCATATATATATATATATATGAAATTGAATTTCATGCACATCTTAGCCGATTTAGGATTTGATGGAGCTTCTCCTATATATTTGATCAAAGAAAGCAAAGCATGTCATAAAGTTTATATTTAGTAAATATGCATGCACATGACTTTCAAGAGCCAAAGGAGATACGATTTGGACAAAACACCAAGAAGGACAAGCGAGCACACAAAATTGTGAAGCTACAAAAGGTTGTCCAAATTATATCAAAGAATCAAATCAACACAAGATTGACTCCAAAGTTCAACTAGTGAACCAAGCAAAAGCCAATGAGCATAAAACATAACTAAAACACACATGCTCAAAGACATATCTCATTTTAAGAGTAAGAAATAAATAATAAGGAATGAGATCACCAACTCCCAAAGAGAGCAAGGTTCAAATAAACAAACCAAACTCTCCACACTTTTTATGATGGCACACTAAGTACCAAAAAGAAAAGATTTGTCTTCCAACAAAAAACCAATACCAATTGAAATAAGCACAAAGAGTGTGTTATAACAAATATAGGAGAGCTCCCCCAAGATTAGTGCATTATTTATGATTTTGCATTTGAATACAAAATGCACACAAGTGGGATCATCACATCTACCTACATAAAAATAACACAAAACAAGTTCAACGAAATCAAATGGGATAACAAAAGTCATGGAAGACAATGGGAGCTAAAACAAATACATTTTTGGCTAGAGATAAGGCAATTAAAAGCAATAGCCAATGTAAAGATGATCAATATACATGTGCCACATGATATATTACCAATTGTCCAAGAACAAGAGGTATTTGGATTTATTTCTCGGTGGTAGTTTACATATAAATCCAAGATCATCTTCACAAAAAAGAAGCATACGGAGAAGGATAAGAATTAAACACCATGATAAAGAAGATATTCTTGATAGATTCAAATAGTTAAACAATCACGCAAAGCAATGATTAGGATAACTTGAAGCAAATGGTTTTCCAACTTTGATGTAGAATGCCACATTTTAGGAAAACCCTACTAAGAAAGTATCTCACAAACAAGATCCAAAATAAGAGCAATAAAACAATTTGGCAAATTAGAACTTGTTTGAGCAAACATGCCACATAGAAGCAAGATAATTTACAATATCAACACTATGTGACACAACCTCAAATATACACATTATATTGGTTTGTAGTATGCACAAAGCATATTACTCCTCCATAATGTGATAAAACATTTATTTTTCACAAGAGGCAAATAAAATCCAACAAGATGATTAATGGACATTATAGAATTTGAATTTCTCATGAGAATGACATACCACATAGAGACTAGATAATCTTTAAATATCAACACTAAGTGGTATTCCTCATATACACACATTTTTAGGATTGTGAAGTGCAAAGCATATCACTCCCCCAAAATGGGATGGTCCAGTAACTCTCACAAGAGCCAAGTAAGATAAAACGAGATGCAAAAGGCTCAATAAGAACAACCGTACATGGTGTGCAAACCAACATGCACATACTTGATTACTCAAAATGAAGCAAGTAGGAAGCACACCATATACAAACACATGCAAGATACAAAACCCAACACATGCAAAGGGGCGAGTAACTTTCAAGGTAGATAAGTTGAATACATGTTACCGCAAGGAGGAACATTGGATATATGATAGAAATAAGATAATCCAAATGACTTGACTTGAGAAAATATAATTGATGAAGATCCCTTAATTCTTCATGATATAGCCAAGTCTCCAATGCCCTCCAACAACACCTATTGTTCAAGTAATGGCTTGTTGGTCCCCAACCAAGTTGGGTCCTAAGAAGTTAGAAACAATAGGTTTGGCAACCCAAATGGTTCTTTTCTTGACACCACTTTGAGCACCAACAAATTTGGCAAACACATTGCCAACCTTATCCTTGCAAAGTGAATAAACATCTTCAATTATGATAGGGTTGGATGAGTTACCACTAGTGCATGAAGAAGATATGTGACCCTTCTCATGGCATATGTAGCAAGTTCTCTTCTTCACCTTCTTCTCACTTGATTTCTCCACAAGGGGAGCATTAGCTTGATTTTTCTTGGGAAGTGACCTTTCTTCATCTTGAGGTTGAGCAAGGGTTTGAACTTGAGGCAGCTTCCCTTGTTGCTTCTCACTAAGTGCCTTTTTCTTCAAAGGGCAAGATCTAACATGGTGCCCTTCAATTTTGCACTTGAAGCAAACAATCTTGGCCAAATTCTTGACTTGTTCTTGGTCCTTCTTCTTCTTGTATATTTTGGACTTCTTCTTGTTATTAGAGATAAATCCAAGTCCACTCTTGTCATTGGGGGATTTTTGCACACTCAAGATCTTGTTGAGTGTGGACTTCCCTTCATGATGTTTTTCCAAGTCTTTCTTCAATGAAGTAACTTGGGCCTTGAGCTCTTTGATTTCCTCTACATGGTTAGTGACAACACAAGAACTAGTGGAAGTAGAGGCTACATTGTTAGAGCAACAAGGCAAGGAGGGTAATTCATCACTAGATGTAGCAATAGTATGAGTGGATGAATTACTAGGACTAGCACATGTCAATATAGCATTTTGAGAAATAGTGCTAGTGTCCACATGAGGCTCACAAGATGTTACCTTTGTAGATATAGCCTCATGAGCTAACTTTAGGCGAGCATGGGACACTAGAAGATCCTCATTAGAACTAGATAGCTTTTCATGACTTTCTTCCAATTTCCCATACTTTCTAGTTAGCAACTCAAGTTGAGCCCTTAGCTCAACATTCTCCTTCACAATAGATGCTTCACAAGAAATAGAGTTAGTAGCACAAGCATCATTATCATGAGCAATAGGAGAAGACAACTTGGCAAGAGCGAGGTCACGTTCTTTAGTGAGTTTAGAAATAATTTCATTACATGACTCCTCAATGGATTCAAGCTTCTCCTCAAGAGAAACCCGAAGCTCTTGCTCTTCCTCTAGAGCATATTTTAAATCATGGATATCATTGGCATACTCACGCTCAAGAGAAAACATTTTATCAATTTGTTCTTCCTTCATCTCAATGAGTTTCGTGCTCTCAATAGCACAACTCATGATTTCAAAGAAGTTGGGCAAAACATTTTTATGGTTATGCAAAGCATCAAAGACCACCTTACCCTTCTTGTTTAAATACTCAATATAGTCTTCTTCATTTTCCTCATCCTCACCATTGTCCTCAACATCATTATGATTTGAAGATCTAGCCATAAGGCATATGTTGGAACCGTGAGAAGAATAAGATGAAGAAATACTTGAAGCTCCATTCAAGACCTTGTATTGGCCCAAAGACTCTTCGGTTTCCTCTATATGGTTAGCATCACAAATACTAGAGGAAATAGAAGCATTTGTATCATGGCAACAAGACAAAGCAAGCATATCATCATGAGATTTATTCAAGAAATTTATACATGATATGCAAGGACTATCAACACAAGCATGTAAAACATTTATGGGGCTACAAGTGTTTAAGTCCAAAGATGAAGCATTGCAATGAGATAGATATGAAGGATCATCAAAAGTAAGCATACTATCACCATTGCAAGTTTCATCACCACTCACCATATCATTACCTTGTGTCTTGCCACACTTTGGTGAAGTGGATGAAAGTTCATTGCGGCCGGAAGTGGAAGGAATACAATCATCCTCAATAATCTTGGACACACCATATTTTTCTTGAAGCTTTGTCCATATCTCATGAGCGCTCCGAAAAGGCGTGATGGAGAAGGTAACTACATCGCTCAAAGCATTAACAATCACATGAGTAGCTTGAACATTGAGATACAAGTTTTTCTCATCCTCTAAAGATAGATTTTGAGTATCCTTTGGAGGAGAAAAACCCGCATCTACAATTCGCTCCATAGATGGGTCCATGACCCGAAAATAATTAAGCATGTGAATTTTCCAAGTATCATAATTTGTGCCATCAAATATAGAAGTGTTATTGTGCACTAATCCCCTAGCCGACATCTTTGCTCTCAAGGCGGTGAAGCCTAAAATGAGAGACCGGGCTCTGATACCAATTGAAAGGACACATATGTCGCCTAGAGGGGGGGTGAATAGGCGATATCAAATTTTACGAATGGCTTGAACAAAAGCGGAATTAAACTAGTGTTTATTTTGTCAAGCACACAAAACCTAAATAAACTAGGCTCACCTATGTGCACCAACAACTTATGCTAAGCAATACAAGTAACAAGGAGATAGCAAGATATATAACTTCAAGCACGAAGGCTATCACAATGTAAAGTGCATAAGTAAAGAGCTCGGGTATAGGAATAACCGAGGCACGCGGAGACGATGATGTATTCCCGAGTTCCTCCCTTGAAAGGGAGTACGTCTCGTTGGAGGGGTGTGGTATCGCCACAAAGGCCTAACCAACGCCACAAAGGCCTCACCCTATTCTCCGGTGTGAGCTTGCGCCACAAAGGCCTAGCTCACTCTTCCACTAAGGGGTTCCTCAAGGCGGAACCGGGCCTTTACACAAAGCTTGGGGCACGCATCCACAACTTAATTGGAGGCTCCCAAGAATAGCCACAAAGGCACCACAAAGCCACAAAGCCGTCTAGGGTTCCAAGAACCCAAGAGTGATAAGCTCACAAACTTTCACTTACTCGAATCTCCGGGGAGAACTCAAACCGATGCAACTTATGCAATGGCAAGAGCACACAAGGTGCTCAAATCCTTCTCACTCAAATCCTACCAAAGCAACTAATGCTATGGAGAGATATGAGAGGAAGAACAAATGGAGGAAACCACACAAGTCTCCAAGATCTAGATCCCAAGATGTTCCCCTCACTTAGAGGAGAGATTGATTGGTGGAGTTGTAGATCTAGATCTTCTCTTTCAAATCCCTCAACAAGATTCAAGAAATATAGGAGGGATAGAGAGTAATTGCAAGCTCTTGAAGGTCAAAACAATGGAGGAGAGAGAGACAAGCAACCAGCCCCAAGAAGGAAGAAGGGGAGGGGTATTTATACCCCCTCCCATAAAAATGACCGTTACAGCGTCCCAGGCCGGATTATCCGGCCCCTGGCCGGAATATCCGCCCCCTCCTACTGGGTGACGCGCCCAAAAGTCCTTAGCAGAAATTCCGAAACGAAATTTTCGCCCCCAGGCCGGATAATCCGCCCCCCTGGCCGGAATATCCGCCCCCCTTACTGGGTGACGCCGAGCAGAAAATGCAATACGAAAACGGTGATAACTTTTTCATCCGGACTCCGTTTTCGATGATCTTGGGCTCGTTGGAATCAACACAACGAGCTCTACAACATCATCCGTAGAAACATCATAGTCCAACAAGGGAGTATAAAACCAAATGATGAAAGGTTTGACCTCTCTTTGAAGGCAAACCGGAAAAACCTCCAAACATCAAAAACGCAATAAGAGCTTCATGCGAAATCCGTTTTTGATGAGCTAGAGCTTGTCATGGAAATAACCACAAGCTCTAGAACCTCACATGGATAAAACTCAAATAAGAACCAAGAAAGAAGATGCCAAGTATGCAAAGGTTTGAGCTCTCTCCGAACGATACAATTAAGTTACTCACTCGAGAGCCCCTCTTGATAGTACGGCTACCGATCCTATAACCCGGTCTCACAACTAACACCATGAGACCGGTAAGAAAGAAACCCTAACACTATCATACCTTTGCCTTGAGCATTCCACTTGAGGTGGATAATGACGATCTTGATCTTCTCAAGTTGGACCACCTTTCTTGATTGAGCTTGCTTGGTGAAGTCTTGCGGATTGCTCCCCCATACTCCACTATGGAAGAGACTCTCTTTAAGCATATCTTCACATATCCATAAACACAATATAGATGGCAAGCTTCAAGCATATGTTCTCTTCTAGTTGCTCATCTTGAACTTGCGCTTTGACTTAATCAATCCTCTAATCAATTCTTCTTTCTCCATAATGATGGTGTCTTGAGGATACACATGAGAGCTCACTCAATCTTATTCTTCAAGACACACTTGACATAAGCTCAACTCCCTTAAGACCAATCTTTGGATCACTCCTTGAATAACACCTTGGTCAACACATAATCTTCTTCTTACAACCTTGACTCCAACAAATGGTTCAAGCATTGTCTATGGACAAGTCCTACACATATAACTCAATGCAACCATTAGTCCATAGGGATTGTCATTAATTACCAAAACCACACATGGGGCTCGATATGATACTTGCAGGAGAATATGGGTCCCAGATTACCGCATCGCCGGGGTAAAAATCAAATGCCTCGGTAATCGACTGGTAGCAGCCCCTAACCTGGTCAAAGGCAAACCGTCTCTGTATGTAAAAATTAAGAGTTAGTTTGTGAAATACGTATTTTAGCAATGCAAAATGAAAACAATATCGTTACGCATGTACCTTTCGACGTGTCCAAAGTGTAGCAATAGTTGGCATATCGATGTCATCAGGATCCACCATCTCGTCAGCAGGAAATGGGTCACTCACTTTAATGTCTGGCCGTCCAATTGCAAATCTCTCCCACGACCATAGCTGAAGAAAAAGTGGGCATCCAAGGCCGTTCAACTATATCTACATGCCACTATACGCACCATAATTATTTCTCCATAATTAAGCCCATTTCTCTACACCGCTAAACTATATCAACAAAATATACACGACCACCGTATGATATTAATATTTTACCCTTGAAGCTTGAAAATCACCACATTGCAACAGCCTGACGTCACACCTCTTCTGCAGCTACGAAATTAACCTGTAAAACATAAGAACAACAAGAACAATATCAAGAACAGATGAACAGCTACAGGAAAACTAACACCAACTATACCAAAATGCGACAAAATGAACCAACGAAATTTCTCCTAAAGCTAACCCATTTGTAGATCGGGCTATCCTCTACTTCTTGCAACAAATTTCACTGATTTTGATCAAGAAATGCTCTCAGAATCGAAGAAACAAGATTTCAGAATGAGAGGTTAGAGCTGAAGCTGAGAAGAGAAAAGAGAGAAGAGCGAAGAGAAGCAACGGCGAGTGGGCGAGTGGGGGAGTGCGCTGCCGAGCGGGGTGTGCGCACCGTTTTTCTGCTCGCAGCCCACCTTCTCGCAACCGGCGGGCGCGACAGCAGATAAAGTCGCGGCCGACGTGGCCCCCGCGCGGTGCAGTCGAATCTGCCAGCTTCGACAGGTGCAGGCGCCCGCCTCGAAAGGCGCAGTCGAATCCGCCGGGTTCGACAGGGCGGGCCGGCGTGCGTCCCTTGCCTCGAAAGGCGTGTTATCGTGTCCGCCGGATATGATAACTCGGAATCGCATCTGCCGGATACAACCGTGCTCTACTTTCGTAATTGCTAAACTAATCATACTACTTCTGAAAAAGCTGAAAAAAAGTGCAATATAAAAAAAAATCGCGTCCGATCAGTCAGTGTCTAGGATCTGGCCATCTTTAATCCAGAGCACATCTAGTAGCTGAATATAAATTACATGACACCATGATGAGAGATAACAGGCACCGGCTCACCGCTAATTGCTCCTACCATCCAAGCTATCAGATCGTCCCAGATTTAACTATTAGTGGGAGGCCGCCGGTGAGCGATTAATCAATGGTGGTGGAGCAGCTCACAAGACCTTGGCGTTGGCCGGCTCTTCTCCAGCCTTCCTCTGTCGCCGGAGCAGTGAGGTGCCTAACAAAACGCAGCTGCTCGCTTTACGATCTTCATGTTGGTTATCTCTGTGGCAACCTCGGTATCGCTGCGCGGGAGATCGTTGGTATAGACAAAAGAAGGCAGGAGGCGGCGATGACGGCGGCGGCAGTTGACCTTGTCCTCTCCAGAAGATCTGTGGTGGTCGAACTTGTGATGTACAGGCAGGAGGAGGCGGCAGCCACAGTTTACCTTGTCATCTCCAGAAGATCGGCGCCGGTCGAATTTGTGATATACTTCCGTCCAGATTGAGAAGGCGGTGTCAACGTCGACGTCACTTCGACATGAGATAATGGTCTTATGTTTTTCCTAGGGAAGCAGAGAGAATAAGGAGTCATGTACATGGGGCAGGCGACCGGCGGTGGCTTGACGCGTTCGTAAAATAGATTGAACGGACTATATATTATTTAATCTCTAGGATTAATCTTGGGAGATATTTGGTATACACGGGTGTAGTGGTGCACTTGTCACGTGTGTATATGTTACGTAAGTTTTAGATCTATTAGATCTTAACCGTTAGCAGTAAAATCAACGGTATATTTATTTTTAGCCTATGTGGTTTAATGTGGTGGCTTTATTTTAGACTTTCGTATTGTGCTTTTAGTATATAGTAGATTAAATTAGATAAAGGTTAATCAAGTATATTAATACAAATATAAAATTCTATAATATCAAATAGATATAAGAAAAATAGCTAGCTATTCACGGTGAGAGCTGTGCATAGGCATCTACCTGTCCATTATGATACAGGGATCACAAGAAGCTAGCGTTTTCATCTGAGCCAACACATTTCGTTTGTTAGCTCCGCCTTTCCGAGAGCACGTACCATCACATCTTTGTGTTTCCATTTTCGCACAGCAAACATGTAACTAGTGATAACACCATCCAATTTAGAAGATGTTGTGGTAATCAATTGAGTCACACGTGCCATCTTAGCAAGTGTCACTAGTGGACGTTGCCCTTCTCCATTTAGAAGAAGTCGTGATCATCATTTGAATCACACGTGCCATATTCGCAAGTTGTCGCACCTTCGCATCAAGCAGCTTCAAAGCCACGCGAAGCACGGAAATACTTAGAGCCAAGAAAATACTCTGCTCGCTCCTCCTTCCTCTCGAGTTCTAGATTCTCGTTTTGGTTTTTTGTGGCTCAATCAAAGTGGATTCACAGGTCAGAGCTGAATAGCCAATCCACAAATCTCTATGTCTTCCTGACTAGTCACGGACCTTTTTTTGTTCCTGCAGCACTAATTTTGTTTGCGTTTCTACATGTACTTTCTATGTCTCTCATCCCGGTAGCAAAAGCAGTGGCACCGCTTCATGGATCGGCCGTAAGGGTCTCTTGTTAACCTGGACCGGGTGGTGTTGAAAATTAGCAGTCTTCACATTTGATGTTCTTGCTAACCTGTGATGACAGCGTTCTTATTGCACTAGTAGAAAAAAGGGTTTCCATTCACCCAACTGTTCGACCCGTGGCTAAAGGGGGCATTAGTCCCGGTTCATTCGAAAATGTGGACCAGGGAGCATTAGTCCCGGTTCAAAGGTGCCCTTTACTCCCGGTTTTTGTCAACAACCGGGGCTAATGAGTAGGGGCCTTTGGTCCCGGCTCGTGGCTCAAACCGGGACTAAAGGGCACCCTTTAGTCCCGGTTCGTGTCACGAGCCGGAACAAAAGGCCCGTTCAAACGAACTGTCTCTTCCCACGCCAGTTACGACGCGATCGACGAAGCTTCGGAATCGATCGCCATTAAACACACAGCGTCGCTTCGTATCGTCGCGCGCTCGGGAACCGCCGGCGCGCTTCAAAAATCGATCGCCTTCACACCGCCGGCGCTGTGGACTTCTGATCTCCCTCTCTCTACTATATATAGTCACTCATATTTGCATCTTAAGCACACACATCTTCTCCTAATCTTCTTCCCAAAACACACATCTCCCACGCACATCTTCACCACCGCCGGCGCCCTCTCTCTCCCTCTCAATGGCGGAGCAAGATCTACCTCGATCTCGGCTATACTACGTCGTCATTGAAGAGATGAACTTCACCATCACGGAAACTCTCAGTGCATCAAGGGTGGAGAAGTGGATCCGCACCGTCAAGCGACGGTTCCTCGACGCCGCACCGATCAAGTGCGTGGGCTTTGGACTGTGAGTTCACCACTCACGAGGTCCCTCAGTGTGCCACCGTCCTTCAACTACTCAAGGAATTCTTGAAGGACACCACCATCAAATTCTGCATGCGGCTATCGCCAATGATCTGCGCATGCCGAGGACATACGGAATTGAAATTTCGTCTGCGTACGATCTCTAAAAGGTTGTCCCGAACCCGACCAACAAACAAACTTCGAGACTCTATGATTTGGCCAATGCTACTATTGGGACACATCTTGAGAACAAGAAGAGGAACAAGAAGAAGAACAAGAAGAAGGACAAGAAGAAGTACAAGAAGAAGGGAGAAAAAGAAGATGATGATGAACTAATATATGGTTGGGCCAAAGTTCCATTGAGCTTCAACCAATTGTTATATACCGCTTTAGACGCTCGCCTGGGCTTTGAGATTGCTAGGAGCTACTGGAAGCTAAAAGGCTACAATAGCCATGTTGATCGTCTTAACCTTAATGTTTATTAGGTGGATGATCGTAGATGTGTAGTTGTGTGAGTCTTATTGTTATTCTATTAGATGAGTATAATATTTGGAAAAATGTACTCCCTTTGTTTCGGTTAACAAAGTCTATTAATTTTTGAATTTGTGATTTTTTAAGTATTTTGGCTTTTTGAATATTTTAATTATTAAAAATTAATAATTAAATTATGCATAAAGATTATTTGAAATTCATTGGTGCTTATTATTACTTAATCATTGTTGCTTATTTTGTGAATTTATTTGGAATTTAAAAAATAATATTATATATTACCAAAGTGTATAGGTTTATAGAATTGGTAGCATACCATTATCAAGAAGTCGCGAGCGTAGTCTTGGAAGCTAGTAGGAAAGGAATGGAGAAGTTAAGCGTGTAAGGATGGGTGATCGACCGGGAAGTGAGGACCACAAGTATTTGTAATTTGACATGAGATATGGAGTAAGAGCCATAAGTATCTAATTTGATATGAGAATAGAGATGATTAGATAATAGAGAAATAAAGAAAATAAAGAAAATACAAAAATTCTGAAACAGAAAATACAAATTTTATTCCGAATAGACCTTTAGTCCCGGTCCATGTTACGAACCGGGACCAAAGGTCCTCCAACCGCAGCACATGCCCCGGGCTACGTGGAGGACCATTGGTCCCGGTTCATAAACAACCGGGACTAAAGGCTGGAGCCTTTAGTCCCGCTTTGTTAATCCCAGTTGCTACAACCGAGACTAATGGGCTTTACAAATCGGAATTGAAGGCATTTTTTCCACCAGTGTTGCAAGTTATAGTTGTGGGTTGGGGCATGCATACTTCTGACTTACCCTTGTTTGGTTGGCACAAATCACAAGTTGCAAATAACAAGCCAAAACAATCCAATTGTAACAACCATGTAGTCGTGGAGGGTAATCCAATTGCAACAACCTCGGGGTTGTGTTGTGGAAGCCGCCGTCACTTGCCATTGCCGCCGTTTTCTACTAAAAAAACGAGAACGCTTAATCAAGTATATAGCGAGCATGTGATCTTTAGATTCGACAGATGCCTCCCTATGCACAACTACCCTCATATGTAGCAGGAAATCTATGTTGATATAAAATACAAAAATATTTTTCTTGAAGATTCTGATATTATCTATTTTATATTATAAATTTTTTTTTGATACACTTAGATAAATTTTATAAAATTTGACTTTGACTGAACCTAAAATACATGGTAATTTAGGGCAGATGGAGTAGTAACTTAGATATAGTATTATGCATAAGTGTATTAATTAGCTTATAGATTTATACTATCTTTAAAAGTGTGATGTTATGGTAACATAGCCAGTTACTATAAACATCTCTCTCTTTATTTAATATCATGTTGTGTCACCAAAATACCTAGCTAACAATTCATGTAATTGTATGTTACTATCTTAGTTACTTTTACTATGAGTAGTCTTACTACTCCGCCCCTCTACAATAACTCGGCGTTCTGGATTAGTAAAGGTTAAACTTAGTAAAATTTGACTCAATGTTTAGCAAATTTTACGAACATCTATACTATAAATTGTATTAGAATCTTCGTAAATTATATTTTTATATTATATGCTTATGGTATTATAAGTGCTGATATTTTTATAAACTTTAACTTTAACTAAACCTAGAGCATGAGAAAAATAAAAACGGATGGAGTAGCATTGTCCCGTCCGCTCCGGTACGTATGTTTCTAACCACGAACCGCAAAGCAATCTTGCAACACCTTTTTACCCACTAGACTAAACCGCACAACCTGACTCTAAACTCTGATGACACTTGTTATCGAGGCATGATCGATCTACGAGATATCAATGACAGCATGACAGATTTATCAATTTCATTCAGCGATCAACCTACATCCGCACACATGACACATGTTTCATGGGCGCTCCTCCAGATGTATTAATCATAGTACCACCGACGACATTACTCATGGATATGACACATCAGATATTCATTCAAATGTTACGCTGGCCGGCCTGTCATGCGCGTCTGGCCGTCCTCCAAACGATCTTGTATCTAACCTACTAATTGTGACCAACTAATTCTAGACGTTATTGTGAACGGTGTACCAAAGACTTGGTATGAGGAGTGGCTACTGTAGTGTACCATGACAACCTGGTTGGGTAAATAAAGGACTCGGCTCAACTTACTTTTCCAATGCCACTCATTCCAAGAAATTGAGTTTCTTCCTATGTTCCATAGTAATCTCCTTTTTGATACACTAAGATCCAACTCACACAAAAACTCAATAAAAAGTCTAAGTTTAGACAATACTACTTGTAACAAACATTGTAGATTCTCACACGCTATAAGAGTTTAGAGAATAGACAACCATGCATGTGGTAAACTGGAGAAGGAAAATGATGGGCGAGCCTCAGTTCATACCTTAATAAGGCGGGCAGGAACAAGTGAATGAAGCCTGTACTTGGTAGATGAAATAATTTTACATAATGGTTAGGCAAACAAGACACGCCAGGTAAATTTTAAAATATAGTTTTGTATATGAGGCATAGTAAGTTAAAAACTGTTATTTTTATAGAGAAAGACACCTATCAAACCGTCATTTCAGAGAACAAGAGATGGTGGGCATCGCAGGGAGACGAGGCAAAAAAACAAAAGAAACATGGTGAAGATATTTCAGTAATAGAAAATGCAGTTTCATGATGACGAGATGTGGAATTAAACACAAGTTTACCCATCATCTAAAATCATGACGAAACAGAATGATAGACGACAGGGGAACTCTCATTTCCCTACGTTCCCTTCTCTCTCCTAAAGTCATGTACAATGGGAGTGCTTAGAGAAGGTGCTTACAAAAATAAACCAAACATTTTGTTAAGAATTGGTGCTTATTTATATAGAAGAAGTACTTAGTTAGACATCTGCCCAATCTATATAGGCACTAGTGCTTAACTAAAAACCGGTTTATTTAGCTAAACACATCTCCTAAGCACCTAGCATTGTAGATGCCCTAAGCCTCTCAGTGAAGATATTTACGGAGCCACCACCTTCATCCACCTAAGCAGAATTATTTTAATCAGTTGGATATGTATTTCATACTCCCTCCATGTCGGATTATAGGGCAATTACGTATTTCGAGATAAACTTTGACCTTTAATTTTAGTCAAGAAAATATATTATATATTATATAAAAATTATACCATTGGATTTTATATTCAAAAGAACTTTCCAATGATATAATTTTTATGTCAAATATCTCATATTTTCTTAAATAAAATTAATGGTTAAAATTTGTCTTAAAATACACATTTGCCCAATAATCCGGTATGGAGAGAGTAGCAATGATTTAAATAATAACCTAAATGTATATCCCATTTCACTGGAGTCTGCGTCCAATAAATGTGATGTAAATAAAACCAAAACTTCCTTTTTTAAACCTTGACATGGTTTGCGTTTGATTGTAAACATGTTATCTAAACGTACGGCCATGTTACTTACACTACGGGGTGTTAGGCAAAAGTCACTCATCAAGGAACATGGACTATTGATTGGAGCAATGTTAGCTTAACTTATTTTTTCTGATAATACTAACGGAACAAATATGACGTGCCCCCATTCATGATCACCTTCCATGTCGGCTCCACCATTGTTGCGCCACCGACCACCCTACTAGAGACGTGCAAGGGGCCTGATGAGTAGGACGTTTTGTGAGTCGAGTTGCTGTCTTCAAATGTCATGGATTTTGGTGTAGATTGACTTGAACTATTCCGGTATCTAGAAATATCCTAGGTCGTTCTTTAAGTGCGTCGGCAACTCCACAAATTTGGAAGTTCATGGCATGGTGATCAATTGCCCAACAAAGTCGTAGGTGTTAATGGAGGTGTGCGATAGGTAATTAGGTTACGGAGATCCTATGTCAACATCTATCTTTTTCCTAAGGTGTTTTAATCATAAACATAAACAGAGTATATGCTACTAATTCCAAGACGAACCTATCATGACAATTATTTTTATATATTATCCAAGGTTAGGAAACCGCATAAAGTTGTTTAAGGATTAAGTTCTTCATTAGCGTCTTGGTGATTATTGGGATGTCTAATTGAACTTCAACTATGACAGAAAAATAAGTACATGTAGTAAACTGATAACTCATTGAGACTATGTCGGTGTAGTCATTGTTAAATGCCGCAACGAATATGTCTCAACGTGGCAGTAGAACACTTGGGTTTAAGCGTGGGGAATGACAAGAAAAGAGTAAAAATATTAAAATGGCAATACTTGTATTTCAAAATGGACAACATTCGAGAATATATAGCATGGAATTTTTTCAAATATCATAACTGCGACAAATTAAAATAATTCAGAATACTTCCCACAAATGTACCTAGCATGATATTTGTGGCATCAAATATACTTTGATTAAGAATTCCATGTTTGAAAACATAAGTTTTTTTAGGGATTTGAAAACATAAGTTTATTTGGTGAATACATTCAATACACTAAAAACGACGCCCTTGCATTTGCGAGGGCCATCTTGCTAGTTAATAAAGAATTAAGTTTTTATTACTAACTATTATATCCTTAATTATGAAGGGGTACGAAACGATCTGAGCCGTTGTTGTGTTTAAGTTTTAGGAGGTGGGTGTACCGAAATGGAACCCATATTTATAAGTGTGGTGCAAGATACAACACGGTAATGCTTATTCTCCTTTTTGATGTGGTCGCTAACACCGTAAAATTGATTTTCACCGTTAGCATATTGTGTAGTAAATTGTTGCTGTACAGTAGTATTAATTGAATATGAGCATATGCGTTCGTATTTACTGTAGATCAAGGCTTTGGGCTAGGTGATCTTTCCGCTCCGCCGATCTTCTCCGCCTCGGCGATGAGGCGGGCGAACACTTTGTAGGCGACGATCGCTGGATCCAGACCTACGCCGAATTTTTGACGAAAACGACCACCTGTGCGAGTGAATTGTCAAAAAGGATCACCTGTGAAAAAATTTAAAAAAGGACCACATGTCACGTGCCGCCTAGGCCAACGACGGCAAGCACTTGCCGCCTGAGCCAAAATCGGCATGTTGCCTCACTGACGTCGCCGTCGAGCGCCGTTCCAGCCAGTGGGCCCTGCCGCCTGGGTGTGATCCGGCAGGCTGACGTGTCTGCTTGCCGTCGGGGTGAGATCCGGCACCCTGCTGCACCGACAACTGTGTTAGCCTGCACTGATTTCCACGCTAACGGCGCTGATTCCCATATTGACGGTGCTGATTCTTAGGCGTGGAAACTGCTGCATTAGAAATCTATGTGGTGATTCTTTACATGCGATATGGAATCTGTGTTGTTTTCATCTATCTATTCGATGCTTTGAAATAATGTTTCGTACAATTAGTACACTCGAATTATTACAAGACAGGAAACGACGTCCGCCATTGCTACAGAGATTAAACTGTTATGACCAGCAGCACTCCTTTTAAAGGGCAGCAGCCTCGCGCACGCCTGCTCACTCCACTTCTCCTCTCTCCTCTCTTATGAGCTTAGGAAGAGATTAGCATTAGTAGGTAGTATTTGGGAGCCAAAGTTTGCTATTAAAGGAAGATCTAGAGATGAAGAAGTAGAGGAGATTTTGTATGAAGGTAAGATCTTTGAAATGATTAGTTATATTATTGCATGGTAGTTCAAGATTTAGGAAGGTTACAAGTTATTAGCATGGAGAGTGAGAATTGTGATATTATAGTTGCATGATTTGCTAGTTGGTAATGCAGCATGTTTATTAATTTATAAACTAGGATATGATTTGTCGATGAAAAATGGCATTGTGATGTTTATACGCATCGATTATTTTTACATGCATTGTAATGAAACCAATGATTTTATGTGGTAGGTGGATTGTAGCATGAATATGATGTTGCTGTTAGTAGTTCCAAATTGTGTGCCGCATAATTCACAGTGGAGCAATAGTCGTTGAAGTAAAGGTATAAAATTCATATCATATATACTTTTGGTCATGTAGTACAATTATTGTTTGTTAATAATTCGGTCGCATATATATTTCAGGTCGAATTTGGTACGTACGTGAGTGAATTATTGGTTATTGGAAATATTCAGTGGCATAATTAGTTGCGGAACACGTTCTTGAAGTTGAGGTATAAAATTTATCTCTTATTGAAAGTGTTAAGTATTTAATTTTCTGTAATGCATCCCATGTAGTTACATTGATAGAATAGTAAAGTGAAGTAAGTTAATTCTTTTAATGATTGCATGCATGCAAGAATAATTAATTATATAGAAAATACTAAATACGTAGCCCATTTAGTTACATTGATAGAATTGTTATTGTAAAATTTATATGGTATTATAAATATAATTGGAAGTTGTTATAGTGAAATGTGTAGCCCATTTAGTTGTAATTGTAATAAAAATGAAGAAATGTTAATGTTGATATAAATAGTATAATATAATTATTTTGGAACAAATATAGAATATAGCTTCTGTGTTACTAATATCTTTTATAAAATTATGGTTTGTGCGGTAGGTACGATGGAAAATTTATTAGTATTCTATGGGGACATGGTACGCAACGGAATTTCTGAGCTAGATGCGTCTCACTGCGAGTCCATAAATGTTATTGTGAGAGACATGGAGAACCTAGATTTTGCGGAAGTGCGGAAATGCATCCGGGTGCAGTTTGGTCCTGATATGCGGGGGAAGAAGATGACCGTTGAGGTCGTCATATGTGTGGGAGGGGATGATGGGACAGCTCCCCGCTGGGGTCTGCGGGAGGTGAAAGGAAATAACTCATGGAGGACATACATGAGGTTTGCAACCACGCCCGGCGCCGCAATGTTTCAACGGCCGATGGTGTATGTGCAGTTTCTTTCTCGTACTGATGAGCCTGGATGCAGTAGCAGCATTCCATAGGCCTAGCTAGCCATCACCGGCGGCCCTGGCAGCGGCCGATCGGAGCCGATGGAACTTGAGCTTGTGCCCGACCTAGGCTATTGGTCTGCGGTCATTGACATAACTGAACGTATGGAGGGATTACCGGAGGCCCTAGATGATGATGATGATGGGCATTCTTCTGGTTCGTCATCCTCAGATGAGGAAGGTGTCGATCCTTCTCAAAGGGCGGTTGCGGGACTGATGCCCCCAGACTTCTTGGAGACTATGACCATCCGCAACAAATATCACTCTGTTGCGGGCCTAGGTGAGGCAAGTCTGGAGGTTGGGCATAGTTTCCCAGACAAGGACTCCGTTGACCAGGCAATAAAGAGATATGCATTGTCCATATCTCGCCAGCACAGAGTTAAACAGTCTGATAAGACTGAGCTGAAAGTCGTCTGCCTCAAATTACCCGAGGGTTGCCAGGGTAGAGTGATCGCTCGGCGGAGCCGTGGTGTATGTCAGCCATGGGTGATCAGAAAAATTGTACCCCATAGCTGTGAGCAAGTTGGGATTCTTATTGATCATCGCAATGTCACCGCGAAGTACTTGTCACATATAATGTCAGCGGCGGTGGAAGAATATATTAACATGGGTATTAAGAAGCTGCAAAAAGCTGCGGAAGACCAAATTGACTACAACGTCAGCTACAGCAAGGCTCGGCGTGCCAAGGAGGACATTTTTGAGAGGTTGTATGGCACATATGAGGATGCCTATAACTACGCGCCTAGATTACTTAATCAGATATGTGTAACTAACAAGGGGACTCAAGTGTTCTTGAAACATCGGCCGCACCCTCGGGAGGAGAACCAAAGAATCCTTGATCGTGTATTTTGAGCATTCCCGCGGACTGTACAGGCATTCCATCATTGTCGTCCAGTGTTATCAATTGATGGTACATTTCTGACTGGAAAATACAAGGGCACACTCATGGTGGCAATTACAGCAGATGCAAATAACCAGCTTCTTCCTATTGCGTATAGTTTGGTGGAGGGCGAGAACAAGGACAGCTGGTTGTACTTTCTAAGATGTTTGAAGAATGGAGTCGTGAGACAACATCCCGATGTATGCATCATCTCTAATCGCAACTCCGGTCTGCTGAATGCACTCAACACAATAAAGCAGGCTACTGACCCTGATTGGGGGTGGCCTGATTTGGAGACACAGTGGTGCATGCGGCACCTAGCCGCAAATTTTTACTCAAAGGTCAAGAACAAGGATTGGTTCAAGCTTTTCAAGAGGATGTGCATGCAAAACATCGAGTCAGAGATGAATGCAATTTGGACGGGAATAAATGGAGAGATCGAGCGTGATTCCTTGCCATCAAGAGAAGGCCGGAGGGGTCGAACACCACCTGTCAATCTGACCCAGTGGATAACGGAGAATTGCCCTGACTTAAACAAGTGGGCACAGGCTCATGACACAGGGGCTCGGTACGGCATAATGACCAGCAACATGTCAGAGGTCTATAATGGCGTCCTCAAAGGGGTGCGAGCCCTCCCTCTTACAGCCCGTAGGAAACTATTGTTCCGACATGGGACGATATGGGAGCTGGTATTGGATACACCTTGGCTCCACCACAGGGATTTGAGCACATGCAACGATAGGATAATACCGATTTTTTTTCATCTATCACAGACTTCTTTTCATATGATCCAGCTAACACATCTAGGAGCTTAATCCCTCCACCCTCAGGATCTCATCACGTGCTCCATACTCCTCCGCCACCAAATGACACACATACAGAAGAGGACGAGCGGTAGTACGGCCGAGGCCACCGTGAACCTCATAGCCCACGTGAACGTCTATCGCCTTCAGGACGTCGGCACAAGCAGCCCAGACCTCGCCGATAAGGCTAACACAATTTGTCTACGACTATATATATCTATGTTACTATTTTTAGCTATGTAATAGACGCATTTCCACCTTCGTTTGTATGAGACATATTAATTTGATTTCAATCACTTATTGCAATAATATGACCTACGATACATTTGCTTGCAAAAATAAATAAAACAAAAACTACAAGTAAGATACATTTCTAACTAGGCTTGAAATTAAGATACATTACAATGATTCACTAAATAAACGCTTGCCCTTTGATGATGCCTTAGATTTGGCCTTCATTGTTTTAAATCTAGCAGCCAATCTAGGAGTGAAGTCATCACAACCATCCTCATTGGAGGCTACCGTAGTCTTGGCCTTCGATGATGATGTAGTCTTGGCCTTCGACGATGCAGCACTCTTACCCTTGGGTTTGACTGGCACAGGCATGAAGTCATCACATTCATACTCATCATATCCTGCCTCTGCTATAGCGTCAGTATATGTATTCGGATGGTAAAACCCACCTGGCACTGGACCAAAAAGCTTCTTCATCCAGCCAAAGTGCTTGATACTTCTATTGAGAAACTCCGTGTCATCAGAATAGTGCTGCATATGAAAAATAGAACAACAGATAATATGAGTACTGTGACAAATAAATCTTACGGATTGTAAAGTGCACATAATATTGAATATTACCTGCACGTGCAATGCGTATGTTTTTGGCAGCATTGTGATTTCAGTTGAATCAGTATTTATCAGAGTGCAAAAACGAAGATTGGCCTCAATATTTTTGAGCTCAATCACTCTATTCCACCCTGCTTGCTGCGTTAATAGTTCTTGTCGTACCTCTGGTATGCTTCTCTGTGGGTATTGCATCCTCGGTAACCATACATCAATCTCAGCTACGTGACTATCTTCGGTGATTAGCTCCTGAAAAGACATACCTCTACTCTCACGAAATATTGCGGCACGACGCAGGATACAGTGGGTCATATCTGGGTGGAAATCGCGGTTAGAGAGGGATCAAAGAAAGGAAGAACATCCGACATGGTTGGATGCTATACTGATGCAACAAACCTAGATGTGAGAGGGGGGTTTTATAGGCTAGCGAAAGCTGCAAATGGCGGGAACATATGGAGGGAAAAAATGGTAGGAAAAAATGGCGGGAACAAATGGAGGGAAAAATGGCGAGAAAATTGCACGGGGAAATTAATGCGGAAAATAACGGCGGGAAGATTAAATTAGCTTTAATTAAAATACATCGGTCTTGCATGCAATAAAACATAACATGAAAGCAGAAGAATAAAAACAACATTTCAAAGTAAGATACATCTGGATGCGGAAATAAAAATACAACAGAAATTAAGATACAAAGTGGTACAATAAACAATAACGCATTTTAGTCTTGAGTTCAGCGTGGCCATTTTCTGGTAGTATCACCACGCTTTTCTGCTGCTTCTGTCTGAGCAGCCTTTTCCTTCTTTCTCTCCCTCTTCGCCTCACGATTCTGCTTGCGTCGCTCTTCCTCTGCCTCCCTACGGCGTTTATCTTCTGTGATTCTCTGCCGCTTCTCCACATTGTAACCTTCTTGCGCCGCTTTTCTCTGTGCAGCCTCCTCCTCTTGTCGCTCCTCCTCGTGGAAGCGTTCCCAAGCCCTATGTTGCCTTTCTTCTATCTCACGCAACGCCCAAGCCGGTTGCTCCGTGTCGATCTAATGATACCATTGGCAGAGCGGCGGTGGAGACTGAAACAAAAATAATATTACTAATACATCTAAAATTAACACGAGCATATATGTCATCTCATGAAACTTAAATCTTACCGGAGATTGGTAAAACAGCGATGAAGACTCAGGAGGATCATGCGCATAATTGGCACACATGAAAAATTTCATGCCCATCCTGTCCGAAAAATTCGTCGACTCCCTAACCTTTGCTATGTGCCGCATCAGCATCGTGCGGCTTCCATTCCTTCCGGTAAACTAGCGTATTTCATTTTCTTTGGCCTTAGGCCCTGGTCGAAGTAAGGCAAACTTATAGCACCTAATTTGAATGACAGAGCAAAGATAGCAGTGCAGAAGACTGATCGAATGAATGACGAATACCTTGTTTATATAGACACCGAGTGGTGCCGCTAAGTGATATAATTAATTGTCGATGGTCTATTAACTGCTACAAAACAGCAAACAAATCTCCCGCTCAAAAGTACACAGAGAATTAATTTACCAGACAAAATTTTAATCAACACACTCTATATGCATGTGAGAGGAGTGGATTCTCGAGCGTGGAAATCAGCTCCTATTACTTTTATTGCATCAAAGTGAGTGCACCAGTCAGGTCTATCGAAGCAGAAGAGTGCCGGTTTCGACTACGGCAGCAGGGCCCGCTGCCCGGCATACGTCACTTTCATCGGTGCCACGCCAGCATGCCGGCATTGGGCTAGGCTGTAGGGTCCACCAGCCGAAACGGCGATGGACGACGTCACCCGTTAGGAGACATGTCAGAACCGGGGCAGGCGGCATATGCCTGCCGGCTTTGGCCCAGGCGACAAGCGACACGTGTCGCCAACCCAGACGTGCCACTACTTTGAGGTGTTTTTTTTGACAAATTTTTAAACAGGTGGTCCTTTTTGACAAGTCATTAGCGCAGGGGTCTCTTTTGTCAAAAATTCACCTGCGCATGAACCTTGGCAGCGTCTCATTTTACTACGCCGTGAATGAAACTGAAATGGCATGGCTGGAGCTGTACCAAATGGCAAACGTAATTACGATCTTGTATTTGTACCACTGCAATTGAGTGTGTCGTTTTGGCACATGAGCTTTATGGAGTCTTTTTTTAATTTCAAAAAAAATAATGTTTCAAACAATTCAGAAAAAAAATATCTGGATAGAGCCAACAGTATACACTACAAACATGCAAAATTGCAATACGAAATATCTTGTATTTTTTTCTTGACAAAAATAGGGAAAGGCAGAACTAAACTCAGGCATAGATGAGCCCTTTTTCTGGTCCGTACATTCGGGCAAAAAAGGATGGCATCCAATTTTTAAAGGTTGCTCACTGTACCATGCATGTGCAGAGCTTTGCCAAGCCGCACACCGCTACCAGCCTCTTATTAAATCGACTAAAAAATATGTATGCTCATTTGCCCATAGTCCAGATGTATGGTCCAAAAAAGAAGCTCACATAAGCTCGGGACTAGAAACGCCTTGCCCATAAAAATAGCAAAACAAACAGATCTAGGAACATGAACAGTATCGATTTTTTCCTTTCTAAATTTGTTCAATTTTTCTTTTTTGAACCTACACAATAAGGTATTTCTTATTAAAAATTTGCAAAATCGTAGTGTATACATTTGGCTACCTCTATGTATTTTTTTATTTTTTTAAAACTTTGAAATTTAAATTGTTTGAAGGCTCAAAAACAGGGCTCCAGGCCCGGGGAGCTAAAAATATTTTTCGACCTTTTGAAGGTCAGCGCTGCGCCCTACTCCACTCTACGGTCTACAGTGAAGGGAGTAGCACTGAAACGGGAGCACGGCCCGCGGCGACGACAACGGGAAACCGGGGCAAAAGCGGCAGCGCGCGTGTCATGCTATAGCCATAGCTCCCGGCGTGTTCGACGGGTCAGGATTTCAGGCGCATTTACTTCAGGGTTAATGTCCCCGGCCCCACAGGTTACAGCGGCCCTAGAGATCTGATTTGGCTGGACGGGCTTTGACCGCCGGCGCCGCAGCCGAGGCGAGGAGGTGTTGTCCCGTCGGAGAGCAGCGTTGGCCGCAGGTAGCGTGGGGGGCCGCGCCGCGCCGCGAGCCGGAGGTGGCAGGGACAGCAAATGCACGGGTCACGTCACGGACGGCGCACAGGGGCGCGGGCGGGCGCCGGGCGGGCTGCCGTGGTACGGCCGCGCCTCGGTTCTCTCGTTGGCGGAGGCGGGGGACCCGGATGGGGACCGGCGCCGGGCGGAGGGACAGCCGGACGTCACGGGCACGGGCCAGCGGGGACGACGGAGTGTGTGGCAGGGGGAGGAAACGGTCAGCGTTCCGGCGTGGTCCACCCTGCGGCTGTCGAAGATTGCCTGCGGACATCGCTGGTCGTCGTCCAATGGAGCGCAGCTGGACGCTGGCGGTCGTCCGGATGAGCGCCGTGGATGATGGGCGTGAAGCCAAAACATGTAGTAATAAATCACGCCCTTACAAGGAGCATCAAGACTTCAAGAGAATGGGAAAACTTAGACCGACCTACACGCTAGTTTTTTAAAAAAATATTTAACAGTTTTAGAAAAGTTCGGAACAAAATTTTAGAGGTAGGTAATGTTCAACTCTACAAATCATGCAAAGTATCAACGTGAAATACTTTTTACAATAGGTTACACGAAAAATGATAAAATCTAACAGAATTATAGTGTTGAAATGTGTGCCATTCACTATATAAAATGTTAGATTTTGTCTTTTTATGTAGCATAGAATATAAAGTATTTCATATTGAGACATTGCACGATTTGTAGAGTTCAACATTGGCTACCTATAGAATTTTATTTTGGAATTTTTTGAAAATTTGAAAAATTAATTTTAAATGTTTAAAAATAAAGAGCTACATGTAGCACGGTCTATGTTTCGAGTTTTCCCATCTGACAAGGAAAAAAATGAAAATTAAGTTTATATACATAAAGGATATACAAAGTGTTTAGCTCGCGGTATTCGAACTTCAATGGATTTTCTTTAAAGAATATGTGAGTATAAACTATAACACTCTCCTGTTTGGTTTATAGGTTTACATGTACCCCTAAATCGTCAATTTTACTTGTCTAATAAAATATAAACTGTATAACATAAAATTATACCGTTTAAAAAATATAACTTCCAAAGCTTGTAATGATATACTCCCTTCGTTTTAAAATATAACATGTTTTAGCTTTGTGAAGCAAATGTATGTAGCCATCTTTTAGTACGTAGATTCGAGAAACTAAAATATCCTATATTTTGAAACGGTGGGAGTATGTGTTATGTAATTTTCTTTCCTGTATTACGTTGGTTAAATTGAAGATTTCAAGTGATACGTGCAGGATCTATAAAAAAACCCAAATCGAAAGGTGTAGACGACTCTCTTGGTGAGTACCGCGAGAATCCTAAATGTGATGGCGTACACAATTGTCGGGTGTTTGGGTCCTCAGTTGTGCACAGTACGATGACATGGCCGCCTGGCAGCAGCGTGAAGGTACCGTATGTTGGCCCGGAGAAAATGCCGGCGAGCCACACATCGACATCGAGCAAGCTTGCGGATGCCGACGAAACTAGCTGTAAAATGTCTAAGATACCCATGATGTATAATTATACTACACATGATGTGGTATAGTATTACCTGTCTGGGCCGGTGGATCAGAAAAAATAAAACGGCTGAAATATATTTGATGTACTATAAATTGACGACTCTACGTTTTGTGCATGGAATTATGATTGTGTACACACATGTACATACATGCCACAGTAGATGCATCATGCATGTTATTACTTGCCACAATGGTAGGTATTCTGATCAAACCCTAGATGATATATAGTCATGTTTATTGTTACGTATATATGCTTCAATCGTGTCTCTCCTCTCAGGGAAAAGCATAGGACATGGCAGCAGCTCACAAGCCTCTTTTTTATCTCTAGGAATCCTTTGCTTAATTCAGTGCACCCATGGTTGGAATCACTAGTACCTAGGTTTAAGCACGGAACAAATTCAAAAACTCCTCCCACCCTCTCTCTCCTCCCGGGTCGTCCTCGCGCGGGGCGACTCCGGAGGCCACCAACTACACCAAAAAGCTCCCTCAGATCTGCCTCCTCTGGCCGCTGCCGCCGCCGACGCCGGCGGTGGTGGCGGCGCCCTGTCGCCGAAGCTCCCTCTACGCGCGGAGAGGCGGCGACCTTGGTGGTGGCGCGGCGAGGCGGTGAGCGGACCGTCTTGCTGCGAGGTGTGGTGGTGCTGGGCCGGCAAGGCGCCGCTGTCGCCAGGCCGGCGGCGGCGGGGATGGTTGGCAGGCGCTCCGCGGCGTCTACGCGCAGGTGTGTTCGATCTGGGCCTCGCGGGCCCGATTTGGGCCGCGCGAGCCCGATCTGGGCGGCAGACGACGGACATCTCCGGGAGGCAGCGGCAGGGAGGCCCCTGGTTCCTGCACTTCTTCGTCCCGACCTGGTCGGTGGTGATGGGGTGTGGCTCCTGCCTTGTGGGGTGGCTGTTGGTGTGCTGCTTGCACCGTGGTGGTTGGCCGGCGTGCTATGGTTTGTGGTTGGGAAGGAGTGGTGGCTCGAGGGAGATGAATGGCACCGGCGTGGGCGCGGTTGTTGCATCCTCCTGTCTAGCACGGGGAAGAGGAAGAAGGACTGTTAGCACGCCGTGCTGGCCGGGGTGGTGTGGTCGGCCATGGAGGCAAGAGGCAGCGGAGCGGGAGTTGGTGGTTGACTGGTTTTCCTGGTTTGGTGGGTAAGGCTGCCGGCGAAAGCCGCACTCCGGCTTTGTTGGAGTAGTCGACGGCGGCGCTAGTGTAGCGTCGTTTCCTTGTTGGAGGCGTCGATGGAGCAGTCTTCACCTACCTTTCCGGCATCTTCTAGGGGAAACCCTAGATCCGGTCTTCCGGATCGGCGATGGCGGCGCTACGGTGTCGTGTTCCCTCTTGGGGGCTTCGTTTTTGGAGATGGAACCGGTTAAAGGGAGATGCGGATGTGGAGGGGGGCAACAGCTGGAGCACTTTCCACATGCAAGGAGCGACAGATGAGCCATTTTGGTCTTGCTCGTGCGCTCGGGGAGGCACTTGCCCTTCTATCTTTCGGGCATGTCGTCCCTCTCCGGTGTTGACGAGGTTGGCAAAAAGGTTCATGATGGTACAGGACGATGCGGTGGTTTTCGGTGTGCACTGCGAGTGGTGTCGCTCGAGTTGCCCGGCTATGCGTTTCGTGTGTTCCGTTTACCGACGTCTTGTATGTGTTGTGGGGCTTTAGGTGTGGCATTGCCGTTGTTTAGGGTTTCGCCCGGTTTCCCCACAAACTGAGCAGTGTGGGTCTCTTGACCGTTTTCTCTCTTATCAATGAATTTAGCAGCTCTCCTGCTAACATTCAAAAAAAAAAGGTTTAAGCACGGAAGGTATTAGGAATTTGGATTCGAGTATGTTTGTGCTAAGACTTGCATGTACAAGTTAGAAATGTGCATCATATCATTGATCCGCGCGACATACTTCTGAGTGTCGGAGTCTGAAGGAGAGAGATTAGATAGTGGACGAAGGCACAATGCCACTACCTCACGTCGCCTAGAACTGTTCCTCTGTGTTGTTCAACCAACAGTCAGTAGAACTCATTTGGTTTAGCAGACAGTTGTACAGAAACGCAAGCTTTGCTAAGAAAACGATGCAGGCTCATGTTAGCAAATGATTATCTGGCAGATCGAGTTGCTCAACCTAAGAGGGCTTCCACATTACCACGATGTTTCTCTTTTCTTTACCACTACATGGTGTGATGTTTTACTTCTGGTGACTGCGCCACAGGAGATCCACCTCTAACATATTTAGAGTTTGTACATGAAGTCATGAAACATGGACCCAGATATGTACCGGCGATAGCAAACTATAGGTATACTCTAGACTAAGTGATAATGTAAAATAAGTAAATCAAAGACCTAATTTCATCTGCTATACAAAATCATGTAAATAAACAAACAATCACTACATTCTACTAAATCATATAAAACCTAATTTATTTACCTAAATCATCTAAAAATACATATTCACCTAAATCATCTACAGAACAACACCTAAATCGTATAAAACTACACATTTACCTACATCATCTACAAATAACACCTAAATTATCTAATACCTAATTTATTTTTCTGTACAAAATCATCTAAATCACAAATAAGAAATTCACCTAAATCATGCAAAAACTACACATCCACTTAATTCATTTTGATCTAATAAATCTTCTAATTTCTCTAGATATAATAAATTATCTAAATCTAATAAATTAAATTCAAAAATATGGAGGTGTAGTGGTTCACCTTCGGCGAGGACGTCGATGGTGGATGCGTTGACGATGCGGCTGAGGAGGAGGGGTGGCAACGGTGGAGGCGGCAATGACATGAGTGGAGCACGGCGGCGGGTCGTGGGAGAGGAGAGGAAGAGGAGGGCACATGCAGTGTAGCAGGTTCTAGAGAGGAAGAGGAGGGGGCGGGGAGGGGAGGGGAAGAGGCCGCACCTACTGGGCTTTGCTAGCTAGGCCTGCCTTTTTTTTTGAAAAACTTAGTGACACGTTCATAGATTTAGCCTACGCCACTACTCAAATATTACTAGTGGCGTATGATACGGCACGCCACTAGTACAAAAATATTAGTGGCATGTTAGCAAAATGCTACAGCACTAGTGTTTTTCATCAATGGACTGGTTGACTCCATATAGCAGTGGTGTGTCACTTTTGATCGACACACCAGTGGTGCTGATTTACCAGTGGCATAGGCCAAAGTAGCACGCTACTACTATTACCTATGGTTTGTCATAAAGTCGCCATGCCACTGAAATGGTGCTACCTGTGAGCATTTTCCTACTAGTGATCGTTAGCACATGAAAACACCGGTACACCACGAGTAATTCCTTACTAATGGCATGGCAGAATTTGTGTTTGCGACCATTATGTGGGACATGGTATCACCGGCGTGCCAGGGGCTCCAACAGGTATGAGGGCTCCACCATCGTGCCAGCAGGACGGGCAATAGGACGACCGTTTTGGTGACAAGGGCGACAGTGGCGATGACTGCATCATAGATTGGGATTACCTGGCTAAGTAATGGTACCTAGCTAGATGGGTGGCCATGGGAGCTACTATATATGCTACCTATCATATTAGGTCATGATGTTTTATGTCTATTGCTACCTACTATATTAGCTAGTATGTTTAATATATACCTATTGCACTTGGTCATTAAGTAAAATAATGCTAGTGCTTAGAATGTCTTAAATATGCATCTATTTAATATTTCTTTGTAAATGCAGCAAATGGACAATGTGTGCACAAAGTGTGGCGATGATAAGGTGGGTGAATGCTACCAAGTGGTTCACTACCCGAATATTACGTGGCTAAGGGGCATATCCAGGGTCTTCTATCTCCAGCTTGAGTGTGTGTTTCTACATAAGACAGTTGTATGTTCTAATAACATGATGTGGATGATTTATTCATAGTTGCATCCAAATTTATATGTCCAAATATCGCTCTTTCAATTTGTTCGGTTCATCCCCTGCCTAGCAAGGCGTGAAGTCCTGGAGAATCTCAACTTTAGCATCAATGAGGAGACTTCGGCTGTGACCGAGTTGAGAATGCAAGATGATATGGTAGTCTGCAAAGTTGTTGTCACAAATGAAGCAGACTGAACTATTTCAATTGCAACATTGGAGAGGAAGTACCAAAGAGAAAGACCTCCAAGCTAGCAGGAGGTTCTAAATGCATATGTGTTAGGGCATTTTCTAGCCTCCCTAGTTTTGTGTGTTAGTTGACAACACCTGGACATTTTACCAGTGTTTTTGTGCAGAAAGTTGGCCGGATTTTTCGGCCGGATATTTCCAAAACTGGGCCGGATAATCCGGCCACCCCGGAAAACGGCTAAGGACCAGAAGCAGCAAGATGCGCGTCACCCAGATTTTGGGGCGGATATTTCGGCCAGATTTTTCCAAATCTGGGCCGGATAATCCCCCCCCCCTCCTGGAAAACGACTAAGGACCAGAAGAAACTCAGATGCGTGTCACCCAGATTTTGGGGCGGATATTTCGGCCGGATTATTCCAGATCTGGGCCGGATAATCCCCCCCCCCCCCCCCCCCCCCGTGAAAACGACTAAGGACCAGAAGAAACTCAGATGCGCGTCACCTAGATCTGGGGGCGGATATTTGGGCCGGATTATTCCAGATCTGGGCCGGATAATCCGCCCCCCCCCCCCGTGAAACGACTAAGGACCAGAAGAAGAGCATATGCGCGTCACCCAGATTCCTGGCCGGATATTTCGGCCGGATTATTCCAGAAGTGGGCCAGAATATCCGGCCGCCGGATTATCCGGTGCAAGTTTGGGCCGGATAATTCGGCCCCTGGCGGCTGCAACGGATACATTTCGGGAAGGGGTATTTATACCCCTTCCTCTCTTCCTCCCCAGCTTGCTCGTCCTCATCAAGAACAAGACACTATTTGGAGCCAACCTCACTGCAAGATCTCCACCCTCAACCACCCAAAGTCTTAGATCTTTGGAGGATCGAAGGAGGAGGTCCCGATCTACATCTCCACCGAAGGAATTTCTTTTTCCCCTCCTTTTGCTTGAGGGATTTGTTCCTAGTGGTTCTTTGGAAACACTAGGTGGTTTGATTCGAGATTTCTCTAGTCTTTGTGGATTCTAGCCTCCGTGGCTTTCTTGGGAGCCTCCAATTCAGTTGTGGATGTGTGCCCCAATCTCCGTGTAAGGGATTCGGTGAGTTCCCCCAATACCACCGCTTAGTGGATCGAGCTAGCCTCCGTGGCTTGCTCACCGGAGAACAAGGTGAGCCTCCGTGGTGTTGGTCGACTCCGTGTCACCACACCTCTCCAATGTAGACGTACTTCCCCTCAAAAGGAAGGAACTACGGGAATACATCCTTGTGTCTCCGGTCTCCGCTTCTCGGTTATTTCTTATCCGAACTCGCTTACTTGCTTACTTGTTTACTTGTTCACTTGCTTGCTTGCCACTTAGGAAATTCACCTAGTTGCACATCTAGAGAATTTACTTTGTGTCAAGCCATAAATTGAAAAAGATAAAAAAAATTGTGTAGCGCCTATTCACCCCCCCCCTCTAGTCGCCCGTGTGATCCTTTTCAATTGGTATCAGAGCCTAGTGCTCTTTGATTGGGCTTAACCGCCTAAAAGATCATGGGCGATGAGGAACCTGCCACTAAGGGGGATCTTAATAACATAATGACTCGCATGGATGCTATGATGGCAGCCATGGAAAGCCAAAAAACTCAACTTGATGCTCTCACTAGTGGAACATCAAGTACCACTCCACCAACTCCGGTTGACACCTCGGGTAAGGATAAGCCATCCTTAAACGAGGAAGATCCGGAGAAGGATGGGAATGAGAACAACGAGGATCCCCCCAAGAAAGATGACACCTCTCGGGGACATAGCACGGAGGTTCCACATCCTACGAGCTATGTCTCCGGAAGGCACCTTCAAATGCCACACCTTGCCTCATGCGGCCCACCGCCACCACTTGATGCTTCTAGCTTTGCCAATTGGCAAGATAACATGCGCTCTCACATAAACTTTGTGTCTATTGAGCTTTGGAGGATCATTGAGCAGGGTTTTCATCCAACTTCCAAGGACTTGACCAACTTGCTACCTTGGGAGCTGATACGTCCAATTTGCATCACTATTTTGTATCATAATTTACTGTTATTCATTGATATATTTCATATTTAGATATGATACTTATGTTATTTCCTTTGTTTTCACATGTTTGATGATCATCGGAGGAGCTGCTGCCGGAGTCAGGATTCTGCTAGAAAAAGGACCATCAGGAGACCATATTTTGAAGATCAGGAAAATTCCAGAAAAATACCCAGAAATTATAATTTCCCAGAAGACTCACGGAGCCAGAAGGAGGAGTCGAGAGGGGCTAGGGGTGGCCCACACGCTAGGGCGGCGCGGCCAGCCCCCTGGCCGCGCCAGCCCTGTGTGAGGGGGCCCTGGCCCACTGCTGGTCTCTCCCCTTCGCGTACATCATCGTCCCCGAAAACCTAAGTCAAGGGGGGGGTTCAGAGTTAGACACAGCCGCCTCTGCGGGGCGGAGAACACCAGAGAGAGAAAGCTCTCCGGCGGAGAGAAATCTGCCGGGGAAATTCCTTCCCGGAGAGGGGAGATCGTCGCCATCGTCATCACCATCGCACCGGACTTCATCGGGATCATCATCATCATCATCCCCATCACCAGCACCTTCATCTCCACCATCACCTCGCCATCCCGCTGTAACATCTTGAGTTGGATCTTGTTATATTCATAGGGGAAACTTTCCCGGTGTTGATTACTCTTGTAGTTGATGCTATTGAGTGGAACCGTTGAATTAAGGTTTATGTCCAGATTGTTATTTACCATTATTTCACCTCTGATCATGATCCATATGATGTCTTGTGAGTAGTTCGTTTAGTTCTTGAGGACATGGGAGAAGTCAAGATGTTAGTAGTGAATTATTGTTGAGAAATATTTAATGGTTTGATATTGTTGTGGTGCTATTTCACTAGTGGTGTCATGTGAACGTCGACTACATGATACTTCACCATTTATGGGCCTAGTGAGATGCATTGTGTATTTGGTCACCAATTGTGGGGTTGCTGGAGTGACAGAAACCTAAACCTCCGTTGGGAAACCATTGCACCAGGGAGCGTAGGATCCTAGAGTTTAAGGCTGTGGTTAGATTTATCTTAATTACTTACTTGTATTTGCGGATGCTTGCAAGGGGTATAATCACAAGTGTGTATTTATCCTAGTAAGGGTAGTGCGCTAGCACAGGTTCACCCCCATGACACTTACCAAATCAATAAATACTATTGGCTCTATGAAGCGAAAGCTCTTGACAAAAACCTCCCGTGTGTCCTCGAGAACGTTTGGTTATTATAAGAACACAACCGGCTTGTCCTTTGCTGAATAAAGGATTGGGCCACTTGCTGCAATTATTACCACTGTCTTTTATTTACTCGCACTTTATTTACTCGTATTACCAAATACTCCTGAAAACCTGTTTGCTAGTATTTACAGTGATTCCTTGATCAAAACTGCTCGTCAACACCTTCTGCTCCTCGTTGGGTTCGACACTCTTATTTATCGAAAGTACTACGATACACCCCCTATACTTGTGGGTCATCAGGAGCAAATCGACAAGCAGCTCAATGCCTCTGCCTTGCATCTCATTCACATGTCTCTCACCGAGAAGGACAAGGCGTTCGTCCGCAACATATCCTCCGCCAAGGAAGCTTGGGATGCTCTCACCAACCTCTTCATCGGCAATGAGAGCATTCAAGAGTCCAAGTTTGATGAGGCGTCTAATGAAGCGGACAACTTCGCTATGCTTGATGGTGAATCTCCCGAAGAACTTCATCGGCGTCTCTCGGCACTCCAAGTGAAGCTAGTCGACCTCGGCTCTACTCAATGTGATGGGAGATGGATGAAGAGGAAATTTGTCCAAGCCCTCTTGCCCTTCTTCAAAGATACGATGAACTCAATCAAGGGAGATGCCAACTTTAGGAAGATGACCGCTCATGACATCTTGCAAGAGATTGTGGCAAGGAAGATCTCCGAGAAGAATGCGGATGATGCTCTAGCTCGTGCACGTGGTGTGCGTGCACCCAACCTTGCTTTGAAGGCCAAAGTCTCTCTTCATGAAGAAGCAAGTTTGATGGAAGAGGAAGAGTCAATGAGTGGAAGTCCCGAAGACATGAAGTATGCTCATGCCGAACACATGGCTATTGCTCAACGGGCTTTCATGAAGAAGTGGAAGTCATCAAGTCCCTCCAAACCTAAGGCCACAAGTAGAGTGAGAACATGCTACGATTGTGGTAATCAACACCATTTCATCGCGGATTGTCCCTATGAAAGAGTGGAAGATCACAATGGAAGACTCATCCGCAAGGAGATGAAGGCCAAGTCTTACCCACCAAGGAACTTTGACAAGAAGAAAGCCGTTCCAATACATGCCTTGACGACTCAAGAAGAATACCCATCCGGTGATGATGCAAGTGATGATGAAGAAGTAGGAAGGGCCGCCATCGCCATCGCCAAGCCTATCTCTTCACCATCCCTCTTCGCTTCCGCAAACAAGTCCAAGCGCTCCAACTCCAAGGGAACATGTCTAATGGCTCACGCTACAAAGGTATCACCGACTTTCACACCCATCATACCTAGAAGCTTATCCTTGATGGATTGTGTTGATACTAGTAGTGATAAGGATGAGCCTAATGAATTTGACACCTTCATGTCAACCTTGCATGGGGAGACCAAAGCTCAATTTGAGATTCTCCTAAATCAATATAATGAGTCTCTTCAACTTAATGATAAAAATGAGGAACGCATCTTTGAGCTAGAAGGGCATGCTCGTGAGTATGCCGATGAAATTGCAACACTCAATCAATCCCTTGAGGTTGAGCAAGATCTAAGGATGGCACTTGAGGCATCCAAGTTAGGTCTTGAAGAGTCCTATAACTTGGACATTGCTAGGCTTAAGAATGATCGTGATATTGCTCAATCAGTTGCTAATGAACTTAGGTTGCAAAATGAGAAACTAAATCTTATTATTGCTAAAGAAGCAACCAAGTTCCCTTCTAGCACCTTTGTTGCAAGTACTTGTTACACTAACCCTCTTTATGAGAAAGATGCCCCCAAAGGTGACACAAGGCTTGATGAGCTTTTGAGTGCTCAAAAGTAACATGGTGACAAGACCGGGTTTGGTTTCACTTCCAAGTCTAAGAAGAAGAGGAACAAGAAGAAGAACAACAAGAAGACGCAATTTCTTGTGCCCACTCCTCCTCCTAAGAAGCACATCCCAAATGACATATGCTTTGATGAGGATGGCAATGTTTATGAGGAGGAGGGGGAGCTTGTGAGGGAGGTGGTTGGGAATGCCAAGAGGGCAATTCCCAATCACAATGACTTTGCGGGAAAATATAACCCCTCTTATGTTCTTTGTCGTGCTTATGATGGACACGTTTATGCTAAATTTGTTGGCTCACCTAATGAACGCATTGCTTGGTCTATTTGGGTTCCTAAGGCCCTTGTTACTAACAAAAGGGGACCCATTGAAAAATGGGGACCTAAGAACAAGGCTTAATCTCTTGTAGGGCTTTGCTTCCAGTGCGGGACAATGGATAATTGATAGTGGTGCTACCAATCATATGTCTGGAAGCAAAGAGTTGGTGAAGGAGCTTCGCACCGGTTCATCTAGTGCGGGCTACGTCACCTATGGAGATTCCTCAAGGTCAAAGGTATTGGGTCTTGGTAAAGTTGTTATATCTCAAGATGTTACCGTGGAGAATGTCACGCTTGTTGAGTCTCTCTCGTATAATTTACTTTCCGTAGCTCAACTTGCCGATATGGGCTTTGCAACTTTCTTTGATGTTGGGATTGTGGTTCTTTTGTGGAGCAAGTCTCTTAAAGTAGCCTTCGTTGGGCATGTTGAAAACGGCTTATATGTGATTGACTTCTCGGAGAAGGTCACTAAAGCCGTGACTTGCCTAATGGCTAAAGTTGACGTGGGATGGTTGTGGCATCGCCGGCTAGGCCACGTCAATATGAGAACTTTGCAAAGACTCCACAAAGGTAACCACATCCTAGGACTAACCGATCTAACCTTTGCCAAAGATCGTGTGTGTAGAGCTTGCATTGAAGGAAAGATGCATGAACTTCCTCATCCTAGCAAGACGATCATTTCTTCTAAGAGGGTCTTGGAGCTCCTTCACATGGACCTCTTTGGCCCTCCATCTCACGCAAGTCTAGGAGGGAAGAAGTATTGCTTGGTGATTGTTGATGACTACTCAAGATATACTTGGGTCTACTTCTTCAAGCACAAATATGAGACCCAACAAACCGTCATGGACTTCATCAAGGAAGTGGAACGTCAATATGGCCAAGATATCTTGATGATTCGGAGTGATAATGGGACAGAGTTCAAGAACTACACCGTCAATGAATTCTTGAGTGATGAGGGAATTCAACATCAATACTCCTCTCCCTACACTCCACAACAAAATGGTGTAGCCGAGCGGAAGAACCGAACCTTGATGGACATGGCAAGGACAATGTTAGCGGAGTTTAAGTCTCCGTATAACTTTTGGGCCGAAGCTATCAATACCGCTTGTCATGCTTCTAACCGGCTATATCTTCGCAAGGGCTTGAACAAGACTCCTTATGAGATCCTCACCGGCAACAAGCCTAACATCAAATACTTTCGAGTATTCGGTTGTAAGTGCTTCTATCTTAGAAAGGGTGTTCATTTGTCCAAGTTTGACTCTAAAGCTCTTGAGGGTATCTTTGTTGGTTATGCCGCCGAATCTCATGCTTTTAGAATCTTTGACAAAGAGTCCGCTCGTGTTGTTGAAGTTTCTAACGTGAGATTCGACGAGAATGACGGCTCCCGTGTGGAGCAAAGTGGTGTTTGTGATGTAGGTGACGAAATACCTCCTCAAGCCATAAGAAGAATGGGTGTGGGCCATCTCATACCCATTGAGGGACACCTTTTGGCGGAAGGAGAAGGACTATGCTCTACTCAAGTGGAGCCTTCACCTTCACAAGCTCCACAAGCTCCTCAAGGACCGATTGATGCTAACCAAAGACAAGCATTAGACCCTCATTCAAGCGAGCAAGGCCAAGATCAAGACCAAGTGGACGGTGGTGATTCCTCACCAATGGTAGATCAAGGCCAAGCTCAAGATGTTGAGCATGCTCATGATGTTGATCAAGCTCAAGTTGAAGGTCAAGGCGAGGTCCAAAATAGTGGTGATGACCAAGTGGCTTCTCAAGAGTCTTTTGAAGAAGCTCAAGCTCGCCGTGCAAGGAAAGTGGAAGAGGCTCTTCGCAAAGGGAGTCATACCTTGGATAGTGTGATCGGAAGTGTGAGAAAAGGGGTTTCCACAAGGAGACAATTAGCCAACTTTAGCATCCATCATGCCTTCGTCTCTTGTGTGGAACCTCAAAAGGTGTTTGAGGCACTTGAAGACCCGGATTGGGTGGAAGCCATGCACGAAGAACTCAACAACTTCAAACGCAATGAGGTTTGGACTTTGGTGGAGAAGCCCAAGGAGTGCCGCAATGTCATTGGAACCAAGTGGGTGTTCAAGAACAAACAAGATGCCAATGGGATTGTTGTGAGGAACAAGGCACGCTTGGTTGCTCAAGGATACTCTCAAGTGGAAAGAATTGACTATGGGGAGACCTACGCTCCCGTGGCTCATCTCGAGTCAATCCGTATCCTTCTTGCTTATGCTTCTCACTTCAACTTTAAGTTATATCAAATGGATGTGAAGAGTGCCTTTCTCAACGGTCCTCTACATGAATTGGTCTATGTGAAGCAACCCCCAGGGTTTGAAGATCCTCATTTCCCAACCCATGTCTACAAACTCGATAAGACGCTTTATGGCCTTAAACAAGCCCCACGCGTGTGGTACGAGCACCTTAAGGAGTTGTTGTTAGACCGTGGGTTTGAAATTGGGCTCATCGACCCAACTCTTTTTACTAAGAAAGTCAACGGGGAGCTTTTCATATGCCAAATTTATGTAGACGATATTATTTTTGGCTCTTCTAACAAACTCTTCAATGATGAATTTGCAAAGCTAATGACATACAAATTCGAGATGTCCATGATGGGAGAGTTGAAATTCTTTCTTGGCTTTGAGATTCGGCAATTGCGAGGAGGGACATTCATCAATCAAGCCAAGTACATCCAAGACATGCTCAAGAAATTCAACATGGATTCCGGAGTTAAAGGAGCCAAAAACCCCATGCCGACAAAGGTTACTCTTGATCTCGATCCTAGTGGTAAGGAAGTGGATCAAAAGCTTTATCGTTCGATGATTGGCTCGCTTCTTTATCTTTGCGCATCTAGACCCGATATCATGCTTAGTGTGGGAATTTGTGCACGTTATCAAGCCGCCCCAAAAGAAAGCCATTTAATGGCCGTGAAAAGAATCTTCCGATATTTGATTCATACTCCAACTTTCGGCCTTTGGTACCCGAAGGGATCAAGCTTCGAGCTTGTTGGGTACTCGGACTCGGATTGGGCGGGAGACAAAGTGGACAGGAAGTCAACTTCCGGGACTTGCCAACTCCTTGGTAGGTCCTTGGTTAGTTGGTCTTCCAAGAAGCAAAATTGTGTGTCTCTCTCCACCGCCGAAGCCGAGTATGTGTCCGCGGCAAGTGGTTGTGCTCAACTCCTTTGGATGCGGCAAACGTTGAAGGACTATGGAGTTCATTGCGACAAGGTTCCACTCTTGTGTGACAACGAGAGTGCTATCAAGATTGCTCATAATCCGGTTCAACACAACAAGACGAAGCACATTGAGATCCGGCATCATTTCATCCAGGACCACGTCAATCGAGGTGATATTAACCTATCTTATGTAGGTACAAATGATCAACTCGCCGACATCTTCACGAAGCCCCTTGATGAAGCAAGATTCCGAGAGTTGAGGCATGAGTTGAATATCATCGATTCTTGCAATGTGGCTTGTTAGTGTGCACTCATTCCCATACGTTAGCACGTGTTCTAATCTAGATGTGGGCATGGATATAGGGGGAGTGCGGTCCTAATTCATTGGGCTATCCCTCCCCCCATTATGCCGAAAGTAATGCAATCATTCTCTTAATATCATTTTGTGATATGTGAGCTTCAATGATGAGTATTGGTTATGGACCCAAGATATATCTTCGCGGTTCAATGCCAAAACACTCATATATGGTGGCTTCGGCCACCGACCTCTTCTTTTGAAGAGTTCATTCCTTGAAAATCTTTTGAGTTTGGTTTGAGTTTTTCTTGGTTTTGTTTATTTCTTGGTATGTGAAGGCACTTGAGTTGGTCTTTCGATGATTTCTTGCGTTCTTGCAACTCCAAGTGCCGAGAACCACTCCATGTTTGCTTTCTAACCTAAGCCCATCTCATCCCTAAACATTCTCTCCATGCACACAAGTTCAGTTTTCTGCTACAAATTTCCTGAGCAAAAGGAGTTCCAGGCCGGATTATCCGGGCCACTTTTGGGCCGGATTATCCGGGGCCCGGAATATCCGGTCCAAGTTTGGGCCAGATAATCCGGTCCGGCGGTCAGTCCATATAAAAAGGGGGGCACGGGGTGAACTGGCCACTTTGGCAGTTCTTCCACCTTCGCCCCCCTCTCTCTCCACCGCCGCCACCTGCTCTTTCTCTTGCTCGCCGGCGCCTCCCCGGCCGCAGGATCCGGCCGATCTTCAAGGCTCGTGCTCTCCTTCTTCTCGGGAACAAGTTCCTCCAAGCAGTTCCTCCAATGGATGAGGGTAAATTTCGCATCTCCTAGCCCTAGTGGTGAAGTTCTTGTGAGATTTATTTGCTTAGTTCTTGGAGTCTAGTTGTTCCCGTTGTTCTCTCCTTAGGCCTTGTTGTATACCCTTGTGATTCACCTAGCCGATCTATGCGTTTGACTTGTTTGGGTAAGATCTGAGAAAGTTTTCGCCAAGGGGCGGATTATCTGGCCCACTTTTGGACCGGATAATCCGGCCTGCCTGGTGCTTCCTTTTCTCCCTTCTTGACCATCAATGTCAGGCATTCCTCTGCTATGTTCATCACTCTAGTATACATTCCTGGTACTTGTGTGCATTCTCATCACCATGCTCCCCACTTATTCTCCTCACAGGTAGTGGTCCGGCTAAGAGGAGTCATCCTCGCTATTTCCGTCCCAATGACGAGGGGATTCTGGAAGATGAGGTATCGATCCGGTCAAAACAGCGTGCAGTCGTCTGAAAAGTCAAGGCAACCAAGGAGGCTCGGGCAGCTGAGAGAGCTGCTAAGAGGGCTGCTCGAGCCAACAAGGGAAAGGAGCCATGAGTCAACTACAAGCAAATGAGCCAGAGTTCCTACTCAGCCCTGAGGCAGCAAGATTGGTACGCCAATCAGCAGAGGGCAACTCACATTGAAGACCGTCGTTTCTGGTGTCCAGAGCAGCTGTACATCTATCAGGATATCTTTTGCTCCCATGAGTAAGCCCATTCGCCTGATGCATCCCATTGATCTTACTTTCCTGAAGTCGAATGAGTACTTTGTTCCAGCTGTCCAGGTAGTGGAGAGGCTAGGCCTCACTGGTTTGTTGACTGTTCAGTGTGATTATGATCCTCAGCTCATAGTGCAATTTTATGCTACCTTGGCTTTTGCTGCTGATGATAACAGAACTTTCAAGTGGATGACTGGGACTCGTTACTGTGAGTCTTCCTTCACTCGGTTTGCTTCTCTGTTGGGCTACCCTTTTAATGGCCCGACGAATCCTGTTGGTCACCGGGTTCACACTCCGCTTCCAGTCGACAAGAATCTGCTTTGTGATCTATATGGACCTCGTGGAAAACCTGGTCAAGCTGCTGGTCTGTTGCCTCTGTATGATCTTCTTGTGCGTATCTTCAGGGAGAACATTGCACCAAGTGGAGGGAACAACGATGCTATCAGAAGCTCCTTGGTGGATCTCCTTATCTTTTCTCATGATTGTGCCACGTCTACCGATCCAGATGCAGATTTCTCTCTTGATGTGATGGACTTTATCTTCAACGAGATGTACGATGCTATGGTCAGCAAGGGTTCTCTTCTGTATGCCCCTTTCATCATGAAGCTTATCATTGACACTTGCAAGGGTCAGGATTTCAGCAGTCAGTGTGTGTCTCACAAGGTCAAGAAGCTCTATGTGAAGCAGAACAAGCCAGCTCCAGCTCCTATTGGTCCCATTGGTCCCGATTCTTTCATGAGAGATGCTCGTTCTAGTGTGCCAAGTGGCAAGTTTGTGTCCAAGGATGTGCCCAAGAGAGTGAAGAAGTTGAGCTGGTTTCAGAAGCATGTTCTTTGCATGAAGGTTGAGATTCATCGTGAGAACTATGAAGCTTATTGTGAGCGCAAGGCTATTCTTGATACTCAGCGTGAGATTCTTCATAAGCTCAGTGGGGACCAAGCTGCTCTTTCTCCTACTCCTCCTCCCATTGCCTACAACAAGTGGCACTCCGAGACCTATGATTGGGGCGCGATGGAGAAGTCTCTCTATGTTGGTCGCACCACTCGTGTTGATGATGAAGATGAAGATGAAGATGAAGAGGAAGAGGATGTGGAAGATGATGAGGAAGGAGAGTTTGAAGAAGATGATGAAGAGGAGGAGGACTATGAGGAGGACGAGGACGACGACGACTTTGAGTGACTTCTTGGGGCGTGTAGTATGCTCTTGTCCCTTTTTGGTGTCTTGATGCCAAAGGGGGAGAAGTTGTTCTAGTAGGACTTCTCGTTGGGTTTTGCTTTGGTGTGGGAGCTGTTTTTCCGTTTTCCTGTTTATGAACTTATCGTGAACTTGTTGTTATCTTGTGCTTGGTGAACTTTCCTTAGGGTTGTTATTGTGACACTTGTTTAAGTTATATTGCTTATCTCTAGAGGGAGCTTCACTTGAACTTATGCATATCTTTAGGGGGAGCTCTCTTGCTTAATTGATCTTACTATTGTAAATCCTACTGTTGTCATCTAACACCAAAAAGGGGGAGATTGTTAGGGCATTTTCTAGCCTCCCTAGTTTTGTGTGTTAGTTGACAACACCTAGACATTTTACCAGTGTTTTTGTGCAGAAAGTTGGCCGGATTTTTCGGCCGGATATTTCCAAAACTGGGCCGGATAATCCGGCCACCCCGAAAAACGGCTAAGGACCAGAAGCAGCAAGATGCGCGTCACCCAGATTTTGGGGCGGATATTTCGGCCGGATTTTTCCAAATCTGGGCCGGATAATACGCCCCCCCCCTGGAAAACGACTAAGGACCAGAAGAAACTCAGACGCGCGTCACCCAGATTTTGGGGCGGATATTTCGGTCGGATTATTCCAGATCTGGGCCGGATAATCTGCCCCCCCCCCCCCCCCCGTGAAAATGACTAAGGACCAGAAGAAACTCAGATGCGCGTCACCCAGATCTGGGGGCGGATATTTGGGCCGGATTATTCCAGATCTGGGGCGGATAATCCCCCCCCCCCCCCCCCGTGAAACGACTAAGGACCAGAAGAAGAGCAGATGCGCGTCACCCAGATTCCTGGCCGGATATTTCGGCCGGATTATTCCAGAAGTGGGCCGGAATATCCGGCCGCCGGATTATCCGGTGCAAGTTTGGGCCGGATAATCCGGCCCCTGGCGGCTGCAACGGATACATTTCGGGAAGGGGTATTTATACCCCTTCCTCTCTTCCTCCCCAGCTTGCTCGTCCTCATCAAGAACAAGACACTATTTGGAGCCAACCTCACTGCAAGATCTCCACCCTCAACCACCCAAAGTCTTAGATCTTTGGAGGATCGAAGGAGGAGGTCCCGATCTACATCTCCACCGAAGGAATTTCTTTTTCCCCTCCTTTTGCTTGAGGGATTTGTTCCTAGTGGTTCTTTGGAAACACTAGGTGGTTTGATTCGAGATTTCTCTAGTCTTTGTGGATTCTAGCCTCCGTGGCTTTCTTGGGAGCCTCCAATTCAGTTGTGGATGTGTGCCCCAATCTCCGTGTAAGGGATTCGGTGAGTTCCCCCAATACCACCGCTTAGTGGATCGAGCTAGCCTCCGTGGCTTGCTCACCGGAGAACAAGGTGAGCCTCCGTGGCGTTGGTCGACTCCGTGTCACTACACCTCTCCAACGTAGACGTACTTCCCCTCAAAAGGAAGGAACTACGGGAATACATCCTTGTGTCTCCGGTCTCCGCTCCTCGGTTATTTCTTATCCGAACTCGCTTACTTGCTTACTTGTTCACTTGCTTGCTTGCCACTTAGGAAATTCACCTAGTTGCACATCTAGAGAATTTACTTTGTGTCAAGCCATAAATTGAAAAAGATAAAAAAATTGTGTAGCGCCTATTCACCCCCCCTCTAGTCGCCCGTGTGATCCTTTTCAATATGTCTTCACCCAGATGACCATCCAAGGATCATGGTGGACTACAATGATAATGGACTCTAGATAACATGCATGAGGAGATGGTACTAGGCATAAGGATATGGTACTAGGCATAAGGAGATGGTACTAGCCAGTGCTATTGTCACTAAGTTAAACTAGTGTTATTGTTGAGGTGATAAACATCTATTATTGTTTCTACTAGTCTGATACAAAATATTTGATGTTATATCTTTGTTAAAATTTAATAATTCAACACGATTTTTTATATTCTAGAAAGCATTAGTGGCATGTTAGTTTTGTGACACACCATCAACACCTATCAATGACGATACACCGGTGGCGTGCCAAATACACACCACTAAGGCTATTTTGGCACTTCGTGAATTGGATTTTCTCTACTTGTGATACGATGAGTCTCGACTGCGTGGCACATCGGGGTCTTAGCTGCAGACATGTGATGATGGGCGCACGTGGGTGGTGACGTTGTATGACATCGTGGTAGCATCAGTGGTAGTGTTAGGGTTCGAAGCAGAAAACAAAAATTTTCCTACACACCCATAGCCCATGATCTATTGTACGCAGCTGTAAGATAACGGAGCAACGGTGGTGTTCATACCTTTGAAGACCAAGCGCGCGGGAATGTTCCCGCATGAACGTTGTCGGGGAAGACAACCAAAGCCGACCTCAAGGTTGTGTAGATGTACCAGTCGACAAAGACAAGCGCCGCAAGAGCAGCCCTCCGAGGGATTACAGCTCTATGATGTATAGACATCGTCCGGGCTCCAGTCCAGCGAAGCAGTGGAAGAAGATGGACTTGAACTAGAAATCCAACAGCGCGGCGGCGTCCGACAGGTGTAGTTTCCTCTAACTCGCGGGCACGGCTCCAAACGTGGGAGCTAGGCCAGAGAGAAGAGAGGAGGAGAGATGGATGAATGAGCCAAGGGGTCATGGGGAGGTTTATATAGGCGGAGGGATAGGTGGCCTCCGACCCCTTGGGCCGCCCCCTTTGGCTGCCGCAGGCTCTAGGGGAAACTAATTGGTGGTGCTAGCCACCCAGTTGGGAACCCCAAGAGGAAGGTATGATGAGCACAGCGGCAAGTTTTCGTCAATTGTGAAAACAAGGTTTAATTGAACCAGTAGGAGAAAGAAACCACTTTCGAAGGTTGATGCTAGCTGACTTGGCGATGACTCCAGACAATTTGTTTATGGCGCCTATCTGGATGTAGCTCTGCGCCAGCAGCAACGTGGAACCTGCACACAACACAACCAAATTACTTTGCCCCAACTTGCAGTGAGGTTGTCAATCTCACTGATTTGCTGTAAACAAAGGATTAAACGTATCGTGTGGTAAACGATATTTGTTTGCAAGAAAGTAAATAATGCTTGTAGAAAGTAAACGATAATATGAATGTAAAAGAATGGACCGGGGTCCACAGTTCACTAGAGGTGTCTCTCCATAAAGATGAATAACATGTTGGGTAAACAAATTACAGTTGGGCAATTGATAGAATAAAGAATGCAAGCAATGCATCTATAGGTCATGAGGATCACTATGAGATTCACTTGGGCATTACAACATAATACATAGACCGTAATCCAACTGCATCTATGACTAATAATCCACCCACCGGATATCATCCGAGCAACCGTTGGGTATTAAGTTGCAAGCAACAGATTATCGCCTTAAGCAAAGCGTGTAATGTAAACAATACAAATGTCCTTGAACACAAGATTGTTTTTTCTCCCTAGTAGCAACAACACATCTACAACCTTAGAAGTTGTTGTCACTCTCCCAGGTTACTAGAGGCATGAACCCACTATCGAGCATAAATACTCCCTCTTGGAATCACTAGCATCTGCTCGGCAAAGATATCTACTAGCAACAGAGAGCATGCAAGATCATAAACGACATAGAGATGATAAATCACAAATCAACTTGACATAGTACTTAATATTCATCGGATCCCAACAAACACAACATGTAGAATTACATAACGATGATCTTGATCATGATAGGCAGCTCACAAGATCTAAACATGGAGCACATGGAGGAGAAGACATCCATCTAGCTACTAGTATGGACCTATAGTCCAAGGTAGATGGTGGCGCGGTGTTGAATAGTGCCAGAGAACTGTTGGCATGTAGTTGATGATATAAATGACCGGCCAGTTAGAAACCCCAAGAGAAGGTTTGATGAATATAGCATCAAGTTTTTCCTCAGTTACGCAACCAAGGTTATCAATCCAGTAGGAAAAAGCCAAACTCAAGAAGGTGATGCTTGCTAGCTTCGCGACATCTCCGGACAATTTATAGGGAGCCTCGTCCAGTGCTTTGCTTCGCCAGCGGCAACGCGAAATCTGCACACAACACAACCAAGTACTTTGCTCCCAACTTACGATAAGGTTGTCAATCTCACCGGTTTGCTATAAACAAAGGAATGAGCATATCAAGTGGAAAACAGTAGTAATATGCGAGAAAGTAAATAGTGCGAGTAAAGTAAACAGGTGATAGCAATGTAAAGGAAATTGGACCGGGGTCCATAGTTCACTAGTGGTGTCTCTCCATAAGATAAATAACACATGCTGAGTAAACAAATTACAGTTGGGCAATTGATAGAATTAAGATAACATGCATATGTCGAGAGGATCACTATAAGATTTACTCTGGGCATTACAACAAGATACATAGACCGCCATCCAACTGCATCTATGACTAATAATCCACTCGCGGGGATATCGTCTGAACACCCCTCGAGTATTAAGTTGCGAACAACAGATAACTGCATTAAGCAAAGTGTGTAATGTAAACAAAGCATATGTCCTTGGACATAAGAATGTTGTTTTCTCCCTAGTGGCAACAACACATCTACAACCTTAGAGTCACTAGTATCTACTCGGCCAAGATAGCTACTAACAACGGAGAGCATGCAACCCAACTATCGAGCATAAATACCCCCTCTTGGAGTCACTAGTATCTACTCGGCCAAGATAGCTACTAACAACGGAGAGCATGCAAGATCATAAACAACATAGAGATAACATAAGATAATATTCAGCACATCAACTCAATCATAACACCAATATTCATCGGATTCCAACAAACACAACATGCATAATTACATAAAGGTAGTCTCGATCATGTAAAGCAGCTCACGAGATCTAAACATGAAGCACATGGTGGAGAAGACAACCAACTAGCTACTGCTATGAACCCATAGTCCAAGGTAGACTACTCAATCATCGCGCCGGAGGCAAGCATGGTGATGAAGAAGACCTCCGATGGCGATTCCCCTCCCCGGCAGGGTGCAGAGAAGAGCTTCTGGACCCTCCCGATCTCGGGTCGATGACGGCGGTGGATCGCGATGTGTTTCTGGAAAATTGATCGGGTTCTTAGGTTTTTCCCGTCGGGGGGTCTTTATAGCCGAAGGGGCAGCGTCAGAAGTGGACCGAGGCGGCCTCACACATAGGGGGCGCGGCCAGGGCCTGGGCTGCACCGCCCTACTGTGTGGCTGGTTCGTGGCCCCTCTCCGTCTCCTCTTTGGTCCTCTGGAAGCTTCGGTAAATTTTTGGATGTTTGGCTTTTGTTTCGTCCAATTCTGAGAATATTTCCTGTGTAACTTTTCTGAAATACAAAAATAGCAGAAAATAGGGAACTGGCACTGTGGCATCTTGTTAATAGGTTAGTTCCGGAAAATGCATAAAAATGCCACGAAGTGTAACGAAACACTAAGCAAATGGTGTAAAAACAAGCATGGAGCATCAAAAATTATAGATACGGTTGAGACATATCAGTAGACTACTCACACATCACTCCGGAGGCAGGCATGATGATGAAGAAGGCCTCCGGTGGTGATTCCCCTCTCCGGCAGGGTGCCGGGAAGAGCTTCTGGACCCTCCAGATCTCGCGTCGACGACGACGGCGGCTTGTAGTATGTTTTCTGGAAAGAGTTCGGGCTCCTAGGGTTTTCCTATCAAGGGGATTATATAGGCAAAAGGGCGATGTCAGGGGATGGACCAGGCGGTCACACCCCCGGTGGCGCGGCCTAGGCCTGGCCCGCGCCACCAGTAGGTGCGGCTGGCCTCTGGTCTGTCTCCTGCTCTCCTTTGGACGTTGTCTTTGTGTCAAGTAATTAGGGACTTGAGCTTTTGTTTTATCCAATTCCGAGAATATTTCCTGTGTAACTTTTCTGAAACACAAAAATAGCATAAAATAGGGAATTGACACTATGGCATCTTGTTAATAGGTTAGTTCCGAAAAATGCATAAAAATGCCACGAAGTGTAAATACAAAAAGGAAATTGTGCATAAACAAGCATGGAGCATAAAAAATTATTGATACGTTTGAGACGTATCAAGCATCCCCAAGCTTAACTCCTACTCGTCCTCGAGTAGGTAAGTGATAACAAAATAATAATTTTTGAGGTGACATGCACCAACACAATCTTGATCAAACGATGTAAAATATTGAGCGCTGAGATCAAAGTACTCTAAACATGGGTATAAAAGATATAATCTTGACAATAGAACTTAGCAACCATGTTATAACATGAAAAGTAACACAAATAAAAGATCACGAGTAATAATGCATTGAAAGTCAATTGTTTGTTTAAAGCATATAGAAAAACATAGCAAAGTGGTATTCAGCTTGTCCCTCATGGAGTAGCAAAACATAAATGCATAGGATACCTTCAAGTTTAAGAGGGCGACTAGATACAAATAATTTAAGACAAGCAAAACCATAATCATGCATCAATCAATAATAAATTTTGGGACTATGCACATTATACTCAGAATGACAACTATGCTCTCTTAGACGGTGCATAAAGGTAGAAGGTGAAGACTCAACATAAAAGTAAAATATAGGCCCTTCGCAGAGGGAAGCAGGGATTTAAAGTTTTTATAAACCTTCCAAAAATTATGTTACTTACTAGCTTTGAGCTCTTATTGCCCCATCATAGGCATCTTGAGTGGTTAAGGTTAATGCAAGTACAAATATGAGACATATGCTTGACAAATCATAAGTTGAAAATCTCATGTCCCGTGAATACGAGTACTTAAACAGTGCTAGTCGACTTAGGTCCCAAGCAAGTTCTTGTCATTGTAAGCATACATGTATCATTGAGAACGCCAATGGGTACCTCTTGCCCGATGACATGGAAACTAGCCCACATCAAAATGACAAGACAAACAGACAATTGACACCTTGGCATCTTTTATTTACCATTGGGTATAACTTTTTATTTTGAGATGCATCGTCGAATGTCCACTATGGGTATGCTGTAAATTTCCACCATGAATGATGCATGGCTTAGATTAGCGGTCTAGGCATTTCTCTAACACATATACAAACTCTATGAACTCAACAAGTTTCCAACTCCTTTCACACAGATAAGCATTCATAGACAAAAGATCATAATATCAACTTAAATAGAAATAAGTGCAATGTTGAAAGCGTGCCCCATGACAGCATGGCTGAGCTAACTCCCAACTTACAACTTGCAAGCATATAATCAATATAAGAGAGCCACAATGGTCAAGTTTATGAAGTGCAAGAAAGTAAGTGTGCCGTCAGGTTCGTTGGAGCTTTACTAACTAATTTTCACATAACAAAAAGTTTAATTTGGAAGATAGATAAAAGCAAGACGAATGTACTTGGAATAGCAAATTGCTAATAGGTAGATATGGTGGACACAATGAAATAACTTAGTTTTTGGTAGTTGGATACACGAGAAGTATTCCCTCTCAGTACAGATGAAGGCTAGCAAAAGACTGGGAACGACTAAGAGAGCAATAACGGCCATAATCATGCATAGCGACAAAACATTATTAACCAAAGCATAAAGTGGTATCACAAGTCAAAAACCAAATGATCATAGAGGCTTGAGGCGACTGGTTAAATTCAAACATGGTGTGAGCATGCGCCAAGTCAACCCAAATAAAGCATTAAAGGAGAATACCACAATAATATGCTCCCATATAATAAAAACAATGCATGATTCTTTCAAAGGCACATTAAGCAATCTCAGTCATTTGAGACAAGTCATGATACAGCAAAAACTACTAAGCATATAATCAAAATAACATCAAGCATGACATGCAAAAGTCTAAGCCACAGTCTAAACAAGCTCCCATTTATACCACTATAGGCATGAAACTTTTTACTCTTTCCCAACACTAAACAACCTTTTTGAAACAACTCTTGAAGATGAAAACCAACATAGACTAGAGGTCTAAATACACCTAGCTACAAAGAACTAACAAGTTCTGAATAAAAATCAAGGTGAAAAACGAAAGCTAAACGCAGTACTAGAAAAAGAGAACACTCGTTGAACGATAAGAGTGAAAACTAGAGTGTTCTTGGCAATGAAAAACGGAGTGTGTCTTCTCCAAAAGGAATATGTTGGGGTCCAACCATTTATTGTAGCAAACAAAAAAAAACTGAAAGCGAAAATAAAGACGCTCCAAGAAAAATGCATATCATACGAAGCAATAAAAATATAGTGCCTTGAAAGGTGACCTGATATTTGTCGATGAAGAAGGGGTGCCTCGGGGCATCCCCAAGCTTTGACGCTTGTACCTCTTGGATATTTCTTGGGGTGACATGGGCATATCCAAGCTTGAGCTTTTATCCATACTTCATCTCATCTCATCATTCTCCTTTCCCTACACTTGAAAACTTCCTTCATACAAATCTTCACATAATTCTTATTAGCAACATTAGTGCATGCAAGATAGTAAATCCACTCTTTGGTTCAAATTCAACTCAAGTATAACACCCATTCAAGCACAAGCTACTGTAGCAACTCTCTCAAAAGTTTCGTGATCAAAAGAACTAAAAAAAAGAGATCAAGAGGCAAACGCAAATAGTGGCAGAAATCTATCAAAACAGAACAGCTGGTAAAGATCGATTTTTTTGAAAATCTTATGTTGCTCAAATCAAAGAGTGCAAAATTAATGAAAGTTAGACAATAACCTGGGGAATGTGCACAAGAAATTTCAGATCAAAAAGACATTGTAAGAATTTTCACAAATTTTTACGGTACAACGCAGAAATCTGTTTCAGGACAGCAACTTCCCCAAATCTTACCTTCCTCCAATTAGAGGTTCTTCTTGGCACAAAAACGAAATAAAAATGATAAGGAGAGGTCATTACAATAGCAATAACTTCCAAGACTCAACAAAAATAAAATGTACTGAAAATAAAACATTGGGTTATCTCCCAAGAGTGCTTTTCTTTAACGCCTTTGAGCTAGGCGCAGAAAGTGGAAATCAAGTATTTTCGAATGAAGGAGCTTTAAGATCAATAGCAGAAGTTTTCTCAACAAGGAAATGTATTTTATCCAAATGAGTTTTAGAAGACCCTCTATGAACAATCTTGGGCTCACTACTTTCATCAAAAGGGTTTTCAGAAACAATTCAATCAAAATTCTTTTCCAAAGCTTCATGCATTCCTACGAGTTTGAAAGGTATTGGTACTTTGATTTCTTCCTTGTTTGTACCAACAACCTCTACACGTGAGCTCTTAAAACACTCAAAAACTTTCCTAGCTTCTATAACAACATCTCTAATTTTTTTACACAAAGTCTCCAAAATAAAATCTCTCTTTTTAGAGTCTTCGATATCATGAAGCTTAAGAAACATTTGCTGCATAAAGGGATTAAGGTTAACAAACCTAGCCTCCAACATGTGAACTAAGTAAGCACCAGCAACTTCATAACTAGGAGCAAGTTTGGCTAAAGATCTATTCTCATCATCTTTGTGCTTACTGACATGATTAAAGAACTCCTCAATGTTATCTTTCCCAATTATAGAACCACTACCTATTGATAGGTCTTGCAGAACGTACTTAGGAAACAACATAATGAACTAAAAGTAAAAGTAACGAAATACCAACTATAAAGGAACTAATTTTTTTTATTTTTGATAAAAAGATGCAAGCAAAAATAAACTAAAAAAAGTAAGCAAAACAATAACAAAGTAAAAGATTGGCAGCGAGAGACTCCCCTTGCAGAAATCCTCTTTCTCCTCGGCAACGGTGCTAGAAAAATGCATGATTGGCAATGCTAGCCACCCAGTTGGGAACCCCAAGAGGAAGGTATGATGAGCACAGCAGCAAGTTTCCCTCGATTGTGAAACCAAGGTTTAATTGAACCAGTAGGAGAAAGAAACCACTTCCGAAGGTTGATGCTAGCTGACTTGGCGTCGACTCCAGAAAATTTATTTATGGCACCTATCTGGGCGTAGCTCCGCGCCATCAGCAACGTGAAACCTGCACACAACACAACCAAAGTACTTTGCCCCAACTTGCAGTGAGATTGTCAATCTCACCGGTTTGCTGTAAACAAAGGATTAAACGTATCATGTGGTAAAAGATATTTGTTTGCAAGAAAGTAAATAATGCTTGTAGAAAGTAAACGGTAATATGAATGTAAAAGAATGGACCGGGGTCTACAGTTCACTAGAGGTGTCTCTCCATAAAGATGAATAACATGCTAGGTAAACAAAATACAGTTGGACAATTGACAGAATAAAGAATGCAAGCAATGCATGTACATGTCATGAGGATCACTATGAGATTCACTTGGGCATTACAACATAATACATAGACCGTAATCGAACTGCATCTATGACTAATAATCCACCCACCGGATATCATCCGAACAACCGTTGGGTATTAAGTTGCAAGCAACAGATTATCGCCTTAAGCAAAGTGTGTAATGTAAATAATACAAATGTCCTTGAACACAAGATTGTTATTTTCTCCCTAGTAGCAACAACACATCTACAACCTTAGAAGTTGTTGTCACTCTCCCAGGTTACTAGAGGCATGAACCCACTATCGAACATAAATACTCCCTCTTGGAGTCACTAGCATCTACTCGGCCAAGATATCTACTAGCAACGGAGAGCATGCAAGATCATAAACAACATAGAGATGATAAATCATAAATCAACTTGACATAGTACTCAATATTCATCGGATCCCAACAAACACAACAAGTAGAATTACATAACGATGATCTTGATCATGATAGGCAGCTTAGAAGATCTAAACATAAAGCACATGGAGGAGAAGACATCCATCTAGCTACTGCTATGGACCCATAGTCCAAGGTAGACTACTCACACATCACTCCGGAGGCAGGCATGGTGATGAAGAAGGCCTCCGGTGGTGATTCCCCTCTCCGGCAGGGTGCCGGGAAGAGCTTCTAGACCCTCCTGATCTCGCGTCGATGACAGCGGCGGCTTGCAGTATGTTTTCTGGAAAAGAGTTCGGGCCCCTAGGGTTTTCCCATCGAGGGGATTATATAGGCGGAAGGGTGATGTCAGGGGGTGGACCAGGCGGTCACACCCCCTGGTGGCGCGGCCTAGGCCTAGCCCGCGCCACCAGTAGGTGCGGCTGGCCTTTGGTCCGTCTCCTGCTCTTCTTTGGACTCCGTCTTCATGTCAGGTAATTAGGGACTTCAGCTTTTGTTTCGTCCAATTCCGAGAATATTTCCTGTGTAACTTTTCTGAAATACAAAACAGCAGAAAATAGGGAACTCGCACTGTGGCATCTTGTTAATAGGTTAGTTCCAGAAAATTCATAAAAACGCCACGAAGTGTAAACAAAACACAAAGCAAAATGGTGCATAAACAAGCATGGAGCATCAAAAATTATAGATATGTTTGAGACGTATCAGAAACCCTAGGGAGCCACCACCCCCTTTGGCCGCCGCCGGCCCTAGGGGAAACCCTAGGCGCCTGGGCTTGGCCGCCGCCCCCCATAATGGGCTGCCACATGGTGGCCCATTAGGGTTTAGCCTTTTTCTTTTAAATTTAATTATTAATTGTTTCTTTTTACTATTTAATTACTTTAATTAAATACTAAACCCATTAATTAACAATTACCTTGGTACAATTCTTTCACCGGAACCTTTCTGATAAAGTCCAGAACCTTTCCGATGTCTCCGGAACCCTTCCGATATTACTCGGAACTTTTCCCGTTAACTCCATATGATTTATATCTATTCCAAATCTATCCCTAAGCATCGTATACCCTTAAGTATGACATCCTACGGGTCGAGGAACACTCCATACATGATCGAGACATGATCGATGATAAATAATCAGCTTTGGAAAGCCGTGCTAATCCCTATGCATTCCATGAAACTCTTCGTTGATCTGTAAACATCGTATCCCATTTCCTTCATCTCGTGATACTAGATCTTGTCCGAGGTTAGATCACCGATATCTCTATATCGTGTTCACCCTCGTTACCGAGAAGTCTTTTACTCGTTCTCATGACATTGCATTTTCCGTGACCTAGTCACACGCTTGCAAGCTTCATAGATGCAACTGTCACCGAGTGGGCCCAGAGTATCAATTCGTCACGCGGATGGATAAATCCCGCTCTTGGTGCACACGCCTCAACATCATTGTCATACCCAAGAGACACCTTTTCAGTCATCCTGTTATGGTAATGACGGTTGATGCAATCAAAGTGATTAGATGTGACCTCACTGTCGAAGGATTAGGTTACTTTGTTTCTTAGTTAATTGCAATGCTGAAACTTATATGACTGATCTCATCGCAATACTATTGTTTGGGTCTATATCCATGATATCAATACATGACCTCATTGTTATTGATGTAATTACCCATAACCAGGGAAACCTTAATCATGAGATGAAATATAAGCTAGTTAACTAGAGACAACTAAGGACCTGTTTGTTATATGTCCCACATATACTAATGTTTCCGTTTAATACAGTTATAGCATGACATATAATATATTATGAACAAATGAGGTATGATAATAAAATACACTTCATTATTTGCCTCTAGGGCATATCTCCTTCAGGTAGGTAGGACAAGATAATGCAATGATCATGTCCTCAAGATGGGTTCTGGACACTTCTAGAGCATGTGCATGCGGTGCACCGTCAGGGTCTATTGGACCCGTTTCTCCGTTTTTAGATGATGTGCATATGTATGAGATCATGTGATCACACATGGGTGGAAATAGATCAGATGAGGATCGAATAGTGCCATTCCCGTATCCGTTTTCATATTTTCAAAACTTATATGGATGTTCTTGAATACAAATGTGGAGCACATGTTAGTCGAATATGAATATGAATACGAACCAAACGACAACGGTGTTTATGTGTTGTTATCTTCTTGAAGGCGTCATTTTCATAGCATAAATGTTGTCACCACTGATTGTGCTCTTGTTGTTGCGAGCCTATGATTGTTTTGAGAGGGTATTTTGTTGTTGTTGTTATATGCATCCTTGAAATTTATACTTGCTCTAGACGTTAAATTCTTGTAGAGGCTGAATGCATTTGTATCATCTTGAAATTAACGTATTCCATATGTTGAGAAGTTGGATATGCTTTTGTTGAGTTGGCTTGTTAAAAAAGGCAAGCACTAGCCATCAGCCGGGTGATATTTGCAAAGTATCAGCCGCCTCCAGAGCTATCCGATGTGCTTAAGTGAGTGAATCCCGCGCGTCCGATCAATGTAGCAAAAACAGTTTGTGTGTAGCATGTTTTTGTGTGTATGTAACATTGTATGTAACATCTTTTCTTGAAAAAATGTCTACCTCATAAAACTTTTGCAATATTTTGAAATGCACATGTAGCAAAACGAGATATAGTATGTAGCAACTTTTGAGAAATGCAACATCGGTTTGCACCACTTTTGCAAAACTGTAGCAAAAAACTTTTGTAGCATTTATTACACATCAATGTAGCACAGAAATCACCAAGAGCATGTAGCATTTTGAGAAATGCAACATCAATGTGCATCATTTTTTGCAGCGAGTGTAAATACATTAAAGCTGATTGTACCACTTTGAACACATGTATGTAGCAAAAAACAACAACGTAACCAACAAATCCCAATTTCCTTGTAGCTGTACATGATTTGTTTGCTACATTTCCAACCAACCCATGTTGCACAAATCATTTGCGCTTGTAGTAATTTGCAAAAACGCATGTAACATTTAAAAATCCCTAAGAAAACTGACCCTCTACTATTAGCCATGCAGGCACCGCCATGCATCATTCGAGCTCCCTGACGAGAAACCAGCCACGCCAGAGGTTGGGATGAGCTAGATCTCAGAGGAGTCATGGCCATCGAAGAGGATCTCGGTGGCCACAGCCTACCACCACAACGAGGTGGGAGGCCATGGTCAGCCCATAGCCGTGAGTTGGAGCAGGGGCGAGATGCGCGGGCGGCGCACAAGGAGGAAGGGGGCCGGCGAGCGGTGCAAGGGGACGTCGCGCGAGGAAGAGGTGGGCCGACGACATGATGAGGAGAGCTTCGCGAGGGCGGCGAGCGATGCAAGGGCCGGCGGCGGGCCTGCAGGTGGTAAGGGAGGCGACGGCACGAAGGGAAGAGGGCGCATGGCGAGCGGCATGAGGGCTAGCAGCGGGCGCGGAGGTGGCGAGGGAGGGGGGAGGCGGCAAACGATGGGAAAGCTCTGCAGAAGCGGCGCTCTCGATAAGAAGAAGAAAAGGAAGAAAATCGAGACGCGCGTCCGCACGAGACGACATAGCTGGGCGTCATATAGAGTTTTCCTTAAAAAAATGTGATGTTTTGGTATCCAACCATAGAAGATCCTCCCCACCTGAACCCCAAGCTCACCCCGCCAAAAAAAGAAGAAAAAAAATAACTCCAAGCTCAAGTTCCCCACGCTTCCTCCCCTGCCCCTCTTCGCTCGCTCCCATTTTACCGTTTGAGGTCACCGACCTCAGATGCAAACAAGACCAGTACAGTCCAAGGGCAATCTCGTCATTGCGCCCCGCACAGTGTGAGCGTGCTCTCTGCCACTGCGACCACAGTGCACAGTGGCCACGCCCCTACTGCGCTGGTTTTAAATCCCCTGCCGCTCTCCTCCGCCGTCTCCTCCCTTCGCTCCGCTTCCCCCCAAACCGCCCCGATTCATCGGCGACCCACCATTTCCGCTGCTCTCCCGCCGGCCCAGATCGGCAGGCCGGAGGAGGGATGGCGTACATGTGCGCGGACAGCGGCAACCTCATGGCCATCGCGCAGCAGGTGATCCAGCAGCAGCAGCAGCACCAGCAACAGCAGCGGCACCACCACCACCACCACCTGCCGCCGCCGCCGATGCAGTCCGCGCAGGCGCCCCCGCACGCCCAGATCCCGGGCTCGCTGCCCTACGGCGGCGCGTCCGCCGCCTGGCCCCATCCGGAGCACTTCTTCTCCGACGTCTTCGGCGGGGCGTCCGCCGCCGACGCCGTCTTCTCCGACCTCGCCGCCGCCGCGGACTTCGACTCGGACGGCTGGATGGAGAGCCTCATAGGGGAGGCCCCCGTGTTCCAGGACTCGGACCTCGAGCGCCTTATCTTCACCACCCCGCCGCAGCCCGTCCCGCCTCCGGCCGATGCCGCCGCCGTCGTCGCCCCGGCCGAGAATGCGCCGGCCTCTCTATTGCCGGTCGCTTCCGCCGCGCAGGCAGCGTGTTCTTCTTCGAGCTCCTTGGACGACTCTTGCTCGGCTCCAATCCTCCAGTCCCTCCTCGCCTGCTCCCGCGCGGCGGCGACCAGCTCAGGCCTCGCCGCCGCGGCCGAGCTCGCCAAGGTCCGTAAAGCTGCCAGCGAGTCAGGGGACCCCGCGGAGCGCGTGGCCTTCTACTTCTCCGAGGCGCTCGCTCGCCGCCTCGCCCGCGGCGGCGGCCCGGCGTCCCCCGCGACCACGGCGTCCGACCCGCGGCTCGCCTCCGACGAGCTCACGCTCTGCTACAAGACGCTCAACGACGCCTGCCCCTACTCCAAGTTCGCGCACCTCACCGCCAACCAGGCCATCCTGGAGGCCACGGGCGCGGCGACCAAGATCCACATCGTTGACTTCGGCATCGTGCAGGGCGTCCAGTGGGCGGCGCTGCTCCAGGCGCTGGCCACGCGGCCCGAGGGGAAGCCGTCCCGGATACGCATCTCCGGCGTCCCCTCGCCGTACCTGGGGCCGCAGCCCGCGGCGTCGCTCGCCGCGACCAGCGCCCGGCTCCGCGACTTCGCGCAGCTCCTCGGGGTGGACTTCGAGTTCGTGCCGTTGCTTCGGCCGGCGCACGAGCTCGACCAGTCCGATTTCTCGGTCGAGCCCGACGAGGTCGTGGCCGTCAACTTCATGCTCCAGCTCTACCACCTCCTCGGCGACTCCGACGAGCCGGTACGGCGCGTCCTCCGTCTCGCCAAATCGCTCCACCCGGCGGTGGTCACCCTCGGGGAGTACGAGGTCAGTCTGAACCGAGCTGGATTCGTCGACCGATTCGCCAATGCGCTGAGCTACTACCGGTCGGTGTTCGAGTCGTTGGATGTCGCCATGGCGCGGGACTCCGAGGAGAGGGTGACGATGGAGCGCTGCATGTTCGGCGAGCGCATACGGAGAGCTGTCGGACCAGGTGAAGGCGCGGACAGGACCGGCAGGATGGCCGGCAGCGGCGAGTGGCAGGCACTGATGGAGTGGTGCGGCTTCGAGCCAGTCCGCCTCAGCAACTACGCCATGAGCCAGGCCGATCTCTTGCTCTGGAACTACGATTCCAAGTACAAGTATTCGCTCGTCGAGCTGCAACCGGCGTTCTTGTCGCTGGCATGGGAGAAGCGGCCTCTGCTCACGGTCTCTGCTTGGCGGTGAGCTGGTGTTCTCCCTGTATTTGTTCGTGTACGCCGAGGAAATGAGTAGGAAAATCGTTTTGAAGCTTCTGTATTAGTTTGGTACTGTGTTTAGGATGATGGTAATGGCTAGATGGTATAATCGGGGAAATTTAGTTGAATTAGCTTGTCAGATGCTTGTTTTGCAGCATGTTATACTAGCTTGTTAATTAGAGCAATTCTAGTGCCAATTGTATATGAATTTAGAGCAAAGTTCTTTTAGTGGTAGATTGATTGCTCATATGATTTTTCGATGGTAATTGGTGGCATGGATGCACAAGAAATGGAAATATGCGTTAGCTTCTCTAACGTTGTCTTTGATCAGGTTATAGGTAGTAATGTTTTTTTAGAGATCAGAGGGATAAAACGACTAGTTCCCTCAACATTTTGAAATGAAGTTACAAGTGTGACTTGAACCTGGTATGATTGGTTCGAGATCTTTATCGCCCACTGTTGCACTTCATGATAGTTCTCCATGAGTGGTAGTGACTTCTTTGCCGCTTCTGAACTCCTGTTTCCATGTTCAGTTATGAAGGTCGTATAGTTCTCAATTTAAAGCTGTCGTTTATCTGGAGTAGGTAGCGGGTCTGAATTCGTCTATCTAGTTGTCCTTACGTGAGCTGATTGAAGTTTTGTCATCAAACCTAGGCGATTTCTCCCGTTCCTTTTGGACATTTACCATTTTCATAGTCCTGTTTCTCCACAGTAGCTAATCAGCGAAAGCTAAGACAGTTTTTTTCATCACCCATGTTGTGAGGAAGTGTTGACTGTAACTCAGTCTCATTTCAATGGAGAACTGTATACTTGAGGTTTGCTAGTTTCACATTTCTAAGTCTAGGTTCATTTCCTTTTGTGCAAATCAATCAAAGCAAACATTATGTTTATATCAGTTATGTTTTTAGAAAGTATGGTCTGCAGCTTTCCCTCATTGCATGATGATACAAAAACTGTATTTGAAACGTGAGGCAATTTGGGATTTTGAACTGTGCAAAGATGCAGACAACTATCCTGTGGAATTTTGGTTTGATGGATAATTCCTGGTCGACTGTGACTCGATGAACTCTAGGTTGACTGAGGATTGAGAAATCTGTTTAAATCATTTTCTCCAGGGATAGCTGTAACTGTTAGCAACCACATCTTTCCACTCGATCTTTTTCTGTTGATCAGTACTGTCTTTGAAATATTTCTGCAACTTTTGTTGTTGTATTTGAAGTTAACTTCAGTTTACATAACTTGCATTCCTGGCAACCCCATTTCTTCACTCAACTGCTTATTTTGACGTGCTCCATCCATAGTCTACGAGTCTATGTCAGGTGATGTTGTTATTCTAGGTCTACCACACCATTTTCTATGTTCGAGCTGCAAGCTGTCTACAACTCGCAAAGTGCTATATAAAATTTGGCGTTTTATCTTGACCGAGAAGGCAGCATCTTATTTTTGACGCTCGCTTGCCCTTTCTTCCGGACCTGAACTTGCTCCTATCTTGGACCGGCTTTTGCACAAGTGATTTGCATGCACGCATTCATGCTGTTGTTTTCAGGTTCTTTCGGTTTCTTGGACCAAGCAGTCGAGATACACATTTTCATTTTCATTGTTCTGGGCAATTTCTGCAAGAGCTTCTCTGAAAGTAGTTTTTCCTGGTTTAGCTACACTTTATATTCAGAGGAAATGCACTGCAACACAAAAGTCCTTTTCTCGGAGGAGTTTGAGTGCTTGGTGTGGAGTGGTGTGGCCGCAGCTTTGACTCTCGGTTGCGAATGTACCCCCTCATGAATCTCGTGGCCACTTGGAGTTGTCGCAGTAGGGTTTCCATATGGCCTGCACTGCCATTTTCGCGAGCAAGCGAGCCGTCCAACGAGGGTGGTCGTAGTCGGCCAACTGCAGCTCTACTGGCTCTACTCATCACATCTCATTGACTGTCTTGGCAATTTTGGGGCTGATTCGACTGGAGTCGTGCGCCGGTCTCCTGGTGCTCCCCACTGGGAGTGTATCCGCGTCGGAAAGGTGAAGTCTGCTTTGATCGTGTCATCAGTACTGGAGTACACGAGTAAGCTAGTAAGTAGTGATGAGATGCATCGTGCGTGCTGACTGTTTCGGTCTGGCTTTGCCGGAACCTGAAGTTCCAAAAGGGCTGGAGGAGAACAGTCATGCTACAGAATCTAGGCTAACACACTATCGGTGGTATATGGGCATATGGCGCAGCAATGCAGCACTGAGGCTGAATGACTGGTGATAGTTGTACAGTGTCACTTCGTTTCTACTATGAGCTTTGCTCTTCATGCACGGGCAGCTGCAGGGAGATCTTTTTATCAGGCAGCATGCTTTTTTTTGCGGGTTATCTGGCAGCATGTTGGGTGCAGGAACATACCGTCTCTAGCCTTAGGTCATCATTTTGAAAACCATGAACTCTTCACAATACCTACAGACATGCATTTCTAATGCCCAATCGAATCGAAAATCGAAACTGAGCTTATACACCAAGAAGAAGATAGAATAGCCAGTTAATAATGCCAAATGTGAAACGAACAATTTATGTAACAAAATACGTTCAATCTCATACTCCATCCGTTCTTAAGAGCAGGCCTACACATTTCACAAGTCAACGATCTTCGAAATTTGACCAATTTATGCAACAAAATACGAACATCTACAAGTGTGAGTCGCCACCAATTGATCCAATGCAATATGCATTTTTGTAATGTGTTCCTTCAATATTTTAGGCATTGCTATTTTCATCTATATTTTATCAAACTTAGCATGATTTAACTTATGACCAATTTATAGGATAAGACATTTTGGCTCTGATGTGTATATGCTTCCTTTATTTGACACACATCTTCAATACATTTAAAATGTCAAGAATTTTAAAGAAAAATCTTGTTTGTACATGTTGGCATTCTACGTGCTCACAAATCGTTTCAAGAAAAAGAAAAAGACTTTTTTCTACGGCTTATCAAAAAGACAAAATTCGGTGCTAAATATATTACTTTTCGTGAGGTTTTTTTGTTTTGTTTTTGCACAGGCCATGAAAAATGTAAGTTCTTCACGAAACTTTGTGTGAAAACACAGAAGTGGAGCTATACATGCGAGTGTTTTTCTATGAACTTGTTAACAATTTAAAATATGTATTTTAGGTTAAGGGAACATATGCACCCGGGATCACAATTTTGCAAAATTTATATGCCTTATTTATCGGAGGAAATGTAATACTACGTATTTATATGGTAAATTTGTGTTATGTTTTTATTTGTTATAAATTTGAGGTACACGTCTATCATTCTCGGGCAAACAATCACATCACAACACCAAGATTTTTGGACGCCCACTCCGTGCCCAAACAGGGACACCTGTGGGGGGTGCGAGGGACGACAGGCCCCCGCGGTATGGATCGTTACCGCCACCTACCTATACTCCTTGTAAGCCGTCGGCTAGGGTTAATCGTATCATAAGATAACCCATAGCGTTTGTAAACACTCTTGATATAGTGAAGTTTTGCTGGCTGACGCCCGTGGTTTTTATCTCTCTTTATTGGAGAGGGTTTTTCACGTTAAAATCTTGTGTCTCTGTGCTGTCATTTCTTCTCATTGTTCGTTATTGCCTATCGCGTTTTATAACAGGTCTGACAAACTTGTCTACCCTCTAGAGCATGCCTACAAACACTTCTCCACATCTACATAATGGACAAAGTGCAATGCACAACAAAGCTCGCAAAGTCAACAAAAACATCTCAACACCGTTTCACAGCTTGTCTGGTCATCCCTGTAACCGGACGCCAAACGTCCCTCTAGATGCATGTCTGTACTAACAACTTTTTTGATAGTATATCTTGCCATCTCATGGTGCTTTCATATATTTTGCCATCTCAAACCTATAACACACCGCTAATTACAAGTACAACTGCATCACCACTCATAGACATATTCAACACACATCTAACTATATTTTTCCTTTGTGTGGATATGTTGTTAAAAATCTAACAAAAAAATTATGGAATGGTAGATACACGTGGATCATCAGGTTGTTTCATAAAGTTAAGATTTTGCCTTTGTACTAACTATATTTTGCCTCTGTACTAACTATATTTTGCCTTTGACTGGTAAATTAAGATGTTTACATACTACAAATCAGTGCCAATTTACCATGTAAAATATTTCATTAGATTCAGTTTGAAAATTATTTAAGTTTAATTATATTTTTCTCTTTTATTTTCCTAACATGGCAGTGCAGAAAATAGCAATTATCAAAATTTCTTGTTAATGATGACTTTCATATCTAACGCTATATTTATATATGAAAGTGGGTGTATATTCTTGCTTTTTCGAATTGAGGAGCCTAGAAGGATCCCTATTTCACTGAAAATGGAACCAATAAACAACATGTCTTTTTGAAGATGACTCTCATAAGGGCATCAAGCAACAACATACTGATACGTCCAAAACGTATCTACTTTCTCAAACAATTTTGTTGTTGTTTCTCCTCTAATTTATATGTTTTGAATACAACTAACACGAACTAACGCTGTTTTCAGCAGAATTGCCCTGGTGTCTTGTTTTTGTGCATAAATCCAACTTTCAGGAAAAATCCCGGAAAATACTGCAAAAATTCTATTTTACCAGAAGACCCACGGAGCCAGAATACGAGACGGAGGGCACCTCACCACACCACCTGGTGGCGCCTCACCACACCACCTGGTGGCGCGGGCCAGGCCTAGCCGTGCCAGGGGGTGGTGTGGCCGCCCCATCCATCTCCTCGACCCCTTCTTCCGCCTACATATACCCTCTGACCTGAAAATATCGGGGGTTCAGCATTTTTCCTAGATAGAGTTTCGCTACGCCGGCACCATTAGAAACCGCAATTCAGAACCAGATACTCCATTCTGGCACCCTGCCGGGACGGGGATTTGGAGGAGATCTTCATCACCATCATCACCAACGTCTCTCCATCAACCATCCATGATTCCCCCATCCATGTGTGAGTAATTCCTGCTGTAGGCGAAGGGGATGGTAGGGATTGGATGAGATCATTCATATAATTGCTATGAGAATGTTAGGGCATGGTGCCTAGTATCTATTGTTAGTGCTTATGACATTGTTGCAACTTGTTGTGCTTAATGCTTATCACTTCGAGCCCGAGTGCCATGATCTCAGATCTGAACTTGTTATTGTTTTATGATGATAATTGTTGTTTATGATCTTACCTGCAAGTTGTATACACATATCATTGTCCGGAACCCGAGGCCCCAAAGTGAGTAATTGGGATAACCGGAGGGGATGGCTGTGATGTGAAGATCACATGTGTTCACTGAGTGTTAATGCTTTGCTCTGGTACTCTATTAAAAGGAGTACCTTAATTACCAGTAGATTCCCTTGAGGCCCCGCTGCAAACGGGCTGGTAGGATAGAAGATGTCGTGCAAGTTTCTCATTGTGAGCACGTACGACTATATATGGAACACGTTGATACGTCTCAAACGTATCTATAATTTTTGATGCTCCATGCTTGTTTTTACACCATTTGCATATTGTTTCGTTACACTTAGTGGCACTTTTATGCATTTTCTGGAACTAACCTATTAACGAAGTGCCACAGTGCCAGTTCCCTGTTTTCTGCTGTTTTTGTGTTTCAGAGTGATACACAGGAAATATTCTCGGAATTGGACGAAACCACATCCCGAAGTCTTATTTTACCCGGAAGCTTCCAAAGATCCGAAGAGGAGTAGGAGGGGGGCCACCAGGGCCCCACACGCAGGGGTGGCGCGGCCAGACCCTTGGCCGCGCCGGGCCCGTGTGAGGGCGCCTGGCCCCTCCTCTGACAACACCCCTTCGCCTATAAAGACCCCCCGACGTAAAAAACCTAAGTACCCGATCAGATTTCTAGAACACATCGCGATCCGCCGCCGCCGTCGACCCGAAGATCGGGAGGGTCTAGAAGCTCTTCCCGGCACCCTGCCGGAGAGGGGAATCGCCACCGGAGGTCTTCTTCATCGCCATGCTTGCCTCCGGAGCGATGAGTGAGTAGTCTACCTTGGACTATGGGTCCATAGCAGTAGCTAGATGGTTGTCTTCTCCACCATGTGCTTCATGTTTAGATCTCATGAGCTGCCCTACATGATTGAGATCACCGTTATGTAATTCTACATGTTTGGTTTGTTGGGATCCGATGAATATTGGTGTTTATGATTAAGTTGCTGTACTGAATATTATCTTTTGTTATCTCTATGTTGTTTATGATCTTGCATGCTCTCCGTTGTTAGTAGCTATCTTGGCCGAGTAGTTGCTAGTGACTCCAAGAGGGGGTATTTATGCTCGATAGTGGGTTCATGCCTCTATTTCACCTGGGGGAGTGACAGAAACCTCTAAGGTGGTAGATGTGCTGTTGCTACTAGGGAGAAAACAACATTCATATGCTCAAGGGCATATGCTTTGTTTACATTACACACTTTGCTTAATGCAATTATCTGTTGTTCGCAACTTAATACTTCTAGGGTGTTCGGATTGATATCCCCGGGAGTGGATTATTAGTCATAGATGCAGTTGGATGGCGGTCTATGTATTTTGTTGTAATGCCCAGAGTAAATCTCATAGTGATCTTCTTGACATATCACGTTTATCTCTATTCTATCAATTGCCCAACTGTAATTTGTTTACCCAACATGTGTTATTTATCTATGGAGAGACATCACTAGTGAACTGTGGACCCCGGTCCTATTTACATCATATTGCTATCACCTGTTTACTTTACTCGCACTGTTTACTTTACTCGCATACTATATTGTTTTCCACTCGATACACTCATAACCTTTGTTTCAAGCAAACCGGTGAGATTGACAACCTCATCGTAAGTTGAGAGCAAAGTACTTGTTTGTGTGTGTGCAGGTTCCACGTTGCAGCTAGCAAGCAAAGCTTGGACGAGGCGCCAGTTGTCCGCTGCTGTCGCAAACGAGCAAGCATCACCTTCAGTCGTCATTGTCTCTCCTCTCCTGACCGACATTAAACCTTGGTTTCATAATTGAGGGAAAACCAGCTGCTATACTCATCACACCTTCCTCTTGGGGTTCCCAATGGGTTGGTCATTCACCACGCACAAGGACCGTCTGCTCCCACGTCAACCATACGCCAACAGCTTATTTTCTGGCACCATCAACCGGTAGCACACGTGCCTATGGTTGTTTAGTACTAGGATGCTTTATCATTATTTATCTACAAGTGCCCATGTCTTGATTATTATATGAATTATCTTGTCCATGCAACGCCCGTTCATCCATCCCTATGCCTACAGTATTTAATCCTATTGTTTACTATTGATACCGCTACTGTCTTTATTTCATTATTGCTGCTACTATTTTATTACTGCCATTACTATAAAACTGTTGCTACTGATAAACTGCTGCGAGCAAATCTGTTTCCAGGTGCAGCTGAATTGACAACTCATCTGTCAAGGCTTATAAATATTCTTTGGCTCCCCTTGTGTCGAATCAATAAATTCGAATTTTACTTCCCTCGAAGACTGTTGCGATCCCCTATACTTGTGGGTCATCAAGACTATTTTCTGGCGCCATTGCCAGGGAGCATATCTTTATTTGTAAGTTCACTTGGAATTCATATTGTTCGCTGCAATCCATTCATCGTGGGTAAACCTCGTGATGGAAAGTTTCCTATATTTCCATCCACTACAAGAAGAGGTACTACTCTGAACACCTCTGTTGCTCTTGATTCACATCTGTGATGAGTAAGTTGCTTACACCACCGCATGCACATGTTACTACTTCTGCTGAGTTTGAAAATGCTATTGATAGTTTTGATGATGCTTCTACTGTGCTTGATGAGAGTGGTTCGTTAGGTTCCTTTTTAGATGTTACAATTGCTAGGACTAAGCAAATGGGGAACACTACTGTTACACCTATTAGTTCACCTGAGTCTAGGGAATGCCCTAGTGACGATCTTGAGGAGGCTTATATTGAGCTCGATGATGATTTTATTGATGAATTTCATGCTACTAGTGATGCTGGTGCTATTAGAGATCTTCTTGCAAGACGCGTTGTTAGATATAAGTTATCTCTTGATGCTAAGTTTGCTGCTTCTCCCATAAATATTAGTGATAAGGATTATGATTTCTCTTTGGATTTATCTTACATATCTATTGTTGAGAAAGAACCTTTTTGTGGTACTGAAAATGAAAGTGCTATGGGACATATGAATGAGCTCTCTTCTGTGAGTAATTTGTTTTCTGATGATACTAAGCTGCGTACTTACTTTGTTGCCAAGATTTTCCTTTTTTTATTAAAAGGTATAGCTAAAGCTTGGTTTAATAATTTCTCTTAAGGAGAAGGGTATTAAATCTGAAGATGTTAAGAATCTACCACCTATGAAGAATTATGTAAGCCAATCCCTCGCTCCTCCACTATTGAGGTACACTCTCTTCAATGCTTTGATAATAGAGATATTCCTTACTCTAAACCTCCTGATCAATGCTTAAATGAGTTTGATAATTTCATTGTTAAGCAAGATAACTTTAATAAAAGGGTGCAGAATCATTTGTTGGAGAACTCTAGAGCTATTAACAAGTTGCATGATATTATGGAGAGAACCTCGAATGATGTGAAGATGCTTGTTAAACATTTTCAAATGGTCCAGACTCAAATTGATCAGCTCACTAAGGTGCAAAAAGATTTGCTAGTCAAAGCTTCTAGAGAAAAACATGCTTGTGAAATAAGCACAAGAAGTGGTGCTTCTACTCAGGATCCTTTATATCCTGAAGGACATCCTAAGAGGATCGAGCAGGATTCTCAGCGTGCTGCAGGTGATGGTATTGTTTCCAAGAAAAAGAAGAAGAAGAAGCATAAAATAGTTGCAGAATTTTCTGAAACAGGTAAAGATCCTAATAGTATTTCTATTTCTGATGCTGAAACCGAAAGTGGTAATGCTTCTGATAAAGAAGAAGTTGAGGAGGAACCAGAAAAGCTCACTAAGAATGCAAATTACACCAAGGAAGATTTCATTGCCAATAAACATGGTAGTGAGAGAGAGCCTTGGGTGCAGAAACCAATGCCTTTTTCCTGGTAAGAAACACAAATCCAAGGAAGAAGAACACTATAACAGGTTTTGTGAATGGATGAAACCTTTATTTTTGCAAATTCCTTTGACTGATGCTATTAAAATGCCTCCTTATTCAAAGTATATGAAGGATATTGTTACTAACAAAAGGAAGATTCCTAGTGAGGAAATTTCCACTTTACTTGCTAATTATTCTTTCGATGGTAAGGTTCTGGAGAAGCTTGGAGATCCAGGTATACCAACTATTCCTTGCTCCATAAAAATTAACTATGTTAGAACTACTTTGTGTGATTTGGGAGCTGGAGTTAGTGTCATGCCTTTTTCTCTCTATAAGAGACTTGATCTAGAAAAATTAATATCAACTGATATATCTTTGCAAATGGCTGATAAGTCTACTACTATTCCTATTGATATATGCGAGAATGTTCCTGTATAAGTTGCTAATAATTGTTTGATATTAACTGACTTTGTTGTGTTGGAAATGCCTGAAGATGATAATATGTCTATTATTCTTGGGACACCTTTTCTAAACACTGTAGGTGCTATTATTGATTGCAACCAAGGGAAAGTAACTTTTAATGTCAATGATAAAGAGCACACGTTCTATTTTCCCAAGAAGATTGATAGAAAATATGGTCTGAACTCAATCAAAAATATTGAGACCATCAAAGTTGGAGAAATTTATTGTTCAAGGCTAAAGCCCGAAGAATATAAAATTACTGCTAATGATTTCAGGCCAATTTCCCTGCTTAACAGTGTTCTTAAAATCATTACCAAATTACTGGCAAACAGATTGCAGAAGGTAATTCTGAAGCTTGTTCACAGTAATCAATATGGCTTTCTGAAGAAAAGGTCTATTCAAGACTGCCTAGGCTGGGCTTTTGAATATCTCTTGCAATGCCATAAATCAAAGGAGGAAATTTTAATTTTGAAACTGGATTTTGAAAAGGCCTTTGATAAGATTGAACATTCTACAATCATTGAAATTCTTAAAGCCAGAGGGTTTGGTGAGAAATGGATCAAATGGATAGAAATGATCTTGGGCTCTGGTTCTTCTTCTGTTCTTCTGAATGGTGTTCCAGGGAAGAAGTTCTACTGCAAAAGAGGAGTTAGGCAAGGTGATCCCCTTTCACCTTTGCTGTTTGTGCTTGCTGCTAACTTTCTTCAAACTATTCTGAATAAAGCAATGCAATCTGGTGTAATGATTCCACCTTTACCCAGAAATGCAAATCCAGACTTTCCTGTAATTCAATATGCAGATGATACTCTCATCATTGTCAAGGCAAATGCTACTCAGCTTATCTGCTTAAAAGTTATTTTGCATGCCTTTTCTGAATCTACTGGACTAAAAGTTAACTACTCAAAGTCTTGTATGATGCCTATCAACCTGGATGAAGATAGGCTCACCCATTTTGCAAGAACTCTGCAATGTAATCAAAGCAGCTTGCCATTCACTTATCTGGGCCTGCCACTTGGGGTCACAAAACCAAGCTTGGAATTTTTCTTGCCAATTGTGCAAAGAGTGGAAAGAAGGTTGAATGGAATTGATGACTTTCTGGATTATGGTGGAAAATTGTTGATGGTCAAATCTGTTCTCTCTTCCCTCCCTATTTTTTTCATGTGTTGCCTTGATATTCCTGTCTCAATCAAAAAGCAAATTGTAAAATATATGAGACACTGCCTCTGGAGAAAAAAGAACAATGAAGTTCAGTCAAGAGGGCCTGCCCTTGTGGCATGGGATAAGATTTGTAGACCAAAAAACCAAGGAGGACTGGGGGTGCTGGATCTTACTACCCAGAATGAAGTGCTTCTACTCAAAAACCTGCATAAATTCTTTAACAGACATGATATTCCATGGGTCAATTTAGTCTGGAATTCTTATTACAATAATGGGCAAATTCCTGGAAATCATATGGAAGGATCCTTTTGGTGGAAAGCACACTTAAAATTGCTGGACAAATTTAAAGGTATAAGTCGTTGTAACATTGGAGATGGGAAATCAGCATATTTGTGGACTGATCTCTGGGCAGATAACTGTTTCATTTTTTTGGTTATCTTTACTTTTAAACCCTATAAACTTGTATATTTTATAAATTCCCCCAATCTATAAAAATTGCAGTGGGACTCTCTCCCACTGTTTTACCCTTTCAAAAAAAAAAAGAATATAAAATTGTTATGACTGGGACCAAGCCTATCAAGGTTGAGGTAACATAATCATTTAGTGAAATGCAAAGTTTTGCTTCATAGAAAATTGGTTTGGTAACAAGACTTGATCAACCTTGTTAACAAAGCGGTTTTTGAATGAACGAAACTATGTTTTCACCGCATTTACTTTTGTTTACTCATGTTTCCACCTTGTTCATTTTTGTCTCCGTTGTTTAGTTTCATACTAGAATATCTTAGAGTTGATGTAAGCTTGGTTTGGATTTGCTTTCTATCATCCCATCTTCGTTTTCCCGAGTTTTAATCTCTTGTCAATTTCTGAAAAATCCTCAAAAATAAAGTTTCTCGAAAAATTCTAGAAAATTCTTTTTAAATTTTATGTCAAAAATGGGGCAGAGAGGCACCTGGGACACCCCAGGGGGACCCACCATGTCACCACACCACATGGTGGCGCGGCCAGGGCCAGGCCGCGCCGTGGCATGGTGTGGAGCCCCTGGCCCTCCACCAGCCACTTTACTCTCTCTCCCGAAATATCTTCACTCCATAGCTCAAACCCGTGTTCTTGCTATTCTTGTTGTTCTTGCTCGCGATTTTTGATCTCCTTGCTCAGCCCATCTTTGCTGCTGAGATTTGGAGCATTTGTTCTCCGGTATGTGACTCCTTCGATTGTCCAAGTAGAATTTTGTTTGGTGAAGTATTTCTTGAGTATTTTAGCACTATAGGTGATAGGTTAAATGAGTGTGCATGCTTGTTCTATTGCTTAGATATGTTATTTTGATGCATGTTAGCCCTCTTGCAACTCCCTATAGTAGTTCCCTTCATTTGAGTGTCTCAAAATCATTTTTTATGAGGTTTGTTTAAAAATTTCAGAAATGGAGGAGAATGGATATCAACTCTTCCAACAAGAATTAGAGGTGCATGAAGTTATGAAAGTCCACCGTGAAGAGGGAGTCTTTCCCTATATCTATCCATGCTCGGAATTCATGAGTGCTGCGGGGATTCTGCAGGATTTCCAAACTCTAATCTCTAATGCAGGATGGGAACATTTTGTTGATGGTGAACCTCACCAATATGCTAAACTAACCATGTCTGTGGTGCAGGATTTTCGATTCAGTTGGTCTTCGCCTAACCCCATGGTTCATTATAAAATTTACAATAAAACTATGGATTTGCCCTTTGATGTTTTCTGTGCAGCTATTAGAGTACCACAGTGGGGATCGCATGGAAAGATAAAAGAGAGACCAAAGCCGTTGATGGAATTGTACGAAGAGATTTGTCAAGGAAGAAGTTTCTTAGAGGAGAGTGGTAAAATTCGGAGTATTCATTTCCCATCTATTCGATATTTTGCCTATTTTATTGCCAATTGTGTTCTTGCTAGGAAAATTGCAAACAAGTTATCCTCTTATGATTTAGCTTCTATTTCAGCTGCTTTGAGACATGATAGGACTTATAATTTGGGTGCTTTGATAGCTTTCCGTCTTGCTAATAACCGCGAGAAAGGGGGAGTTTGTGGAGGTCTTATTGCTTCTCGTTTATTAGCTTTGGATGGTGTAGTACCGCATGATTTCGACATTCAGTTCCCCTTAGAGAGGCTTGATCTTAATTCTATGATTCAACATAATTTTGTTTCCTCTCAGGCTTGGTTGGGCAACCTGTCTTTTGAGTTAACGTTTTTCAAGAAAACAGCCTAGAGAGTAGTTAAGTCTGATCGATCAGTCCATTTGCTTGCACCTCTTTTGTTTAATCTTGATGGCAGGAATGGATGGTCACTCATGGAGGATGAGCTTGACGCATACATAGAGGAGCACCCTTAGCCCGTACACGAGGATGGGGAGGAGACCGAAGATAATTCGGTCCAACCCTCCAACACTTGGGAGTTTCCATACCAGCAGTCCTATTTTGATTATGGAGCATCTGCTTCATCTTCACGAGAGCCAGATTACGATCATGCCAACGATGACCCACCAGCTTGGGGCGATTACCGGAGTTGGGATTGATCTCCACTTAGGCCAAAAGCCTAAGCTTGGGCGGAGGTACGCCGATGACTCACTCATCTATACATCATATTTTGTCGGTACTTTGTATATCCACGTTTTGCTTTCTTTCTTTTCTTTGTTGTTCTTGTTCTTATTTCTACTTTCCAAAACACAAAAAGACCAAAAAAATATTTCAGTTGTTTCTCTTTGTTTGCCTCTTTAGTTTTCTAGTTTTGGTTTGCTACTCGAAAAAATCCAAAAAGATTTTGCTTTGTTTGTTGTTTCCTTCTGTTCTTGTTTCAAAATTCGAAAACCCAAAAATATTTGTTGTTCTTTTCCGATTTTGTAAAGTTTGTTGTAGAGTTCATTCTTTCGTGACTCCATTGGAGCTTGGTTATCACTTCATATTATTCAAGCCACACAAGTGAAAGGCAATAATGACGACATATGACAACTCGAGATGTGGTGAGAGGCTGGTATGAACTCTATTTGTTTTCATTTTTGTGCATATACTCATCTATATGGATGTGCTTAGTTTGTTCATGTAAGGTATATGTTATTTAATGGATTCTTTATAGTTCTTGCTCTCATATGATTAGTTCCAATTTACTAATAGTTTCTAGCATGTCATGTAGATGTTTGCTTGCATTGTTTTATTCATAAAACGGTATAACTTTGTGGTATCCTCCTCTGAAAAGTTTCATTTGAATCGACTTGGCACATGCTCAAGCATGCATATGACTGAACAAAAAGTTAATTAAGCCTTGATGATTTACTTTGCTTCAGTGCTCTTGTATCATTTTTATGCCTATATTAATTTTGTTTTATCGCAATCATGATTATGACAGTTATTGCTCTCTCGATTGTCGCTTCCCAGTCTTTTGCTAGCTTTCACTTGTACTGAGAGGGAATAATTCTCGTGCATCCAACTCCTAAAAACCAAGTAACCCCAAAGAGTCCACTATAAATTCCTATGCATGGTATTGCAAAGCCATTCCAAGTAAATTTTCATGTGCTACCTTTCAAAACCTTCAAATACATCTCATTTTGTGCCACTGTTTTTAGCTCATGAGGATGTAGTGGTCGGAATTGCTATCTTCCATATTGAATTAAGTACCCCTCGACTTGCATGCTTCATCTGCTCGTCATTAATTTTGCAAGGGAGCTGGTCAGACCATTGTAATCTAAATAAAAAAGAAAAAGAAAAAAAGGCTCTCCTCCATGGTATGTGAAAGTTAGTGGGCACCCGATGGAATCGGTTAGCCATGGTTTGTGAAAGGAAAAGTGGGGAGCAGTGCCAAGCTTTATAAAAGAGCACCAATGTGCTAATTTTTCAAAGAACTCGGAACCGCTCTCACTTGTTTAGTATGGAAGATAGCAAGAACCCCATTGCCAGTCGTTGACAGGAAATAACCACCTCTCAAAGCAAATTTTTTATCTCTGTTTTACAAATGAAAAGCTCTAGCACATGTTAAATTCCTGCTTCCCTCTGCGAAGGGCCTTTCTTCTACTTTTATGTTGAGTCTTCATCTTCTAACTTTAAGCACTTTCTTGAGAGTATGGTTGTCGTTCTTATTGTAATGTGCTTGTCCCCGAACACGGTTAATTGTGGTATAACTTTGATACTTGTATCTTTGATATTTCTACTTCTAGTCTTCTCTTGAACTTCAGAGGTGCCTTGGCATTTATGTTTTGCCCCACAAATAAAGGCAAGCGAGATACCACTCTTTCATATCTTATTATGAGTATTACAATCTTGTAGCTTCTTATATTTCATGTTGCTTTTTATTAGTGTATTGGCGCTCTTTCATAGCTTGCATGACAATGAGATAATATTAGTTGCATATTTCTTCTTATGAATTGCCTGAGTACTTGATCATATAGTGCGAATATTTACATTTTATAAAGCAAATGTGTTTGTGAAAGTTTATTTTATCGCTCTCAGTTGTTAACTGAATTGCTTGAGGACAAGCAATAAGCTAAGCTTGGGGGGGAGTTGATACGTTCAAAACGTATCTACTTTCCCGAACACTTTGACTGTTATTTCTCCTCTAATTTGTGTGTTTTGAATATAACTAACATAGACTAGCTGTTTTCAGCAGAATTTCCCTGGTGTCTTGTTTTTGTGCAGAAATCCAACTTTCAGGAAAAATCCCGGAAAATACTGCAAAAATCCTATTTTACCAGAATACTCACGGAGCCAGAATACGAGACGGAGAGGGGCCAGGAGGGCACCGCACCACCTGGTGGCGCGGGCCAGGCCTGGCCGCGCCAGGGGGTGGTGTGGCCGCCCCAGCCATCTCCTCGACCCCTCCTTCCGCCTACATATACCCTCTGACCTGAAAATATCGGGGGTTCGGCGTTTTTCCCAGATAGAGTTCTGCTGCGCCGCCACCATCAGAAACCGTGATTCGGAACTAGAAACTCCGTTCTGGCACTCGGCCGGGACGGGGATTTGGAGGAGATCTTCATCACCATCATCATCGACGTCTCTCCATCAACCATCCATGATTCCCCCATCCATGTGTGAGTAATTCCCGCTGTAGGCGAAGGGGATGGTAGGGATTGGATGAGATCATTCATGTAATTGCTATGAGATTGTTAGTGCATGGTGCCTAGTATCTATTGTTAGTGCTTATGACATTGTTGCAACTTGTTGTGCTTAATGCTTGCCACTTTGGGCCCGAGTGCCATGATCTCAGATCTGAACTTGTTATTGTTTTATGATGATAATTGTTGTTTATGATCTTACCTACAAGTTGTATACACATATCGTTGTCTGGAATCCGAGGCCCCAAAGTGACAGTAATTGGGATAACCGGAGGGGATGGCTGTGATGTGAAGATCACATGTGTTCACTGAGTGTTAATGCTTTGCTCCGGTACTCTATTAAAAGGAGTACCTTAATTATCAGTAGATTCCCTTGAGGCCCCGCTGCAAACGAGCTGGTAGGACAGAAGATGTCGTACAAGTTTCTCATTGCGAACACGTATGACTATATATGAAACACATGCATATGGTTGTTTAATATTAGGATGCTTTATCATTATTTATCTGCAATTGCCCATGTCTTGATTATTACATGAATTATCTTGTCCATGCAACGTCCGTTCATCCATCCCTATGCCTACAGTATTTAATCCTACTGTTTACTATTGATACCGCTACTGTCTTTATTTCATTATTGCTGCTACTATTTTACTACTGCCATTACTATAAAACTGTTGCTACTGATAAACTGCTGCGAGCAAGTCTGTTTTCAGGTGCAGCTGAATTGACAACTCATCTGTCAAGGCTTATAAATATTCTTTGGCTCCCCTTGTGTCGAATCAATAAATTTGGGTTTTACTTTCCTCGAAGACTGTTGCGATCCCCTATACTTGTAGGTCATCACATACCTATACCAAGAACACAACATATAACTATAATTATTATTGTCTAGACCTAAACACTGATCTGAATGCTTGTTAGATATGGCCTGTGATATATAAAGATGGAAAGTAATAAGGGTCTTTTTCGAATTATTATTATCTAGAACTAAAAAATGAAGTTTTCTAAATAAAAGAATATCACTCCTTTTATGTTTTTTGATTTTGAAGCATGGGCACTACTATAATGTTAGCCATTTCTATTAGGTTACTAGGCTCAAGTAGGAATCACAAAGCTAACATTCAACTACCAGCAGCTAGAGAAATTTATTATTACAAAACAACTTTCAACAACCAAAAGTCCAGTCCCCGCCCAACATACTTGTATGTTATCTTTCCAGATTTATGATAAAATCAAATTAACCTACAATTTGGAAAACTGTTGCATAAGAGAAGTATAACCTTTGGGGTCTCCCTAGAATCTAGTCCTAAACCCTTGACCAATCTTTTTTCTTAAAAAACTAAATAAAATATCATTCACTTTTATTAATCCTTGATGTAGAGAACTTACAACAGCTAGGGAAACTTCTTATTACAGAACAACTTTCAAAGACCAAAAGTCTAGACCCATCACAACATATTTGTAAGTTCTCTTTCAATATTTACAACAACATCAAATTAACCTAAAACCTAGAAAACTATTGCATAAGAGAAGTACCCCTTTCAGGGTCTTCCCAAAATCTAATCCTAAACCCTTTACCTATATTTTTCTTGAAAATCTAAATAAAAGGTCCTTCATTTTAATTAATTCGAGATCAAGATGGGTTGCCTAGCTTTAGACTTACACAAAGGAACAAGTAATTTATTACATATTTTCTTGTAAGAATGTTCTCGCTATTTTCTAACTTCCGTTACCACTTACTTAATCAACAAATATTAATAATTCATACATCTACCATCTTTATGCCACCTTAATCCTTAGGTTGTCAAACTTTATCCCAACCAACTAAGCAATATTTCTTAACCACATCTTCTTCTTGCCATGTATAGAAGTCTTTTTATGAAGAAATTTAATCTTTTATCAGGACCTTCTTGGTAGTTAAATAAATATAGCATATAAAAGCATTATCTCACTGAAGTTAACCTTCCACCATAGAATTTAACTTTCCTTTCCAAGTATGGGTCTAATTCTCCATCTGTTCTTCGGAATCTTTTCGGTGAGAATTACAAAATCTGTTAAGTGGCACTCCTACGTATCTAAAAGAAAACTTCCCTTCTACATAAGTAATAATAGAAGGATAGCTCCAGCTTCTATTCTTGGTTGAAATACATTTTTTTCCATAAATAATTCCGTTCCCTGGGTGATGTCTTATGACTATGAAGCAAATCTTTCTGGGTACAAATTGTCAAAGCAGATAAATCCCTAATTTATAATGTTATATTGTTATGACACTTATATAGGTATAATATAGAAAGGTACCAAGAGAGATGAATTTGATGTACAAGAAGATGCGAAAAGTTGTTTTGGCACCTGAGCATCAGTGCTCTCGGCAGGTGGGAATCATTTTGAACCGTTGCTTGTTTTGATCTGTTCATCCATTTGTCTATACGCTTCCCGTATGGAGACTGCTTCCTAGTAGTATATAAGCATGTATTGGAGCAGCTTCGTTGTATTTTGCTATGAGGTGCATTTAATGAACTGCCACGTGTGGCCCAACTTTGCCGATGGCGGAGAGGTGGAGTACTTATCATGTGCAGTGTGATGTTTTGTAGGTGTCATTCATAGGCCTGCAGCTGTGCAGCTACTAGTTGTGCCATCTCCTTCCTCCCGTGGTTGACTCTGTGCTTCATATCAGAGACCCTTTTCTGCCCAGCAAGCTCGTAGCCATGTCTGATGCATTGTCTTTCTCAAGCAATCACTCATCCCTTTCTCTAATTCGCTGCTCTCTGGTGGAGCTCTCATACGCACATATGTTCGTCAAGCTGGGGAAAACCAAGGCCAACGTTTCTACAAGTGCCCCAACTCGGTAAGCTTTGCTAATTGATCATCATTTTTATGCAGTAGTAAAAACAAAACTGTGAGTGTGCCGTGTGGACTCATTTTTTGATCATCTTCATCAGGGCGCCGGACGTTGCAACTTCTGGGAGTGTTACGAACAGTACGCCATGATCATCACATTTTGATGCTCAGCCACAAACAGAGTTGAAATTTGGTACTCGATCCTTAATAACAATTTGGAAGACTCAAAATGCATGGTGATCTGAAATGCAGACTGATGTACTACAGAAAAAAAGGGTGGATACAAAAATCACTGCTGGTTGAACTTCAAAAGCTTTGAACCGAGCACAAGCAGGCAACGAGATGGTCATGGAGATTAACTTACTAGACTAGATTTGAGCGAGGAGTTCTTTCTTAGGTGCTCAACCTGGCCCTCCGATGCAGGGGCGTGCAAGATCTACAGGGCGCTACACGAGATCCTTCATCCTCATGGCCATGGTGCTGGATCCTATAGCGATCAAGAGGTGAGTGAAGAACTTTGGTGGACGGAGCAATGGCTTAATAGGCAGAGCAAATAAACTAGACAAAAATTAATGAGAACAGGGAGTGGTGGGTGTTGATCGGTCAGATGGTTGATGGGCAGCAGTGAAAAGTTAATGAGAATGATGAGACAAATTTTTTAAAATCGGTACAGTCAACCTGCCAGTCTATTCAGAATAGACCACAGAGAGCCGTGGAAACAAATGAGACATCAAATGAACGTGACGAGAAATGTGCCGCAAATCCTGACACACCTGAACTTGCCTATATTTATTCCTACCTGCTGCAGTATCTACTATTCTGTACTATACGTATCTAGTGTATTATTATTTTACAGCAACTCGTATTCATTTCTGGCACAGTTATCAACACATAGATCAACCAATCACACACTCACACATGGCGGGAGCACTGGTGCTCAGGTGCACAAAATCCTCTCTCAAGAAGATGTATCTAGAATCCTAGGCTCCTAGCTTATCTATAAGTTTGTATACTGCTGTAAAACTAGTGATCTTACCGAACAAATGTTTAGTGGGCGATCCCCCCACCAAGGGGCCGCTCGAGCCTAGGATCCACGGAACCAATAATTTTTGCTTCTATTTTCCACGTTTATTTTTTTCCCGTGCTAGACGACTGGTCTTATTTGGTTAGAGTTAATGCGAGAACACTTATGCTGCATATGCTTGACAAATCATAAGTTGAAAACCTCGTGTCCCGTGAATACGAATACCCAAACCTCATGCTACTCGACTTAGATTCCCAAGCAAGCTCTTATCATTGTAAATATATGTGTATCATCGAGAACCGCCAACGGGGTACCTCCATGCCCAAAGACATGGAACAAGCCCACATCAAAATGACAGGACAAACAGACAATGAACACCTCGGCATCTCGGTGAGAACTCACCGCATGTCCATGAAGTTAAGATGGATGGGAGACCCGTGCCAATGGAATGGATAATCCAGCTCTAAGGACTAGATAGGGGGACTAAGGAGATGATTTGGAGGAGACCAGATCTGAGGGATTTGGCCAATTTGGGGATACATCGGCAGTCAAAGTAAAACGCTAAGAGAGAGAGAGAGAGAGAGAGAGAGAGAGAAACCTAGATTAAAATATGCCAAACAAGTCCGCAGATTCAGTTAAGAAAGAAAATACTTGCTATTCTATTTTCAGGTTGCTAACCATATATGTCAAAAGGTCACAATTTGATTTAAAAAATTAAGAATTTCTTGCAAACATATAAGACACCATCTGAATCCTAATGCTGCTTGTACTCTACCCAAATATACTTCAAGCGATAAATGGACTTTCGCGCCAAATAACGCAACGGATAACTACGGATAAATTTATTCAACCAAACTAAACTGAAAAAAGGTTTTATTTTTGTTAATATCAAATTACACAATAATTAAAATATTGCAACCAACAATAAAATCGTACATTAGTGTAAAACAAATTAAAATTAACATTTCTAAACTCAATAAAAAAATTATATAAGAATAGTTATATTGGGAATAATTATCAAATTCTATGAGTATTGCAAAATCATTAATTTGACCATATAATATTAACGATGTTGGTGTAAAATAAAAACAAAGAAAATATATATGCGATCAATTTTACTTTTCTTGGACTGGATAACACTAATGTTGCCATTACAAAATACATATACTTTATAGGAAGCTATAACTCCATCTATGAGTAGGATTATGAAAAAAAATGTTCAAGACATTTCAAGGGTATTTGCGCGGGCCTCCATGCTAGTTTGGAGAAAACAACGTTCCACATGGCAAGTTTACAGAGGAAAATCAGTGTCATCGTCTCGAAACCTCGACGGCAACTCCACGCGTCCCCATCACTTGCCTGCCTGCTTTGCTCACATGCAACGAGTCACGCTGCCACAGGCCTACTCTCTCGCACGCGTCCTGGTCACTAGCGCGCGCGCCACGACCCACCGAGCCTTCGAGGCGGCGAGCTCGCAGACGCATCTCGGCCTCTCCCGATGCGCCACCGCAGACGCATCGAATTCCCTATAGCCGGCCCGACCGTTTATAACCGCCCTGCGAGTCACCGCCGTCATCAGACGAGCACTTTTCTTCTCATGAACTCTCTTCGACTTCGGCTGGCTAGCTCCGGCGGCACGAGACTCGGCTCCGCGCTCGGCAGGTTCGGCGGCGGTACGGCGCAAGGGAGGAGGAGCCTCTCCGCGACGTCGAGCGCCGCCGCGCCGGTGCCAGGCGACCAGGGCGTCGGCATGGACCCGGCCAAGCAGCAGCCGCAGCCGCCGCCGCCGAACGCGCCGGAGGGGAAGCAGCACACGGAGCACGGGTAATATGATTTTCACGATCCTCTCCACTTCACTTGCCTGATGGCCGAAGGTTTTAACGGCGTCGTGGTGTGGCGCAGGGACGTGATGACGGACTCGTTCGGGGAGGGGTACTCGACGAGGTCGGACGAGGAGGGGTTCGGAGGCGTCTACGGGCAGAACGAACACGCGTTCAAGCCCAAACATCCTGGTACGTGTACCCACTTCTGTTAACTTCAAGATTTTTCATTCACCCGTGAAGGTGCGAGCGGTGAAGTTGATTGGGGGTTTTTGTGCAGACTATGACACCTCGCAGGGATCGGAGGTGAAGGAGAAGGAGAAGGGGCGCCATCTCCACGACGGCAAGCATGCCACCTAGGCTAGCTAACTGGCTGGACACGTCACATCAATAATGAGTAATATACTTCTACCGTTCTACTCTCTCTGTTCGGAAATATAAGATGTTTTAGTTTTGTGAAGTGAGTGTATCTAGACATATTTTAGTGTATAGATTCGCTTGAATCTATACACTAAAACATGTCTAGATACACTCATTTCACAAAACTAAAACATCTTATATTTCTAACCGGAGGGAGTACTGTATTGTTTGCTTGTTCATTGTTAATCAAAATTTAACTTACTCACTCCGATCCGTATTACTTATCGCTAATACGGATCTATACTTTCAATAAATATGGATTGAGGGAGTAATTAAAAATATGGATGAGTGTGTGAGCCATCAAATTATTTCTTTAACCTTTAGAATTGGAATCAAGGTTCTAGTGGTTCTAACTCCCATAGTTTAGACAACCACTGCCCATTTATCATGTGAAATAATCATCAAACTTTTTTGAAAATTGCTTTTATAATGTCATTATTTAGTCTATTTACTAAAATATATGAAAAATAGTAACCATCAATGTTGTGACGATGTCTCCCCACTGACTTCATTTTCCAATGTGTTCAAGAATTAATTAAGGGCTTAGAGCACTCCTTTTATGTTGGCCTATATGAAATTGGTGTAGTAACAATAAATTTAACGAGTATCGAATTACCATTTTTTATACAGGTTCTACACATATGATTTCACTCTAGATCCGTCCACACTGCATGCGTCGAGCTTGGAGATGGTCGCTCGGGCTTTATTCAAGAATTCATATGGCGGTGTACCGAAAGGGTGCTAGTGCTACGTGCTTTGTTTCATGTCATTTGTTGAGCCGTTTGGTTGGCCCACCCAATGATGTATGTATTCTATTTAATTTATGTTTCATATTTGTATTTTGTAATAAAATGGCTGTGTGCCATCTGCATCAGATGATGCATATGAGGAGGCATTCTCTGTTCGACCTTTTTATGAACATAGGTGTATATCCTTGCACCGACATGCAATTTTGTTATCTTCAGTACTATTATCAATCTGGTGGTGTCTTAGACAATGAAATAAATCTGTCTAGGTTCAAATAATCTACCATATAGAGTTGATAATATTATAGCCTAACAAGGCCATGAGTGTGTGAGGTATTAAGTGGAGGAAATGCGATGAGAAGGGGGTAGAATTGGGTAGAGGAGGAAGCGGTAACAAGTCTCCTACCTAAATTTGTGATAATTTATATATCTATTAACGACCAGATAAACACCCCCATATGATAAGTTGACACATAGTTGTTTCACCATGCTATCCTTGAGTAAGATCAGGAGCACATGAGCCTCCATTCACTATCGCCATCGCTAGCACCAAATACGACAAAAACATGTGTTAACAATTCACCATATAGAGCCAACAATCCACAAGAACTCAAAACATCGTGAGCAAAAAACCCTAAAAAAAATAAAACAGAGGCCGGAGGATCTTCCCTCCACGTAGGAGGAGATCTCATAGCCATTTCAGCTAATTCATGGGCCACTACACTTGCTTCCCTTTGGTACATGTTCGAAAACAAATTCCATGCAAACTGAATCGATGAGAATTCTCTTGCAGCCGATAGTTTAGACAACCAAAGGCAAAACTGTTCTCAGCCTGTGAGGCTATGACCGTCGTGTGTACAGGGCCGGGCCGCTAGAAATTATTCTTTCCGGACCGTTCGGATAAAGCCTGAAAGCCCGAAAGGCCGAGAACACTATTCCAACCAAAAAAAAGACTTAACGGCTAAATCTTCTTCCAGCCCGTCGGATCTCATTCCGAGCAACGTTCCTATCCTCTGCCTGCAGTTTTGCTCTGCACATGCAACGAGCACAGGCACCGGTGCAAAGAGCGACGCGTGTAAGCGGTCGGCGTCGAGAGAGCGCGCCACGACCTTCCGAGCCTTCGAGGCGAACCCCATGCGTGTCACCTCTCGCGACGCGCCACCGCAGACGCATCGATCTCCCTATGGGCTATGGCCCGGCCGCTTATAACCTCCCTCCAGGCTCCAGCAGAACGCCGAGATAAGCACCGCCGTCATCAGACGAGCAGTTTCCCTCTCATGTACTCACTTCGGCTAGCTAGCAGCAGCACGGGACTTGGCTTCGCGCTTGGACGGTTCAGCGGCAAGAGAGGAGGAGCTGCAGCTCCGGTAGGATTCGTGGTACCTGCCGCCGCAGCTCACGGGGGGAGGAGGAGCGTCTCCGCGACGTCGAACGCCGCCGCGCCGGTGCCGGGCGACCAGGGCGTCGGCATGGACCCGGCCAAGCAGCAGCAGCAGCACAAGCCGCCGCCCCGCGCGCCGGAGGGGAAGCAGCAGGACAAGAGCAGCGACGCCAAGCACACGCAAGTGACGGAACACGGGTAATCTGATTTTCACGGACCTCTCCTTCCACGTACGTGGTGGCCGAAGGTTCTAATGGTGTCGTGGTGGTGTGGCGCAGGGACGTGATGACCCACTCGTTCGGGGAGGGGTACTCGACGAGGTCCGACGAGGAAGGGTTCGGGGGAGTCTACGGAGGGAACGACCCGGTGCTCAATCCTGGGACCCAAGTGCACCCCAGCCATCCTGGTAAGGAAGATGAATCCGATTGGGGTTTCTGAACTCGAACCTGAATGTTATGCAGAAGATCCGAGTGGTGGTGAATTTTGATTTGGGGGTTTCTTTGCAGATTACGACACGTCGCAGGGGTCGGAGGTGAAGGAGAAGGAGAAGGCGCGCCATCTCAAGGACGGCGCCCATTCGAGCGAGCTTAGTTATCACGATCGTAGCATATCTTAGTATTCAGTTCGCATGATGTGATCATGGCTGTCTTTCTACTTTCGATCGCTAGTTAGCTACTGGTGCTCGTGTAGTGTAAAATTAGTTAGCCTTTTTCTAAGGAGCTTAATTAGCTGTGTGTGATGTCTTTCTCTCTTGTACTACGGATGCGTGTCCGACGAGGGTCGGGACAAATGAATGTTTTATCTGTTCTGCCAATAATTAAATTTCTACTTGCTCCATAGAGCTGCTCTCGACATTGTTAGAGCCAATCTGATCTGTTGAACAATTTCAGCCATATACGGGCCACTTGTGCATGATGGTGACTAAAATTCAGGCTTACACAAAGTTCTAAAATTATTGGCGATGTATAAAGTTCAGTTTCATATTGCCTAGACAATAGGCGGAAATAAAATACAGTACTAGCCACATTACCAAGCCAAGACAACAGTTGTGTTTGCGTTCTAAAATACTAAGCCTAGGACCGTGTGTTTGTGTTTTAAAATAAAAAAGTACTACTCCCTCCGGCCCGGATTACCTGCCCCTATGCATTTTGTAAAAACAACCTCGAACAATTTCCGACCAGCGCCACACACTCTCCCCCACCATCTCCCCCGACCAGCGCCGCACACACACTCTCTCTCTCAGACCGCGCCCGCGCCGCTTACCTCACCGTCGACCGCGCCGCCCGTCGGCGCTGCTCGCTCGGCGCTGCTAGCTCGGCTCCGGATACTCTATCTCCTCCGCCAAATCAAGCTCCGGCTCGCTCGGCTCCGGATCTGAAGCCCAACTCTCGGTGCCGCTGATGGCGGGGACAGAGGCGGTGGAGAGGGCGCTCGAGCTGTACACCCCAAGCTCCCCTACGGCGACCTCGAGCTCCCCTGGCTCATCAAGTCAACTGCCCCGTCGCGCAGGTCCTCCTCATCGTCGTCGACCTCCCCTCCCCCTCTCCCTCCACCGCAAGCGGCGGCCATGGGGCGAGGTTCTGGAGGCGTCACCCGGGACCCGTGGCGGCGGAGGCGGACCGCGGGGACGCGGAGCAGCGGTCGCTTGCAAGGCCTCTGCTCATCGCTGCAGGGTCTAGTGCGCGAGCTCGAGTACGGCGCCGATGGCTGCGCGAGCTTCGTGCTTGCCGACGCCGAGGACGACCGGTGGCTCCCCGAGGTAAAAGTGCGATCTTTAGCCAACGGCAACCCCCTCTCCGCGCAGACGTTCACCTTCCGCCAGCTTACGGCCACGACAAGGAACTTCAGGGATGATTGCTTCATTGGGAAGGAGGCTTTGGACGAGTTTACAGGGGCCGTCTTGATGGAGGTCAGGTAACTCGATTCGTTGCCACAGCTAGGCTAGGCTTGATGTTTTTTTTCCTTTGTATCTTGATGATTCTTGATGTTAGTGTCAAAAAAAGTCCATGCTCACTTGATTCTTGATGCAGATTCAGTTTTTCATACTCACTTTAGTTTTGTTAATTGAGGGACATAAGTCACATGAAACAGTTAATGCATGCCATCTGAATCAAGTTATATTTTACATCCTAGGTAGATCATGCGATGGGCTTGTGGCACTTTGAGAGCTGAAATGTTTGAGGCATCTGTTGCAGGTTGTTGCTATAAAGCAGCTCAATAGGGATGGTAATCAGGGAAACAAAGAGTTTCTGGTGGAGGTTCTCATGCTCAGTTTACTGCACCATCAAAACCTTGTTCAGTATGAGTATATGCCCCTTGGATCATTGGAAGATCATTTGCATGGTAAGAATCCCTGCTGTTTTTGCTATATTGGTCCAGTTCAGATTAATCTGTTAGGCACCTATCAATGTTTCTGTGTGGCTACTGTGGGCATTTGGGCTACTGGTTGTTTTTCACATGTTTACTTCAGTACACGTTGTCAATCTGCTGTGTTGTCATTCTCTGGCTACACTTTCATGAAATATCCAGCACTACTTATCTATTTATGTCAACCATTTGAGGCATGGCTTATATACATGTTCTATTCTGGGAAACATCTGAAAAGTGTAAATTAGGCAACCTGCTAATACTAGAGCAGCCAGTGTAACTTATAGGACCAACTATACAATAATGATGGAGTTAATTGGCAAGCTGTTTGGTTAATCTGCGAAGGCCGATTACACACTGCTGGGAACTATACATATTTAAAACAGTGCGAGGCTAGATGATACAATTATACATGCGCATGATTCCTTTAGTGTAGAAGCTCGTGTAGGGCATGACTTATACTGAACATGATACACTTCTGTGTGCAATATTGAGCTGTTTACATGCTCTGTAAACCTAGCTTCCTAGATGTGTCAACTATAGCTGCTTGTGCTTTCTTGAGCCGATGCGCCAAATTTAGCTGTCCCGTGTCCTCTTGGAATTCGCCAACTCGACGCCTTTTGGAGACAAGGCTTGATGGGTCCTCCAACCATTTTATATACACATCTTTTTGGATTATCGTCTCATTATCCACAATCACTTTGGGGCCTGTCCGGCGTGCTTTTTTCTTCGATGAGTGGTTCAATGGATCCCCTGGACAAGAATCATCAAGCAACATGAAACTCCAAGTTTTTCCGATAGATTAGGGAGGAACTAACTAGAGGACCTTCCCAATACTATTTTTATTGTGTATAGTTCGCACGGGATCTTCCTCTTCATAGAGGAGATAGTATGTTCTATTCTTTTTCGTCATGTCAAACCATTTTTCATCTATATGAACTATGTTCTCCATATTGAGAAATGATTGTTTGTCATCAGATGTTGTTGCTTGATCAAACATTGACGTGCAAAACTTCAGCCTCGCAATCTTGTTTTCAGGTTTCAGTGCTGGTTTGATTGAACTTGTGTGTCGGCGTATTACTCCTCCCCATTGGAATCTTCTCTGCAATGTGGCATAGGGGACATTCAGTTCCCTTGCGAGCCCCCTCAGTGTAGACCTCTTGTTTAGCTCAATGGAAGGAATCCTTGACAGACCAAGCTCTGATTTCTTCCTTCCACAATTCCCCTTCTTTTTACTGGACACATCTACCTCCACTATTCTCTTGCCTGCTCTTTCTTGTTCTTGTGCCGCTGTCCATATTCTACGAACAGTGGTAAGACTTGTTTCCAAAAGAGCAGCTACATGTTTTTTATCTGCCTTTGTAACTTGTCTGTCTTTCCCGAGAGCTTTTAATGCAACATATATCGCATATCTATGACTGTCTGGCAATTCTCTATATTGTGGCTGCTGCACATCTTCTTCTTGTGGCTGCTGCACATCTTCTTCCTGTGGAGTCAAATTGAGATCCAGGTCCATCTTGTGCCTGTTGTAATAAGCACAATGATGTCAATGAGAAGCTTGCAAAATCATCACCAAAGAAGTAACAAGCAACGCAAACACAAGGAGTATTTAAATTGTTGTTATAAGCTTGCAAAAATGGCAGAACAAAGATGTCTCCTACTTATAGTTCACCCTTAATAATGTTGTGCATGAAGTTAATTATTAGCTCAATGTACATGCTTGAACTTTATTTCCTTCATTTCTTTGGTTAAGGCTGTACATTCTGTTTTCAGAGAGATAATTGTCCAATTGTTGCTGCAGGAGGAATATCAAACATAATTCTCCATAGTGATGTTCAGAAGATTGAGCTACTGGACCCTTCATTGTTTTCAGAGAGACATTGGCTACTGGACCCTTCATTGTTGCTGCAGGAGGAATATCAAACATAATTCTCCATAGTGATGTTCAGAAGATTGAGCTAGGAGTAGATGTTCAACTACCAATGTCTGTGAGGTGAGTACACTAAGTCTTTGAACTCCTAAGCTACAAGTCTTTGAATGCAACTACCAATGTCTGTGAGGTGAGTACACTAAGATTGAACTCCTAAGCTACAAGTCTTTGTTTATATATAAGTGAGGATGTAAAAAAGGGGATATTGATGAGCTACTGCTATGACTGGTTACATCTTCAGTCAGCAGCGTAGAGGACAGTAAAATGATAAGTTAGACTCTGTGTAGTCACAAATTAAAATTTGACTACTCCAATGTTTCATTTTATACTGTCGAAACTGTCGTCGTCGTTTTGTCTCCACATCTTGGCTCTTGGGTACCATATGTGTTTATCTACCCTGTGCTAATGATCGACTGATTTCAGCACAGATCTTCAGAGTATTGGAGCCACTCTAGAATTTCACTTCACTCTACTCAGATGGTTCATGCATATGATGCTTCTTAATTAAGTTGTAGCGTTTCTGAATCTTGCTAGTGTGCATCAACTGCTTACACAAAAGGATGCATGATTCTTGATGATAACTAATGGATGATCTGTAGGATACTGGATGATCTGTAGGATACTGGCTAGAACTGCTCTCTGAATTCTGATTGTAGTATCTGAGGCACTGGCAACTAAGCAATCTACTTGCTGTGTTGTATTCTACTGCAATCTACTTGCTGTGTTGTATTCTACTGCTAGCTTCCCTTTTTCAGCATAGGGAGTACCCGAACTTGCAGAGTAGCTGGCCGGAAGGAGCTTCAGACAGCGGCAAAGCAGCACGGCCGGAAGGAGCAGCGGCGACGACGAGCGGAGCAGCGGCAAGGGTCGGGACGACCTGGAATAGCTCGACGACGAGAGGAGCAGCGGCGCGGCCGGAAGGAGCAGCGGCGCGGCCGGAAGGAGCAGCGGCGCGGCCGGAAGGAGCAGCGGCTAGGGTCGGCGACGGCCTCGACGACGGCCTCGACGACGAGCGGAGCAGCAGCGCTCCTGGAGGGCCTGCCTCCTGTCCCGATGCACTTCCTACTGGAGCGGCCGAGGCCGGCCGGCGGGGGCGCGAGCTCTGGCGCGTGCCCAGCTCCGGCGCGTGCCCAGCGAGCTCCGGCGCACGAGCCCAGCGAGCTCGGGCGCGAGCCCTCCGCCTACCCGTCCGTGATTTTGAATTCGGACCACGATGGAGAAGAAACGTTTCAGGGAGGGGGGTTTTGCAAAAGTTCTATTTAATGGGCTGGGCCGCCGGGGGGCCATCTAATTCGGGCCGGAGGGAGTACCAGAAATGCACTTTCGATCGTACGTGCATATGCTCCTTCTACTAAAAATAAATTTTAAAATATTAAAAATATGCAGTAAAAATATTTTCATATATATCGCTATTTGATTATAGTTTCGTGAAAACATACTTTTTTATGAGCGGTAAAACATACTTTTTTATGAGCAGTATAAAAAGATAGGAAACGCCTCATAAAAAGGATTATTTAAGTATCAAATTTTTTCATTTTTATATAGGTTATATAAAAATTTATTTTTTCTTAAAACCACTTCATAGACCATAGAACATGGATATATACACAAAATTTTGTTTACATTTTTAGTCATATTAAAAATATATTTTAAATAAAAAGAGCATATGCATCTAGGAATACAACATATGTGTTCCTATTCTAAAGAAAAATTGATACAGTGAGGGAGACCTAGGTAGGATTTTTCATTTTTAATATCTTAAAAATATATTTAAATAAAGAAAACATAGGAAGACATGTGAGTTTGTGTTCTAAAATAAAATTTTCATACGAGGTGGAGGACAGATATCCCTGACGTAGCCCATGATAATGTGGGGACACTAACATGTAGACCAGCCAGACATGGATCCCGCTTGTCATCCATCTCTATGTCAGGGTTACCGAACATGTCTGTATGGGCGAGGGGGATAGGGGAAGGCCTAGGTAGAATGGTCTCCATGCCGTATTTAATAAGCGATAAGATTTATGTACATGTTAATCAGAGAAGATAAAATTATAATATGGCCCGTAAAAATTGCACAAATAACCCTAAAAGTAGAAATGAAATCAACTACCTAGTTCATTATGTTTTAGTAAAACATGCATATTATTTTATCTATTATATGTATTAATTTGGCAAAGTTTCCAAGTTAGGTGCGGCAGAAGGGCATGGGGATCTCTAACCTATGCTCATTGCTATAGTAAGATCTCTGAATCTAGAGTTTGGTTAACTTGTAATGATAAGTGACAATAGCGACGTTGTATGGGCCAAGATAAGGTATACTCCTCTTCTCGTCCTCCTTGTTGGGTGACCTTTCTAGTGGCGAGGGTAGAGAACTATCTGGTCCTGCTACTATGAAGTGGTGATTCTTATTCAGTCTATGCATGTTGCAAGTTTAACTTGAAAAGTTCAATATAAGAGTTCAATGGCGACGGTTCTGGACCTAGTACATTGGTTTTTAGGAGCACGTGTATAAGGACTTTTTGGTTATCATCAATAACGCTAGACCAACTTTGTTAGTGGAGCGGCGACAGCGTCGTGTCGGCGGCTCGCTCAGGCGGTTGTAGTGATCGTTAGGTGGTCAAAAACCTCGCTGTATTTTATGTTATATTTGATGTGCTTTATACTTTTTGTGAACTTCTATAATTGATTAGGATGATTTTTAAAAATGTGCTACTACAGTGGTGGGACTAACTGGGCCTACAGATTACAGAAACATTCTAATCATACAAGAAATTCACAAGGAAATACTTGATATGCACGTGCAAGCACGCACCGTGTTTGTGCGCCGGATGCCTTCGAAGAGCGAACCTGGATAAAGTCTTGCATAACAACATGGCTTAAGATTGAAGTTACACACTAAAAGAAGTCTAGCTACATTTGCTTCACAAAGGTAAAGCATCTTATATTTTAAAACGGAGGGAGTAGCATTTTGTTGATCTCTGTAGCGTAAATTGTACTCCCTCCGTCCCGAAATAAGCTGCGCGGGGAAGGAAAATTTTAAACTGTTGACCAATCTTTACCTAATAATAAAGTACGTAAGGGTTCCATGGTTTGGTTTTTTCCAACACTTTTTTAGACAGATTTTCCCTCCCACCAAATCACATACTACGCACCTATCCCACCTATGGGAACGTACGGCCTTCTGTCCAAAAAAAAAATATACCGACTCTGCTTCGGGTTTTGTACACGAACTCTGCTCGGAGAAGACTCCTATGTGAACTCTGCTCTGGGATGACTCCTACACAAATTCTGCTCGAGCACGTGTCCATGGGATGCATGTATAAAAATGACTCGAGTTCCGGTATATCGATATAAAAATTAAACCCCTAGCTCCAAGTTCACGTGCTCGACGTTGCCGCCGACTCGCATGCCAATTCCGCCTGAACTTGCTTGCTAATTTGGTAGGAACTCACCTGCTAATTCCGCCGGAACTCGCTGACTCGCCCGGCAATTTCATAGGAACTTGCTGCAGTCTCGCCTACCGATTCGCCGAAACTCCATCCGTCTGTGCGCCAAGGAAAGCATCAGCCACTGCACAGCGCCAGAGCGGTTGCACGGTTGAAATCGATGATCGCCTCTGGCTACAGCTGAAGAACCGCTTGGACGGAGCGGGCGGAAGGTAGAGGACAGAGATGTTGGAGGATGCCGCGGGCAAGGGCAGGCGGATGAGAGGAGCGCATCCAAGTTGGCCCGGGAAGGATGTACATGATTGTCGGATTTGGCGTTCTCTGCGACGGGAGGGCGATGGGATGAAGCACGCAAACAGAGAAAATTAGCGGCTGTTTTGATAGCGGCACGGGGTGCGGCGGCGGTACACAAGGAATATGGCGAGCGAGCGATCAGCTGCATCGCACACCTCACGCGCGAGACTGGAACAGGACGCCGCCGCCCCCAGCCTGCACAAGTCCGCTACTTGAACGCTTCTCGCTGCATCGTCTCAGTGTCTCCATGTCAACCGTCGTTAGAGATGTGGAGGCACATGGGGTTATACTATACGGTGGTCTGAGAGATTAATAAAGATTGGGGAGAGTTTGAGAGAGATGCCTACTATGGTTACGTGAGGAATTGAACCGTCCTCGGCTTATGTGGCGTAATTTGACACGCCTCCCACGTCGTTCATGATGCCGGCGGTTTGGGACAATTGGGCGTCTCCTAAATGTAAAACCTTTGCATGGTTGATCCTCCAAAATCGCGTATGGACGGCGGATCGCCTCATACGGAGAGGATGGCCCAATTGTGGACCTTGCCAACTTTGCAAGAGAGCACCGGAGACGGCGGCACATATGATTTTTCAATGTAGGTATTTGCTCCGGGTGTGGAACGAGCTCAAGGTTTGGCTTGGTCTTACGGACTTCGACACCAACATTTGGGCCAACTACGACTCCCTTGAGGAATGGTGGTGCCATATTTCTGGTGTTAATGGAAGGCGTCGGAAGGGCCTTTCTTCTTTGCTCTTACTCACCGCTTGGGAGATTTGGAATGAGAGAAACGCGAGAGTTTTTCGGAATGTGGCATCTATGCCTACTAGAGTAGCCTCGACCATCAAGAGCAATGCTATTCTTTGGGGCTTAGCCGGAGCAAAAATTTTGAATGCCTTAATACCACGAGAGTAGGCTTTTGTTTGGAGCTTTGCTCCTTGTATTTTAAACTCTTGAACTCTCTCCTTAATCAATGGAATAGGCAAATCTTTTGCCTCATTTCAAAAAAAAAAACCATTGAGGCTTGCTAGCAGCTAAACTGAGACGCTACTAATTGCAACAAGGGCCGCTCATGGCCTCTCGAGTAATCAGTGGGAGGTAAGATAATGTGTACGTATATGATCTCGACACATCATTTGTTTGTTGTCACGGATGCGTGGATGCGCTCAAGGTTCAGAACTTCAGGTTAGATGTTCATATCATAGAAACATGATCATGACAAATATAGGGATTTTTAAATAATAAACATAGTCAGTTCGTTGTACTCATGATGGTGCGTTTATTACTTGGGCCTATGAAATTTTTAGAGCCAAATTATTAACAGTGAATTGCACAAACCAAAGAAAAGAAATCATGAATTGTTCTTCATGTCGTGTACCTGTAGTCCTCTTGTGGGCTAAAGGATAGGAAAACATGAATCAAAGGGGAAACGATGGCGGAGCTTTGGGATCCAGGCTTTAATGCCACATGTGAATGCTTGAAGCAGGTCTAACTTCAGTGGCAAAATATCTTGGTCTCATAGGATACTTTTCTAAGATTATTCGGCGAAGGCCTCTCCATCATCTTTGCATGCCGACTCCGCCTCCCTCCCCAATGATTTGTTCGCCTTCTCTGCTTACTACACTCCCAACCCTAGGGCGAGGTAACAAGGAAGCCGCATGGCTATGCAGTATGAGATGGTTAGGTTGAAGCAGTGGTAGTGGTGATGCTTGACATGGAGCGCGCCATGGAGCTTGTACCAAAAAAAACTTATTTTGTATGCCTTCATAATTTAAATTTTACTATCCGGTGCAACGCACGGGTATATTTCCTAGTTTACAATAACACTCTTTATGTTTGGAATTCAAGGCGATCCGATCCACCTGCGCGATCAGCGCTCCATCCGCGCGATCACCGCCTGCGCGGGACCAGCCGCGATCAGCGCCGGCGCCCACGAGTTCGCCAGTCACCTCCCTGGACGAGATCGCGGCCGGCCCAGGAGAGATCGCCGCCGCCCCAGGAGAGATCGCTGGCCGCCGCCCCTGGACGAGGTCGCCGCCCGCCGTTCCTGGACGAGGTCGCCGCCCGCCGTTCCTGGACAAGCTCGCCGGCCGCCGCTCCTGGACAAGCTCACCGGCCGCCACTCCTGGACAAGCTCTCCGGCGTCGTCCTCCGAGTCTGCAGCTCCCTTGCCGACGCGCCTGTACCACGAGCAGGAGCTCCCTCGCCGACGCCCATGCACCGTCAGGCCATCCGCTCGAACAGGAGCTCCACCGTCAGGCCATACTGCTGCTGCTCGCCTACATTAGAGTTTCAGAGATCCTCTGATAAATAAGAAGGTAGAAATTGTACTCCAAAGAATCATCTATTCATTGTCCATGTCATTTATACTCAGGGATTGTACTCATGGAATTGTACTCACGGAACGAGCTTACCACTGCCAATCTATGCATTTATTCAGATGGCAAGGAGTACAACCTTGACCATGCGTTGTCTGTCAGTTCCAACCATATTCAGTTCCACGCTAGGGTTAGGGAGATGAGACTTCGGACGATACAAGTCAAGGAGAGTGAAATGATTCTTAACCCTGTACTTGCTGCAAAATAAGTCAGATGTGCATCTTTAGACCAGATCAGCAAAAGGAAGAGTCTCCTAGGTAATGCTTTCCTTAGCATGCAGCCTTATGATGGGGGATTCAGTTTTTTGGAGCAAGTCCAAGAACCAAACTCAGTGTTGTTAAAATTGGCAAACCTGCAAAGCATATGAACAGGATGAGCTCCAGGGTAATAGGCAGCTAGAGTCGAAATTAGCAACTGAATCCCAGGAACAGGATGAGCACTGCATGTCGACTCTAGCACTGGAACAGTTGCAAATTTGAACCAAACCTGCAATTGGTTTGCAGGTAGCACTGGAGCTCATCCTGATTTTGAAAAGCATATGTAGCTCATCCTGATTTTGAAATCCTAGAACAAGTAAATGGAACACAGTTAGAGACAACAACTCTGGAACAAGTAAATGCATCATGAACAAATGAATACTCTCTACAAACAAATGCGCGATGTTATTTTGCTGTTAAATGCAGGCTTTTCTGTTCCTGTACTCTAGTTTTTAGAGCAGTTTTTTACACATGAGTTCGATGGAGCATGCATTCAGTGGATGAGACCAATCTCAGTTTAGACCAATCCCAGTGGGTGATCTGTCCCCTCCTACTCTGAACCGGTATAAAGATTAAGCTTACTAAACTGCAGGCAAGCAAAACATTCGCCTAGTTAATTGAAATGGAACAGCATACACGTCACAGGACAATAAATCATCCATGAAACCCAAAACAATCCAACTGAATTCATCATCCAAGGTTGCAGCAAGTTTGCCACGCCTCAGCGGGTATATGAACCAATTTTGGAGTACTCGATATGCCATGACAGATTGACAGAAAAGAAAATTCAGTAACAGATGTTCAGTAAAGTACCAGGTTGTGGTAGTTGGAGAGCTTGGCCATGGTGGTGCTCTCGCCCCCGGGGATGATGAGCAAATCGAGAGCCTGGAGCTGCTCCGGCTTGCGCACCTCCACCCCGTTCACCCCGAGCCTCCTCAGCGCTGCCCAGGCGTCGTCGGTGGCGCAGTTGGCCTTCTTGAGGTTGCTCTTGGGAGGCGCAGTTATTCTCGGTCTCGTCCTTCCTGCCCTCGTCGTCGTTATTCTCGGCCTCCACCTCGATCTTCTGGACCGGAGGCCGCCGCCCGGAGCATCCTTGGATTTGGGGAGGCAGGGGATGTAGCAGAGAGGGAGGTGCAGTAGCTCTCAAGTGGCCATGAATGCCCAAAATCGAAGCTTGAATGAGCTCAGGAACGTCGATGCCGCCATGGATGTCCCAGGGCAGCAGCTTGAGAGCCCAAGGACGCCGCCACCGCACCGAATCCGAAAAATCGAGCTTTGCTGTCGCTTGACCTAGGGTTTGTGGAGGGGCTGCGGATCTGCGATTTTACTCCATGGGAAAGAAAGGGAAAGATGGGGACGGTGGTGCGTGGGATTGGGGAGCCGCCAGGATCGACCGGCGACGGCGACGGGGACGGTGGTGCGCGCGATTTGGGAGACGGAGACGGTGGAGACGAGTGAGGAAGAGGGTAAGTGAGTGTGGAAGGACCGCTTTCTTCAGGTGCAATTGTTCGGGGATGTTTTTGCAAAACAACCGACGCGCATCTTATTTTGGGACGGAGGGAGTAGTAAAAATTAATATGAAAGTGGCTAGTTCTCGGTCAACTTGGGACTAACAAAATTTTCGGTTCTCCAATATTATGTGTAAATTGAAAAAAAAGTGGAATTTGCACACCCATGTTAGTCCCATGTGCATAAATGAAGATGTAAATTTAACGGTCCAAGAGTCAACCTAAAATTAACTTATTTTGAATCGACCTAGAGCTAGCAAAACGAAATAATCATCTATTGAACCCTAGAGAAAATCAAAAATCAAGTTTTTTTTAATCTACAAATATTGAGATTTTTTTTGAGCAAAACAAATATTGAGATTAGACACGCATTAATGACGTGTGATCATCTAGACGGATCCTCATCCTAATCCATTCCCCTGCCCTTGTCCTTACCTCTCGCAAAACAGAGCACTCGAGTAACCGACGCACTCCACCGCCCACGAGCGGAACCAACGGAGAAGGCAAAAAAATCCCCAATTCCCAAACACCGGACGGCAGTCGGCAATGTCCCTCCGCAAGCGCCAGCGCTCGGCGAGCAGCTCCCGCCTCGCCACCCTCGCCACGCCGCCGTCGCCTCCCCGCGCCGCTTCCTCCTCCCCTCCGCTCTCCTTCCCCAACGCCGACCTCCTCCTCCGCCTCCACCTCGACCCGTCCGCCGACGACGACGCAGGCAGCGCTGCCGCCGAGCACCGCCCCACTGCCGCCCTCGCCCCTTTCCTGGACCTCAACGTCTCCTCGGCGTCCCTCAACCGCTCCCGCTACTTCGCCGCGCTCCTCTCCGACCGCTGGTGCCCTCCCCCGTCCACCTCCTCCTCCCCCGCCGGCCGCCTCTCCCTCGCGGTGCCCCTCTCCCCCTCCTGCCCGTGCCCCTTCCACGCCCACGTCGAGGTCATCAAGCTCCTCCACACGCTCGACTTCGCCGGCACCATCCGCGCCCCCGCCGACGCCCTCGACATCCTCCCCGTCGCGCTGCAGCTCCTCTTCGACGCCTGCGTCGAGGCCTGCATCCGCTTCCTCGAGGCCGTGCCGTGGTCTGAGGAGGAGGAGGCCCGCGTGCTCGACATCGCGCCGCTCCTCCCGGGCGACGAGGCCGCCGACCTCCTCGCCAGGGTCTCCCTCCCCCCCGCCACCAACACCGGCGTGCCCGCCAGGTCCCCCTCCGAGGCGATGCTTCACGGCCTCATCCACTCCGCCATCCACGGCCACCCCGTCCACGCCGCCACCAAGGCGTTCGTCGCGATGCTCCTCAAGGACTACCCGTCCCGTGACTGCGTGCACAAGGTGCTCGACGAGGCGTTCCTGTCCCGGCTCGAGACCGTCAAGGAGCTTATGGGGAAGTACGCCAGCCCCGACTTCAGGATCGCCGTGGACAGCGACGAGCGTGAGGCAATACAGAAGCTGAACCTGCACTCCGCGGTCTTGAACGTGAAGCATCTGCTTTGGCTCATTGAGAGGATGGTGGACATGAGGGTGGCTGACAATGCGGTTAAGTTGTGGAGCGAGCAGGTTGCGCTCGCCGCTGATCTGCAGAAGTTGCTCACTGATGCTGACATGTGGAGGAACATGGCCCCTGGGCTCCCCATGCTTGTGACCAGGTGCACGCTTAGGCTTGCCAATTCAGTTGTCATTGGGGAGACGCTTGTTTCTCGGCAGGTTAGTCTGCAAGATGACACTCTTCTTCATATTGCGTAAACATATCGCCGTTTTAGTACTTAAAACTTGTTTTGAAATATGCGATGATGGTAAGTGTCGTAGTTCAGATTATGAGTTGTTCTGAACTTCCAATATGATTTGCTTCTGGTACAAATTAGTACATTTTGATGAGCTGTCCATTTGCGACAGTAGGTATGCTGCTAATTCCACTTGCTTCACAAATGTTGTTATATTCCTTAGTATTATATGCTTCTCTGTGATAGCAAGTGTTTAGTAGCTTGTATGCAGACATGATCCCATGCTATATTTGAATGACTTATTGACCCCTCGGCTTTTGCTGGAATCTTTTATTGGAATGTCTTCATTTGCAGTTATTTAGGACTTCCTATATTGAGATAGTTTATCTTGCACAAAATACGAAAATCATGCTCTAGTTTTTATATTTAAGCATAATTTACATCGTGAATACTCCCACATGAAGGAAAAAACAGTTTGAATTTCCAGAACCTCTAGTGTTTTTTGCTGGTTTCTTGTAATCAGATTTTTTATAGGAATGACCATATAGTGTATTTATGTCGAGGCGCCGTCTAGCACATGACAGAAACTAATAAAATAGTTTGAATGTATTGATCACCTTATGCTTTATTTAGATTAATTGCTTGCACTTTATGGATCGATATGTTGTGAACAGATATGGGTAACAAGTTGAAGTTGTTGCTATGTGTTCTTATGAGATTTATGTTTCAGTGCTAAACTATGTATGGTGAGGATTGCATTACCAATTACATATAGCAAATAGATACCCTACGTGGATCTAGGAGTCTGCATTTGTTTTAGGGGGGATTTGTAAGAACTATGCTGATAAGGGGGTACATTTGTCGATATGTTAGAATTATTTGTGGTGGTAGAGAACTGGAGATGGTTAAGAGTTGAAAGAAAGGTGTCATACTATAACATAGGTGGAGTTCGTTGTAGTAGATATCTAGATATGCATGATCCCATGCTTTTCATGGGAGTGAATCAAGACTGGGCCTTTCATACCCATAGGTGCTAAGATTCTTACTAAGTGGTGAAGTTTACTTATACGCATTTGTTGTTCTGTTTTGTTGTTCTGGTTATTTATACGCATCACTTGCAGTGGCGGAGCCAGAAATTCAACCATGTGTAGTCAAATTGAAGTTATATAGTCAAATATACGTATTTTTATGAATTTTTCAAAATTATTTACATGACTATCGAGCTTGTATTATCAAAAAAAGCTGTGTAGTCAGCTGACAACGCAGCTCAAACGTGGCTCCGCCACTGATCACTTGGATGCTAAGATTCTTACTAAGTGGTGAAGTTGACATTTTGGAAAGCAAATGATTAGGCGACTTGCTGAGTTGCTCCCTGTTTAGCTTTTACTTTAGGCGATTTTTCTGTTTAGCTTTACGAGTCTTTACAACAGAATATCTTGTAGCTACGCAGTTGTGTATTTGCAGCCAGGCCCAGTAGAGCTGGCCTAAAATCATGTTGTCAAATGGTGGCCAAGTGTTTTACTTCTTTTGCAAAGCCTACCAGATCCATCTGTTATATGCACGGCTGGGGGTTAGCAGGGCCAACCAATAAAAATGGTTGGATGAGCTTTCTCGTTCTCATAGATTACCCAAGCAGATCCCCTAAAATCACAAGCATCATTCTTTTCTGTCATATAAATGAATAGGCTCCCCATTTGTGATATGCTCAATTCAAATGCTTATGGGTTTTGCTCCTGTAAACATCAACGTGCTGAGAGTTATGTGTACTTTCTCTTAATCACTTCCACATGTGTAGATCTGTCTCTACAACACTGAGTAAAAGAAGTTAGTTTTATGGCATGATTAGTCAAGTTAGCGGTCTCTCCATCCTTCAGTTTAGACCTGTCTCCAACACTGAGTAAAAGTAGTTTCATAGTTGGTCACAGTATTTAGCTTGCTGATATGCTACTATGTAGGTTATTAGTCACAGTTGAATCATTACATGTTTTGTTGGAAACGCTGCCTTTGTAACTGGACAAAAAGTAGCAGGAGTTATTTCTGATGCTTGCTACGGTAATAATTGAATAAATAACAGAGTTAATATGTTCGAATGAACTCTTGAATTGCTCTGTTCATAATGTTTGTGATAGAACCTATTGTAGATAGTCTGTCCTGTGTATAATCTGATTCAGTACCCTTCTGCTTTACCGTTTACTCATGAACTTGTTTAAGCCTGCAACTCTTTGGTTGTGTTTTATCACATACATGCTACTATACATAGCTTGTCATTTCCATTTTGCATCCACTAGTTGAATGCCCGTGCGTTGCTACGGCTCTTGTTATTCTGACACATTGATTTATAAAGACGAATATTTATATATACGTGGCTAGAAAAATATATCGACATCCTAGTCGGGTTATAGTGATGTGTGTTTCTCATTCAGGTAGAATTGAATTCTTTGCAATTTTAAATACATGTTATAGATCTATGTACCAAATGGATAATTTACTTACTTTCTCATGACGACTAATTTACAGATCTATGCCTAAATGTCACATTGCTATAACTCGAGCGGCAACTGAACAAGGCATAGGTAACATAAAGCAAATGGAATAAGACATCAATAATCACCACGCAATTGACAGAATACACAATTATTATTTTTGATGTTTATTGCTTCTAATCGGTGATGTGGGTGCTATTGCTGCCCCGCCACGAATAATAACCCTGAGATCACTGCTAGTTAGCTATTACTGGCCGGCAGGATCCACGTCGCCATGATCAAACTGGCAACCACGTGGAGGTTTCTGCACAAGACGAGCCGACCGAACCAGTTCGCTCCGGACGTCTAACCGGCTGCATCTCACTCCATGTAGCTCGTCTTCTCGCCAACCTTAGTGAAGGTCAACGTCGACTGATTGACCGACACGGTCACAGGTGTGCTGCCTGATGCAGCGTTGGCCATCACCATGTAGTACATGTTGAACTACCTATGGTTGGTCACCGTGCAGGCGTGCTTCTCTTTGCTGTCGGCCGTGGGGTGGTTTTAGTGCCAAAATCAAGGTAAACCTGTCTATTTTTGTTCTATCCCGGTGTGTTGAGTCCTCGAACCTCAACGAGAGCGACAGGTAGTTGAGCATGCTCAACGTGTATGTGCAATTGTCGCTGGACCCATCGAGTGCTTTGTGAGAGCGGCAATCTGGGTCGGCCCTCACCTTGCATGTATCGGGCTGCCAACGTTGTTGCCGGCCGTGGGTAACGTCACCGAGTAAAAAAGGTAGTTAGAGCGCGGTCACTGCGTATGTGAGATTGTCACTACACCGGTCCGCTTGGTGACAGCGGCTTGCCGGCTCATAGTTAATAGCATAGAGGAAGTCCAGGAAATCGGTATCGTAGAGGTCGTACACAAGAGCCAGATTGATGTGGCTGGCTCCGAAGTCCACGCAGGACACGGTGTTGAAGCTCTGGTGCCGGTTGTCATCACCAATTAGGGTGGGGCCGCCAGATCCTAACCAAGTGACCATGCCGGGAGTCACCGTGTTCGCCCCCCTCGGCGAGAGGCCACGATGACAGGTGGCGGCAGGATCCGACCTTCGTGCTGGCGAACACTATATTGGCAGTCGGGTTCGGATCTGACGTCGTATAGTTCTCATCAGGTTCTCATGACGTTGCCGGCCTTCTATCCGACGCTGACACCAGGAAGAATGTGCACGTTAGAGACGAGCTCTTCGTCGGATCCGATGTTCACGAGCACCATGCCAGCACCGCTAGCATACCTGGCATTGGTGTCGTAGTAACAGAGGACGGTCTTGCCAATGACCTTAGCCGGGATGAGCTAGTCTTGCCAATGACTCGTTGGTAGGCAATTGCTTGCCGATGTACAAAAAGAACAGTCAGCGGTGATTGCTTTCCATTTAGGTGCTTACAAAGCTTTTCAGTTACCGTAATTGTGGATAGAGGAAAAAAGTTTTCATGATTTTTAAAATTTTCATGACTGCGGAGGGAGGAGAAAAGGTATTACTTCTTTTCCATATTTTCCTTAAAAATCCTATTATTATGCGTATCCCTGATTATAGGTACATACTATATACTTCCATAATGGTTGACGCGCATGAATAGAGGCAACGGGCTGAATAAATAGTGTTGTTTTTCCATTTAATGGTAGAGATCTTGACTTTCCTAATTTTCACTGATGAGTTTAATTTTTTCTTCCTTATAGCGTTTTGACATCCATTCATTGATTGACTCCTTAATTAGTGGGCGGGATGGTGTATATTTCCTACTCCATAAATCGTACCATTTGATGTTAATTGGATGGCCAGGATGCTCTCAATGATGTATATCAAACTTGTTTTAGAACCTACCGCCATCACGAACTCCCATTTAATAGTAAAGATGTGCTCTGTCCTCGGTGGCCACCCACTACGTTTTTGAGTTCAGCCTAAATTTGGGATAACGAGTACTTGAGTAGGCTTCGGAGGTTCCAGTAGTTTGATGCATTTGTTTTCAACTGTTTGAGCTAGATCTTTGTAATACATATTTGGCTTTATAGTTACATCTGTGCATGTGTAGCAGGTTTTCAGAAGTGATGATTTCCATCTAGCAGGTTGCAGTTTATTTGAATGTGGTATTATTAGACACATCAAATTTCCTGATCTCTGGGAAAAAGAACAGGGAGTTCTTTCAAGAGATCTTGTAGCTCTCTTATCTTTTGGCTAGTTCATGCTTTGTAGTTCTGTTGTTGTACTCCACACTGTCTTCGGGCTCCCATATGGCATCCTAAAACACTGTTTTTCTTAGGTGAGGATGAAGCTCGTCAGAAGTTGGCTTCCAGTCCTAAATGTATGCAGGGACATCGCTCAACCCATGCACAGTGGATACAAGTCAACAAACTGCCAACAGCTGGAGGAGATATTTCTTCAAATTATTTCCACTTTGCCTGTTCAGGACGCTCAGGAGCTGCTGCAGCAGTGCCTCGGCTTCTCCACTCGCAGCGTTGATGACTGCCCGCATTTGGTTGCTGCCTTCAAGACATGGTTCAGGCGTGCTGCCAGGGCTCCACAAGGCGGGGAAGACAGAGATGTGGAACCGCTGTTGTAGAAGTTTCCAAACAGCGTACGTTTCATTGTACATTCGGACATGTAATTATCTGTAGGTCTACCTCAATAAATCTTGAGTTTGTTTACCTAGAGTTCACTTGTGTATATATTTGACTGGGCATTAAGCTATCCATCACCGCCTTAGATAACTACCACTAGTTTGTACACATTAGCCATATGACCCTTTTCTCTTCATGTGAAACAAGTCAGCGAGCAAGACAAGATCTGCATTAACTTTCTTACTTTGCCCTGTTCTATCACGTGGTACCATCTTATTATGCTTTTGGGAGTCCCCACATAGTTTTAAAAATCGGACCGGTGAGTGAACCGGTGAGGTGACTGGTTCACTGTTCGAACCGGTGGCTCAGCTGGTTCAATTGCAATAAAAAATCATCAAATTTGATAATTATTAAGTTAATTTTAGAAAAATTTAGCATCAAATCATATATTTTGTGTTTTCTTTTATAGTAGATCACAAACTAAGTATAGTAAAGGTGGTATTAGACCTTATGCAAAGTATTTGGAGCATGGTTCTAGGTTTTAGGATCATCTCCTCGTGAAAACATATTATTTTTATGTAGTTTTTCTAATTTTTTCTTAATTAAACAAGTGACTTAAAAAATCGGTGAGAGTTTCGGTTCAGATTTTTTCTCATCGAACCACCGAACCGGTTTGGTTTTTAAAACTATGGTCCACCATACTACTACTGTAGATATCTGAAATCACCCCCTCTCCTGTTTGTTCAGCCAAATCCCTTCTGCTGAGCGTCAATTCCCCCCAAAAAGGAACTCTCACATTCCTCTCATGTAGTCCTTTGACAAGCAAGAGCTAGTGAGTAATCTTCACAGATGATAAAGAGAATTTAAGAGTGACATCTATGACAGCAATGGCACAGATTTGTACTATACTCCCTCCGTCCTGGTGTATAAGTCCCGCGCGTACTCCTAGATCGTTATTTTGATAAATATACTATAAATTTTACAATATAAAAATTATACCATTAGAAAATACATAATCTAAAGTTGCAGTGACATATATTTTGTAGTATATATCTTATATTACATTAGTCAATTACAATCTAAAGATACGCGCAAGACTTATACACCGAGATGGAGGGAATACTAAAAGTTAGGAGTCTCCCTTATGATGAATTATTGTGTCGCAGTGTAGGCATCTATGGCAGTAGTATAATACAGTACTAGTTTATACCACAGGTCGGAGCCTTGCATGTGATGAATGATTGCGTGGTAGTGTAATGCTACCACGCATCTTTCATCAATCGCTCAACTCAAATAAAAGTGCAGGTAAATGAATCGCACTATACGTACAACGATTTCGGTCCAATCTGTGTAGGACGACGAAATCAGTCCGTGTGTGTATCTCGAATGCTGGGAATCTAAAGGTGCTAACAAAGTCGTACGCATGTCGGACAAGAAATAGTCGTACGCACAACAATTCCGCTCATTTTATGGCTACTCCTATCATTCGCTTATTTTTGTGGCAATATGTTCGTCAGTGGCTAAAAGTTTTAATGTATAGGAACGAGAGGCATCAGGAACTTGGTATCCTCTTCGCGGTTAGCTCACTTAGATACAATTAAATAGTGGATTAGGAGAGCATAGTAGAGAAGCAGGACGAGTGGCCACCGAAGTGGTGTGTCTACTACCCCGAAGCAAAAGCCTCAAACAAGTTTTTTGACTACTGCAGAATCGTCAAGATGCATCCCTCTGTTTCGTGCAAGTTGATGCATCAATAATGCTGGACTTACGGACGTCTCAGGCTACGGACTTGCTTACGGGTAGAATCCATGGTGTAGCATTACTGTGCATCCCGCATATTCTTACATGGATATTTGATTAGGGTACTCTAGAAGTTGGCTCAGTCATCAGAGCGTCTTGGTTGAAGTAGGCCCCTTTCTGCATTGACACTACGCGAATGACGTAATACGCCGACGGCCAGCGTCTATGCCGACGGCCAAACATCAGTGCCGTCGGCTTAGGCCACGGACCAGGCAGCTCACGAAATTGGCCATAGGCATAGAACTGTCATCGGCGTAAGATAGCTACGTCGACGGCCTTCTCTACGCCGACGGCAATGCCCTCGGCATAGCTATTTTCCATTTTACCACATTAATCTTAGAAAATCATAACTAAATCATTTTAATTCACAAAAATACAAATAATATATCAAAATTTGTAGAAAAATAAGATCCATTCATCTAAACCTTCCAAAATTTAGAACTAATTAATTTAATTTGTTAAGATTTTCAATTTAGGGATTTAGGGTTTTGATTCAGCTGGAAGTCGGGAAAATTTGAACTAGAGCCGCATCATAGTTTGCCCATGATTTTTCTTAAAAATCATTTTCAGATTTACAAGTAGAAGTTTTATCAGAGATCCATTAATAGTTCTGTAAAATTCAACCTCTAGCTAAGAAGGTTTATGCCCGCCGTTTTGACTGCATTTTAAATCGAGCCTAACAGATTAAAAAAACAAAAAAAGATAAAACCTTCGCATTGTGTCATGTTATGTGACCTAGTTATGAGGAAAAACAATAAACTTGGACTATTGCAAATATTGTAGAAACCCCTTCTCTGATATGACCTATCATGTACGAAATTTCATGGCTTTCAAGCCAAATGAGCTAGGTCATGACCCAAATCAAGGAATAATTTGTTCAAATGACCCTATATCATGCACATGTGTGCATATTGAGATGGCAAACAAAGTTCATATTGGGAGTTTTCATTTTATAAGCATAAAAAATCAATTTCCATTTTCTAAGTGTCAAGATTGAGTTTTTTTGTGAAGGAAGTACTGAAAATACATTACAAAATTATACCACCCGAATTTTCAACAATAGTAGGACACATTTTATGTATATATCACCATTTTTTTGTATGTATGAAGATTTGCATTAACCTTTCACAAAAAAGACAAACTCTTGCCGATTCAGTAGAAAGCGAGGTAAATTTGAACTACAACTATATCATAGTTTGCCCATGATTTTTACAAAAAATCATTTTCAGGTTCACAAGTAGATGTTTTATCATAGACCCATAAATAGTTCTGCAAAATTCAACCCCTAGCTAAGAAGGTTCATGCCCGCCGTTTCGACCGCATTTTGAATCGAGCATAAGAAGTTCAAAAAATTCAAAAAAATGTAAAACCTTCGCATTGTGTCATTTTATGTTACCTAGTTGTGAGGAAAAATAATAAACTTGGACTATTGCAAATATTGTAGAAACTCCTTCTTAGAAATGACCTATCATGTATGAAGTTTTATGGCTTTTAAGCCACATGAGCTAGGTCATGACTTGAATCATAGAATAGTTTGTTCAAATGACCCCATATTGTGCACATGTGTGAATATTGGGATGGCAAACAAAGTTCATATTGGGAGTTTTCATTTTCTATGCATAAAAAAATCAATTTCCATTTTCTAAGTGTCAAAATTGGGTTTTTTGTGAAGGAAGTACTAAAAATACATTACAAAACTAGACCACCATAATTTTAAACAATATTAGGACAAATTTTATGTATATATCAGCAATTATTTGTGTGTGTGAAGCTTTGCATTAACCTTCCACAAAAAGGACAAACTCTTGCCAATTCAGCAGGAAGCGGGGTAAATTTGAACTATAGCTTCATCATGATTTTTTGAAAAATCACTTTTAGATACACAACATGTTATTTTATTATATATACACAAAGAGTTTTGCAAAATTCGACCCCTAGCTAAAAAGTTTCATGCCTGCCGTTTATCAACGGGGTAAAGCGAGGGTTAACGGGATAAAGCAGGGGTATGGCATAATAAAACTATGTAGAACTTGTTTATCAAGTGGACTCGTTAGTATTTGACATAATAAGACTATGTGTGAAGGTTTTTTTTTCCTTTTTTTTCCGTTTTTGAATTGTTTATGATTTTTTAATGTAAATCTCATTAGTTCGAGATATCACTGATGATACATTAAATTCAAAAACTATCATAAGAAATTCAAAAATTAAATAAAACATAAAACATTACATATGGATGTCATATTTGGATTCCTCTCATTTTTTTTATCGATTTAGACATATAATTTGTCAAATTCCGATTTACAGATTTAAAGATATAAATTATTTAATATATTTATTATTTATTTATTTTTATTTACTTATTATATAGTTTGGAATTCAATATATTTATTACTTATTTATTATTGTTTACTTAATATATAGTTTGGAAATTGAAAACCAATGACGTGTGACATAGTAGTATAAGGGTTAATAGAATTGATATGGTAGTATTAAGGTATAATTTGCTTCGTGGACACTCATCTAGATGGAACAGAGAAGTTAAGCGTGTTGGAGGTGGAGTAGTGTGAGGATGGGTGACCGATCGAGAAGTTTGACCAAGACTTAAATTTGACCAAAGATTAAGTGTAATTAGTGTAAAAAATATTCTAATTGAGAGATTAGCGAGTTAACAATTCAAAGATTTAAAAAAAATTAAACTTTTTTTAAAAAATTATAAACTATGCCAACAGGGCTACGCCGAGGGAAAAGCCGTCGGCATAGACTACACCGAGGGCAGAAGCTACGCCGACGGTCAAATAGAGCTACGCCGAGGGGCATCTATGCCAAGGGGCTATGCCGAGGGCAGCCCTCGGCGTAGACTACGCCGACGACAATTAAGCCTACGCCAAGGGCTTTTGGCCGTCGGTGTATTGTAAAATTCCTGTAGTGTGACCGGCATATTTGTTTGATTTTTATCGCCTTGACGTGCCGTTGAGTCGATGAAATTTTCCTTTAATGAAAAATGAACTAGTACCTGATTCATGTTTTCATGTGTAAGCTCCATTGTTGTTGAACTACGCTTAAGATAAAACGGAAATAATATTCCTGAAACGCTGCAAAAGTTTCTATACTAACAACTTCTTGGTGGATGATAGAAAAATTAGCAAGGACTCGACCATTTTTAAGTTAAGGTTCTTGAGGCGATTTTGCAGTTAACTAGCCTTGTGCAAATCAGAAGTATTGTGCCTGTGGAGGAAAATAGAGATCATTCATCGGCCATCTGCAAGTCCAATATTACTTCATGTAATTAAAATCATTCCATCTAATGTATGTACATACATGCAACTTTTTTATTTTAGCTATAAAAAAATGCTTACGCGACAATGGCCAATGGGGTCACATTCCCAGCTATCCACACATCGTGAAATCTTTGTTAGAGGCTTAGGAACATGTATTGTTAGAACTGTCCCCCACCATGCAATGTGGCTATACGGTTCCTTTTGTATGCGTCTCAAGATATTTACTCATATAAATGTAAACTTCTATATCTTCTGAAAACAGACTTTCACCCTACTTTAAAAAAGTCACAAACAGACAAACTGATACAAGAGGTAACTCTCTTATACAACAAATCAAAGATAGAAAAATACAAGGAGAACCAAAGCTTGCAACCGAAGAAACTGAAACGGGAACAAGAAAAATCAGAGCTCCACAACGATGCCCCCAAGGAGGGGTAACGATGCACCGTGCCGCCTTCATCGAGACAACAACGGTCAAGGGTTTTCATCCATAGCACTAACACGGAGAAGGTACGCACAATCTCTACATGCCCAAATGGTTATTTTGCCCCTAGGAGAGCGACCAAAAAAGACTGACGTGTCATCCCTAGGGCAACCTGGTAGAGGCGCCATTAGCAGCCTCGCTCATCCACCACCCACTTCTCCTCTGCCGCTATCGGCCTTTGGCCGCGATGGCGGTGGGCCCACTGCTGAACATCGTGGGGGATCCAGCGTTGCGCTAAACCGGCCCTCTCCCCACCAGTTCCAATGTTCGCCTTGCCGCCGCCATGTTCGTCTTCTCCATCACGCTTCACCCCATCTGTCCCAACCTCAGAGCTTGTCGGCGTGACATCCTCCTGCAACATCATACCCTTTAGCTCTGAGAGGCTCTCTTGGGATGGCACGTCGACCCTGTGCTGCCTCCCTCTTAGGCCGCCTTCCTCGTCCGAGCTCGGTTCGGACTCGTCGTCCCCTTGGAGCTCTCTCCCAATGGTGGACTCAGGGCATTGCCGACATCAGCTCATTGGCACTTCGAAACCTGTAATTTTTTATATGTGAGCAGCCATGGCGGTCTGCCCGTGTTGTCAACTTCCCTTCCTGTGGGGATTATCATGGTGGAACTTGATGTCTACGCACGCGTCTGTTCTTGTAGACAGTGTTGGGCCTCCAAGTGCAGAGGTTTGTAGAGCGGCAGCAAGTTTCCCTTAAGTGGATCACCCAAGGTTTATCGAACTTAGGGAGGAAGAGGTCAAAGCTATCCCTCTTAAACAACCCTGCAATTACGATACAGAAAGTCTCTTGTGTCCCCAACACACCCAATACACTTGTCAGATGTATAGGTGCACTAGTTCGGCGAAAAGATAGTGAAATACAAGCGGTAGTGATGATTATAAGTAGTAACTGTAATATGAAATAAGTATCGCTGCGAGCAAACATGTAACAAAACAGGAAGTAAACGGTGTGCAATGCTTGGAAACAAGGCCTATGGATCATACTTTCACTAGTGGACACACTCCCAACAAATATAACATAATTGAACCAAGTGATGCTATCATCAATATGCAACTCAAAACAATTCTCCAATGGAAAACATACACTAATCATACATAGGGCTACGAAGCACTCCTCAAAGTCCGTATGTACCCAAACTAGATTGTCCCACACTATCACCGTGAACGCACTAGATGGTTCCAACAAACACCAACATTTCATAGAGCCATTAACCAAAAAGATACACATGATGCACACACTAGTCACCTTTACACCATGATACGAGGTATCTCCGGAGAGTACAATAATAAAGCATAGGAGTAGCATAATATCTGAATAATAGCATCTACCAATTCAACTAGATACAAAGCTCACGATCATATAAAGATCACATCATGGGAGAGAGAGGTGAACCACATAGCTACCGGTAGAGCCCTCAGCCCCGGGGGAGAACTACTCCCTCCTCATCATAGGAGACAGCAAGGTTGATGGAGATGGCGGTGAGGTCGATGGAGACGGCGGAGACGGCGATGGAGACCGATGGAGATGGCTCCGGGGGCACTTCCCCATCCCGACAGGGTGCCGGAACAGAGACTTCTGTCCCCTAAAATTTGTCGACGGCGGCGGCGGAGCTGCGGAACTCTTTTTGGAAAATTGCCGACCCCCCTAGGGTTTTCCGTCCCGAGGCTTTATATAGGCGAAGGGGCATCGTCAGGGGGCTACCAGGGCCTCCTCCCACATAGGGGGCGTGGCCAGGGCCTGGGCCGCGCTGCCCTGGTGTGAGGCTGGCCCCTGGACCCCCTCCGGCTCTCTTTCGGTCCTCGTCCTTCGTCCGGGAAAAATAGGAGTTCTAGAACTTGTTTCGTCCAATTCCGAGAATATTTCCTGTTTAGCTTTTCTGAAACACAAAAACAACAGAGAACAGGGAACTGGCACTGTGGCATCTTGTCAATAGGTTAGTTCCAGAAATCGCATAAAAACGCCACGAAGTGTAACGAAACACAAGGCAAATGGTGTAAAACAAGCATGGAGCATCAAAAATTATAGATACATTTGAGACGTATCAGCATCCCCAAGCTTAACTCCTGCTCGTCCTCGAGTAGGTAAGTGATAACAAAAGAAATAATTTTTGAGGTGACATGCACCTACACAATCTTGATCATAGATGTAAGCATTGAGTGCTGAGATCAAAGAACTTAAAACATGGGCATAAAAGACATAATCTTGATAATAGAAACTTAGCAATCATGTTATAACATGAAAAAGAACACAAACAAAAGATCATGAATAATGAAACAATGAAAGTCAAACGTGTGTTCAAATCATATGGAAAAACATAGTAATTGGTTTTTAGCTTGTCCCTCATGGAATAGCAAAACATAAATCCATAGGACACCTTCAAGTTTAAGAGGGTGACTAGATACAAGTAATTGAAGAACAAGTGAAACCATAGTTATGAATGAATCAATGATAAAATTTGGGACAATGCACATTATACTCAGAATGACAACTAAGCTCTCTTAGACGGTGCATAAAGATAGAAGGTGGTGACTCAACATAAAAGTAAAAGAAAGGCCCTTCGCAGAGGGAAGCAGTGATTAAACATGTGCTAGATCTTTTCATTTATAAAACAGAGAGATAAAAATTGGTTTTGAGAGGTGGTTGTCTTTGTCAACGACTGACAATGTGGTTCTTACTATCTTTCGTACAAAAATAAAGCAAGTTTTTGAGAGAGATTGGCACTTTTATGCTCTTTTATAAAGCTTGGCACTCCTCCCCACCTTTTTCCTTTCTCAAACCATGGCTAACCGATTCCATCGGGTGCCCACCAACATTCACATACCATGGAGGAGTGCATTTTTTCTTTCTTTTTTTCTCTTTTTTTCTTTTTGGAATAAGACAATATGGAAGATAGCAAATACGACCACTACGTCCCCATGAGCTGAAAACAGTGTCACAAAATGAGAAGTATTTTGAAGGTTTTTTGAAAGGTAGCACATGAAAATTTACTTGGAATGGCTTACAAATACCATGCATAGGAATTTATAGTGGACACAATGGCAAACTTGGTTTTTGGGAGTTGGATGCACGAATAGAGCTCATACTCAGTACAAAATGAGGGCTAGCAAAAGACTGGGAGCGACCAACTAAGAGAGCAATAACGACCATAATCATGCAAAGCGACAAAGCAACATTAAAAGAAGCATAAGATGGCATCAAAAGTCAAAAACTAAATGATCATAGAGGCTATAAGCGACTTATTTTTGTAGTCAACATGGTGTAAGCATGCGCCAAGTTAACCCAAATAAAGCATCAAAGGAGAAAACCAAATTAATGCTTCCAAATAATATAAACAACGCATGATTTTTTCAAAGACTCATTAAGCAATCTCAGTCATTTGAGACAAGTCATGCTACAGCAAAAATCACTAAACATACTATCAAAACGATATCAAACATGACATGCAAAAGTCTAAGCCGCAGTCTAAACAAGCTCTTTTTTGTACCACTTTTTTGCATAAAACTTTTTCTCTTTTCCAACACCATTCAAACCTTTTTGAGGAAACTCTTTTGAGGAAAACCAACATATACCAGAGGTCCAAATGCACCTTGATGCAAAGATAAAACAAGATCTGAATAAAAATCAAGGCAAAAAATACAAGCTAAACGCAGTAGCAGAAAAAGAGAACACTCATTGAACAATAAGAGTGAAAACTAGAGTGTTCTTGGCAAATGAAAAGCGCGTTCATCTCCTTCAAAAGAAACATGATGTGATCTAACCATTTATTGCAGCAAAAAAAAACAAAATAAAACTGAAAGCAAAAGTAAAGACGCTCTAAGAAAAATGCATAGTGCATGAAGCAATAAAAATATAGTGTCTTGAAAGGTGACCTGATTTTTTGCCGATGAAGAAGGGGGTGCCTCGGGGGCATCCCCAAGCTTTGACGCTTGTACCTCTTGGATATTTCTTGGGGTGACATGGGCATTCCCAAGCTTGAGCTTTTGTCCATTCTCCATCTCATCTCATCATTCACCAATCCCTACACTTGAAAACTTCCTTCATACAAAACTAAACACAATTCTATTAGCAACATTAGTGTAAGCATAATAATGAATCAACCCTTTTTGCTTTAGGTTTCAACCTAAAACCACCACATATAAAGAATATACTACTGTAGCACCTTCCTCAAAAGTTCTGTGATCAAAAGAACTAAAAAAGAAAGCGATAAAGCGGCAAACGTAAATATTGGCAGAAATCTGTCAAAACAGAATAGCTGAAAAAGTCGAATTTTTAGAGGGTTTTTTGTTGCTCAAATCAAAAAGTGTTCAACTAATGAAAGTTTGGATATAACCTGGGGCATATGCACAAGAAATTTCAGGTCCAAAAGATATACAGAGAATTTTCACGAATTTTTATGGTGCAGCACCGAAAACTGTTTCAGGATAGTAACATCCCCAAATCTTACCTCGCTCAAATTAGAGGCTTCTCTTGGCACAAAAACGAAATAAAAAGGATAAGGAGCGGTTATTATAGTAGTAATAACTTCTAAGACTCAAATAAAAGAAAAAGTACTAAAAATAAAATAATGGGTTATCTTCCAAGAGTGCTTTTCTTTAACGCCTTTGAGCTAGGCGCAGTAATTTGTAAAAATGCTCATGTGGGTGCCATATAGGAACTTAAAGCAAAAGAGAGCATCAAAAAGCAAATGGAAAAGACATTTAAATCTAAACCACTTCCTATGAAAAATAGTCTTGTAAAGAGACAAGTCATGAAAGCACAAAGCAAGAAGCATAGGAAGGCAAAACAAGTACAACTTCAAGAATTGCAACATAAAGAGTGGAAACTCAATATTGTTGAGATCCATCAAACCATGTTTCCCTCTCTCATAATAACTTTCAGTAGCATCATGAATAGAACTAACAATATAACTATCACATAAAGCTTCCCTATCATGAGCTACATGCATAAAAGAATTAATACTCCCCACATGAACAATCGTAGTAGGAGCAGATTCAACAGAATAATTATTCTCATCACCATAATCATGAAAAACAGGAGGCATATTGTAATCATAACTATTTTTCTCCTCAAAAGTAGGTGAACTAAAAATATTATACTCATCGTCATAACCATCATAAACTAGAGGTCTAGTATCAACACAAGCTAGAGAACAACTATTTTGCAAAGCATATTCATCAAACATATCATCATAAGAAGGAACATGGATAGTACTAATGGTACAACAATTATTAACCTTAGAATTGGTACCAAAAAGATTTTCAATATCAAAAGTAGAGTGCTTTTCCCAATCACGATCACTAACATAGGTAACAGGCATGGGAACGTCATCCCAATCAGAATTATCATAATCTATAGCAGGATCATAACGCTTAGGGGAAGATACTATGTCCTCTCGCCTTTTACTCCTCTTCTTCTTTTTCTTCATACTCTTCTTACTCTCTCCTCTAGGAGGGAGAGACTTGAAGGGCATCTTCTCCACATATTCTTTAGGAGGGAAAGGCATCTTCTCCACATAATCTGGTTTGCTGATAGAGACAATAGAAGAAACTTTGGAGGATTCCTCCTCTCTATTAATAAGATAAAAACATCTATCAGTCCTATCATAGCTTGGCAAAATATCAAGTTTTATAATATTTTGTATGTAAGTATTTGCAAGGCAATCTTTAGCACAATAGAGACGACAACCATGAAGGGTGCTATTAATATCAACATCATTCATATCTATCAAAGCAATCTTTCTAGATATCTCTTCACGCGCCAAGAACAAAGTGAGCTCATCATGCTAATTGAGAGTAATCTTGTTATCACAATACAAACTTAAGGTACTAGAAGAGTAACTATTAGGGCTTGAGCATTGGAAACTAAAATGACCTATGTCATCGCAATGTTTACAAAGAAAAGGATAAAGCTTGCAAACCTTTTTACCGATCTCGCCTATATCCTTGTACCACATTCGGGTTTCTTCATTTGCATGGTGGACACAATAATCTTCCTTGTTGTAACTCTGTTCACAAGGTCTATGTACTCCACAAAAATTAACATGCTTATAAGAAATAGGACTTTTAGAAGTTTGAGCATGTTTATTGGAATCATCAACAATAATATCATTTTCTACGCGATTGTCCTTAAAAGGTTCATGATACACGTCCCCATTTCCTTTAGAAACATTCATATGGGAAGCAAAGGCTTCAAAGCAATCAACCATAATTTGAGGATCAAGACCATATTTAGCACTAAGCTCTTGAAAATTAGCAGTTTCAGCGAAAGACTTAATGCAATCAAACTCGTAATTCATACCTGATCCTTTACCTTTATCGCTATCCCAACCTTCAATATTGTTTTGAATTGTTTCAAGCAGATCCCACTTGGTGTCAGCATTCTTGCTTGTGAAAGACCCATCAAAGCATGCATTTAGATAGTCCTTGTAATATCTTGAAAGCCTTGCATAAAAATTATTAATAACAATATTACGAGGAAGATCATGAATAGGACATTTGTGCATTAGTAACTTCAATCTTCCCCACGCTTGGGAAATGCTTTCTCCCTCATACGGATGAAAATTATAAATATAATTCATATCTTTATAAACCTGACTAGAAGGATAGAATTTAGAATAAAAGAGAGGTGAATTTCCTCCCAGTCAATAGATCGACCATCCTTCAGTGTTTTATACCATTCCTCAGCTCTGCCTTTCAGTGATAAAGAATATATCTTCTTCTTAACTTGGTTCATCGAAATACCTGCACACTGGAACAACTCGCATAATTTATGTATAAAGAGCAAATGATCACCAGGATGGACAGTTTCATCTCCTAAATAGCAGTTATTCTTAGTACGATCAACAATCTTCATAGGTATTTTAAAAGGATGAGGAGCACAAGCATCATTAGAAACATCACATATGGGAGATAAAATATCATCAGAGCAAACTTTCTCCACTAAAGCTGGAGAACTAAAAATATCATGCTTAACAAAACCAGCTTCTCCAAGCTTAGACTTTTCTATACCATTAGCTGTAACGGTATTCAAAGTATTCGTACTAATAACATTGCTATGCGAAATAAGCTCCAAAGGTTTTTCAAATTCTCTTCAAATCTAAACTCAGGAAAAAGACTAAAGAACTCTTTGTTTTCCATTAAGCCTAACTAGTGAAAATAAAAACAAGAAACAAAAAGATATAATTGCAGAATCTAAAGGAAATAACTCTAAGCACTCACACAGGAGGATGCGAGTACCTTTTACCTTACCTCCCCGGCAACGGCGCCAGAAAAGAGCTTGATGTCTACGCACGCGTCTGTTCTTGTAGACAGTGTTGGGCCTCCAAGTGCAGAGGTTTGTAGAGCGGCAACAAGTTTCCCTTAAGTGGATCACCCAAGGTTTATCGAACTCAGGGAGGAAGAGGTCAAAGCTATCCCTCTCAAACAACCCTGTAATTACGATACAGAAAGTCTCTTTTGTCCCCAACACACCCAATACACTTGTCAGATGTATAGGTGCACTAGTTCGGTGAAGAGATAGTGAAATACAAGCGGTAGTGATGATTATAAGTAGTAACTATAATATGAAATAAGTATCGCTGCGAGCAAACATGTAACAAAACATGAAGTAAACGGTGTGCAATGCTTGGAAATAAGGCCTAGGGATCATACTTTCACTAATGGACACACTCCCAACAAATATAACATAATTGAACCAATAGATGCTATCATCAATATGCAACTCAAAACAATTCTCCAATGGAAAACATACACTAATCATGCGTAGGGCTACAAAGCACTCATCAAAGTCCGTATGTACCCAAACTAGATTGTCCCACACTATCACCGTGAACGCACTAGATGGTTCCAACAAACACCAACATTTCATAGAGCTATTAACCAAAAAGATACACATGATGCACACACTAGTCACCTTTACACCATGATACGAGGTATCTCCAGAGAGTACAATAATAAAGCATAGGAGTAGCATAATATCTGAATAATAGCATCTACCAATTCAACTAGATACAAAGCTCACGATCACATAAAGATCACATCATGGGATAGAGAGGTGAACCACATAGCTACCGGTAGAGCCCCCAGCCCCGGGGAGAACTACTCCCTCCTCATCATAGGAGACAGCAAGGTTGATGGAGATGGCGGTGAGGTCGATGGAGACGGCTGAGACGGCGATGGAGACCGTTGGAGATGGCTCCGGGGGCACTTCTCCGTCTCGGCAGGGTGCCGGAATAGAGACTTCTGTCCCCCGAAATTTGTCGACGGCGGCGGCGGAGCTGCGGAACTCTTTCTGGAAAATTGCCGACCCCCCTAGGGTTTTCCGTCCTGAGGCTTTATATAGGCGAAGGGGCATCGTGAGGGGGCTGCCAGGGCCTCCTCCCACATAGGAGGCGCGGCCAGGGCCTGGGCTGGGCCGCGCCGCCCTGGTGTGAGGCTGGCCCCTGGACCCCCTTCGGCTCTCTTTCGGTCCTCGTTCTTCGTCCGGGAAAAATAGGAGTTCTGGAACTTGTTTCGTCCAATTCCGAGAATATTTCCTGTGTAGCTTTTCTGAAACACAAAAATAGCAGAAAACATGGAACTGGCACTGTGGCATCTTATCAATAGGTTAGTTCCGAAAATCGCATAAAAACGCCATAAAGTGTAACAAAACACAAGGCAAATGGTGTAAAAACAAGCATGGAGCATCAAAAATTATAAATACGTTTGAGACGTATCAGAACTTGAGGCCCCGCGTGAAATCTCCACGATGGCGTTGCTTGTGTGCATTGTTGGTCCCGTTTGAGGCATTGTCATGGAACCCCGCCAGGCGTGGATTGAGTACAGAGCAAAATCTTGGCTTCGGCTCACCAGTGCCACTGATGACGAGGCATGTGGGCGTTGTTGGTCTTCATTGGAACCGTCGTTGTATTCTCTCCCTTGGAAGCTTTGGTGTGTCCCACGCTGGCGTGCTCGGCAAACCCGGGCTTTAAGCTATGCTCTGTAACCCTTGCCAATCTTGTCATAGTAGAATGGGAAGTTTTCGTGATGAGGCCCTAAAATACCAGCCCACCAAAGCAGCAACCATGGCTTAACAACAAGTTTTGCCTGGCTTCTGTGATGGAGGGCCGAGGACGACGTGCGCTCCGCTCGTGCCAGTGTCTATAGTCATCACTAGAGGGTCTAAGGGTTAATTTGTAATTTTGTTTTATATTTTGGCTTTTTTATACTTCTATGGATAATTGTAACGAATAGTGGAATTTTTCACAAAGCAAGTATCTAGGTTGGTGTACATGGCCACCGAACTGTATACATCACATAGTACCTACCCTAAAAAAATGCATAGGAAACAGGTTTTGGATGCCAAATATTTGAAGTAATTTTTTGCTTCTACATTGGGCATTCTATGTTTAAAAAGATAAAAAATGTCCCGTGCATAGTCATCTTAAAGCATCAAAAAAATTCTTTTTTCATTGGACACAAAAAAATGTACCCTTTGTTCTGAAAATTTGTGTGCAAACATATAACATCCGAATGTACATGCAAATATTTTTTCTACTTTTGTACAATTTAAAATATCTTTTTTAAACAATGGATATACATGCACCCGTGAGACAAACTGAATTTATCTATTCCTTCTTATATGAATACTTTGAAAAACCTTAAGGGCTTGTTTACTTCTCTGGTATTTTTATCCCCAAAAGATGTGGGGATATGCGGAGATTTGGTGTTCACCCAATACTCTCCGATCCCCTAAAATACCCTTCCCAAAAAATACTCTACCATGATGGAGAGTTTTTAATCTAGCCAAAAATACACTAGTATGAGTCCTTGTTTACTTCTCCGATATTTCCACCCCCAAAGAATGTGGAGATATATAGGGATTTTGTGTTCACCCAATACTCTTAAATCCTCTCAAATACTCTTCCCCAAAAATACTCTACCATGATGGAGAGTTTTTAATCTAGCCAAAAATACACTAGAGTGGAGGGGATTTGTGGGGATATCTCGGGATTATCCCCTCAAAACTCGAACTAGTAAACAACCTATCGGGGAAATTCCGGGATACGAAATAATCCCCTCCCATCCCCTCAAATACCCTAGAAGTAAACAAGGCCTGAAGGGGATTTGTGCGAATATCCCAGGATTATCCCATCAAAACCCGACGTAGTAAATAACCTATCGGGGATATTTCGGGATACAGAATAATCTCCCCCATCCCCTCAAACAGTAGCGTAGCCAGGACGAAGCAACGACCCAGACCAACTGACGAGGTTCGACCCCGGCAATGCCCATGCTTGAGGGCTTTCGATCTATGGAGCGTATGTGGGATCCGGCGAACTCGACGGAGGTCGATAAACAACGAGGGGCACATGAATTTTACCCAGGTTCACGTCCCCGCAGTGGAGGATCGCTACATCTTGCTAGCAATCTAGTATATGACATAGTTGTGTTACAGGGAGCCGCCGTAGGCGGAGGGTTGTTTGTCTAATCTGTATCAGATCTGTTGTATGCCCGTCTAGGGGTGCCCCTTGGTGGCTTTATATATGCAGCTAGTCAGAGTTTACAAAGTGTTTCTTGCCTTCTACTCCAAGTCGAAGTGCTGGGCCTTGCGGGCTTCTTGTATCCTTCGAGCGGGCTTCTTCCTTGGCAGGAACCAGGTAGGAAAATATCGAGGACCGAGGGATCATACCCTCGTCAGTAGCCCCCGAGTGCCTGGGATAGTCGAAGACTATGGCAGAGACTCTAATTCGAGATCCTTCTTGATTGCACAAACTACATTCGCCTTACCTGTAAAAACACAAAGGCATAGCGAGCATACAAATGATGTGTCTAGTAAAAGTTGCCAATTCGAGTAGTACTCATGCTGAGCCTCGAAAATGCTTAGCTTGGTTTGTAGGGGGATAGGCATAACCGGCCCGAGACTCACGTCGGGTCTCAGTTAATTGCATAGCCGCAAAACATTTGGTTAGCTTACTCAGATTCGAGTCCCCCGACTCGAACCCGCGTGGGCTGGCGCTACTCCGACCCGAGCCGCGTTGGACTTACCAGGTCGAAGCCCAGTTCATTGTGAGGCACCCGATGCGTCCATCGGTGCAAACTTCATACCGTAGGTATGGAAAATTTCTCGGCAGAGCGCGCTTGATACGAATACCGGGCCATCTGGTGTTGCAAACCGTGGACTTACCTTCGTATTTGACATACGGCCTCCGAATTGGTATATTGCCACCAGAATTCAGGCATTTTGAGTGTATGCGTGAGTATAGAATTGGATTCAGGGGGCTAAAACTGCTCCTGAACCAAAATTGAGACACTGCTGGCCCTGAATCAGAGATAACCTAGGATCTGAAGCCCACGATCAGATGCAATAACGGTTCTGACTTGCCTGGACGAAAGAAACCATTATTCGAGTAGCCCCCGAGCATGTTGCCAGCGCCGGGCGAATAGACGCCAACGCGAGGCGAAGCCCCCGAGCGTGTTGCCAACGCCGGAATTTGAGGCGCAGCCCCCGAGCGTGTTGCCAACGCCGGGGCGAATGAAAAGCCAATGCAAGGCGCAGCCCCCGAGTATCGGTTGCTGAAAGTGTCGAAAGCATAAAAAAGTAATGAAAGTAGTCGACTCATAGTTGAGGAAGACTTAGCTTTGACATCTTTTCCCGAGGGGTCGAAGAGTGTTGGGCGAAGTCTTCGGCTCCGCAGGGGTCAAAGAATCTTGACGCGGAAGGTCGAATGTCTTGGATGATGGCATGGTCGAATTTGTTGTCGCCAGCAGGATCGAAGATCATGACGATGGCGAGGACGAAAATCGCGGCGACGGCGAGGTCGAAGATCATGACGATAGAGGGGTCGAATTTCCTGATGACGCAAGGGTCGAATTTCCTGATGACGCAGGGGTCGAATTTCTTGATGGTGCAGAGGTCGAATTTCTTGACGATGCAGAGGTCAAATTTCCTGATGACGAAGTCAAAGACCATGTCGGCGGAGCCGAAGACCATGATGGCGAACTCAAAGATCTTGGCGATGATGGTGTCGAAGACTATGTCGGCGGAGTCGAAGATTCTTGATGCTTGGCTCGAAGGTCTTGACGACGGAGTCGAAGATCTTGATGCTTGGCTCGAAGGTCATGATGACGGAGTCGAAGATCATGGCGATGGAGTCGAACATCTTGATGACGGACCCGAAGATCATGTCGATGGAGTCGAACATCTTGATAACGGACTCGAAGATCATGATGACGGAGTCGAAGATCATGGCGATGAGCTCCCACACAAGATCATGGCGATGAGCTCCCACACACAGAGGCGAGGCGATGTCGAGCCCCCGAGCGTTGCCGAATGCACGACGGTCGAGCCCCCGATCAAGGCGAGTGCGCAATGGAGAGTCCCGATGTCGAGCCCCCCGAGCACGGTAGCGGTGAGGCCGCTCGGATCGCAGTCGATGAAGTAGCAGCAATGGACTTGGCGCGGATGGAGGTCGACGCGGCTGAGTCCCAGTGGCGTACATGGCACAAACATGAATCGACCAGCGGGGTCACTTCGGACGGAGTCGATACGGCACCGTGTAGTAAATTAATCTGCACATAATGTGGAGCAGACCGCAGGCCCGAGAAATTTTCTTGTAAAGTTAAGTCTGTGATGAATAAATAAATGGATATCACCTGATATTAGTTGCGTATAGGCGCAAGATCTTTTATACGATGTACATAGTCGACTTGTATAGTCAGAGACTGATGAGCCGAATCACCGGTCTGCAGGGCATGCATCAACCAACATTGATGCCACCTCCAGCTCGCCACCTCCAACTTGTCTTCATGAATACATGCGTATTAGAACATCATCTCAAAGATTAGATTAAATAGAATGATTTAGTAATCAACAAAACAAAGAGAGAGTAAATAGATGCATCAAAGAGATTGGATAGGGGAACCCGATAGGCTAAAGACAAGGTCACGTGGTGCTTCTTTTTCTTTTGTTTAGGACTCGCCGGCTGGGCATGTACAACAGCTAGCTGATTGCTTTCTGGTTTCAACTAGTTTGTAGCCGTCGCGCGGATTCGAGCATGCGGAATTCGTCCTCCCGTGGTCGGTGCTGTAGATGCGCGGGCCAGAGTAAGACCTTATCGTTGGCGACGATGATGTCAAATAAGTTTTTCAGCATGTAGCCAGACAGATTGCCGGGTCGTCTCTCATTGATCCAAGACGCATGTGCTGATCTGCTGGCCGTCGGAGACAGTCGATGCTATTCGGCTGGTTGTGATCTCGACGAAGACATGCAGTGCAGCAGCCGAGCTCTCCGTTGCGCCTTCCGCCGTGCACGATCGGTAGATCGATGCTTGATCTAAGATGCTTGATCCAATTCAAGCAGACCTGATCTGAAATTCTTGGATCAATATTTTCCCGAACAACGCAAATAAACAACAGTCACGCATGGGTTAGATTCAATGAGCGAGAGGTAAGATTAGACAAAAAACATATTAGAATATTGAGGACTAGCATCACCGATCGGTGCAAAAGTAAATAGAACGTGGCTAGCTCTGAAGGGATACTTATCGATCAGATTTTGGGAATCCTGTGGAGCTCTCTTCGGTCGTGGCTTGGCCCGTCGTAGAGTCTAGCTTCTACACGAAGCCTACTCGCCGATCCGATCTGTGTTTATGCGTGAGAACTTCATGCACTGATCATATATACGGATTTCAGCAGGATCTGTCCTGGCTGATTCGAATCAGGTAACGAGAGTGCTGCCTTGCGTGCGTATGCACTGATCTAGATCGAGGCGACTTCCAGCAGCTAGTCATGGTGAATCCTCCATGTTGCATCGATCGCGATTGGCGTAAGCGGCTAGCCGATCTGATCTGATTTCTTTTTTTTTTAACCTCCCGTCTCGGTAATCCATACTGGTCACGATCGAATCCTCCGTGCTGCATCGCGGTGAGCCGGTGATGATGTAGGTCGCAACATCGTCGGCGGCGCTGCGTCCGATGGAGATGAGACGCTCAGATGCAATCTGGCTGTTGTTTGTTGATGAAGAAAATTTGCTTAACGATGATGCGATCTTGCCGGCGATGATGGTGAAGGAGCCGGCGAGCCCGTAGATCCAGATCCCGTCGTCCCCACGGTCGGCGCCAATTGACGAGGTTCGACACCGGCAATGCCCATGCTTGAGGGCTTTCGATCTATGGAGCGTATGTGAGATCCGGCGAACTCGATGGCGGTCGATAAACGACGAGGGGCACATGAATTTTACCCAGGTTCACGTCCCCGCGGTCGAGGATCGCTACATCCTGCTAGCAATCTAGTATATGACATAGTTGTGTTACAGGGAGCCGCCGTAGATGGAGGGTTGTTTGTCTAATCTGTATCAGATCTGTTGTATGCCCGTCTAGGGGTGCCCCTTGGTGGCTTTATATATGCAGCCAGTCAGGGTTTACAAAGTGTTTCTTGCCTTCTACTCCAAGTCGAAGTGCTGGGCCTTGCGGGCTTCTTGTATCCTTCGAGCGGGTTTTTTCCTTGGCAGGAACCAGGTAGGCAAATATCGAGGACCGAGTGGTCATACCCTCGTCACCAACAGCATGGTACAGTTATGAACAGTACCTATAATTGCTACAGTCGATAAAGGATTTGGCTGACACACCCCAGGCCATGACTGGTGTTGCCTAGGGTCTGGCTACGCCCATGTCCTCAAATACCCTAGAAGTAAACAAGGCCTAAGAGATTGGATTCAAACACCACCCATCAAGCTACCACACCTAACACCATCAATAATGTTTAGAGCAACATATCCTGGTATCGATCTCTCGATATATATACCAGACACGTATCCACGTTGTCTATTAGTATACACTATACACACATCCACACTCTAGGTCTAGGGTGCGTTTTCTTAACACGCACAATGTGCGTTGCTACAAAATCTGTAGGACATGGGCATATACAGAACACGTACTGTTAGACGGTGTACACTGAGATGAATGTATGTGGGTCAGATGTAAGATTTTACGTCCACTAAGGTTATAGGAATTGTAGGCATCGGGAAGAAGCTCGTTGCTGTGCGAGTGGCCGAATGGAGCTGCTTGTCTGCATGCACGTTATCGGTTTAGCACCGGTTAAGATCTTCCTCAGGAAAATGTAGTCTAGGCCTCTTTAGAGAAGCAAAGATATATTGGCAGTCGTTCAGACGAAGCGCCTACGCCCTGCTTGATGGAGAGCCAGACCTCTCGTTGCCCCGAAGGCCAGTGCTGTCGCGTCTTGCTGTTGGCTGTCATCAAGTAACTCTACTCGGAAAGACATTCGTCATAGTGCAGAACGGCCGCCAGTAACTTGGTTTAGAGACGATCACAGAAAACATGATTAACGGTACTTGGTCAACCTCGCTAGGCTCATTTCACCTCCCTACCATTTTCGTTCTAAGTGTGTGCATGTAATGCACCGGCCATGTCAAGCTCCAGAGACCATAGTGCATCGATCCAAGGCAATCATCTGATGGATTTTTGGACATATTTCATTCTCTGATAGGGTTCTATATATATGTAGTAGTATCTTCTAGAAAACAATTATGTTGCTTCAGTCGAATGTCTGATCATCATGTGAATTTTTTGCGAAAATTAGTCATGCATTTATCGAAGCATGCAATTAAACATTTTCTTCATTATCACCCAGAAGTTCTAGCTGGCTGGTCCACCAAGATCGAGAAACATAGTGATGTAGGGCCTTCTCAGCACTTTACGAATTCATTTCTTTTCAGCACTTATCATGTTATCTGTCTCATTCCTTGTGCCGACTAGCTACCACCATGGTGGCACGACTGTAATCATCGGTGATCATTTGTCCACTCAAAAGAATATCAAGTATCTTTAATCTTCTAAACATCATGCAATTTTCTTTTTAACTTTTTTATTTTACAACAATCCCTCATCAAGCATCAAATTTGCAATCTAATTTATTTGGGAACAAATGTCGAACCCTCATTAATTTTATTTCAAGCTAAACCACTTATATGTTATACAAACAACTTGGATAGGGCGACACTGCAACAGGGCCAAGCAGGGTACCTGCCCTGCCTCTGTCTCCAAAGTTCCATCACCATGGAAAGTCTATGTGCTGGTTTTCAGAGAAAAAGTAGCAGATTCCCTAAAACAAAACCTCTATAAATATGTAATGGTTTTAGATGGATCCTCTAAAACTATTATAGAGATTTTAGAGTTTTGTGCTATTTTAGATTTCTTAAAACAAACAACTTTATAAATTTTATCTCATCTAATTTCTCTTATGTGTGTGTGCATATAAACTCCGCTTTTGACTCCAATTTTGCAAGAATCTAATTAAACCTTCAGGTTCCAACCTCTATTCACAATATTTCAAATGCACAATTTTAAAATTTTAACATAACATAGGGTCCAAAGGCATGAATGAAGTGTGATAAAGTCATCCATGACGTAAACAAGTTCACAAATACTAAAACATAGACAAGCTCGCAAATACTGCTTAACATAGAAAACATGAACTCCTAGCAATCTAGAATTTGTATTTTTATGTGAACTTCTCCGAATTCATTAAGGATGATATTATGGCCCTTTTTTTGCTGATTTTCATAAAGGAAGTTTGGCACTCTACAATTTGAATTTTGTATTAATAACAGCTATTGGAGGGACCTAAGGTCTAGAATAGAGTCAACAATATAGGCCTTATATTTTTAAATGTGGATTTTATTTCTTTTACCAAAGTAGGAACAAATGGATTGACTTTTGTTTCTCTTAAGAATATTTCCTTCTCTGATGATATTTTTGCTTATTCGAGGGAGTCGCTATCTTACACGAGACTATCTATGAACTACATACGAAAAACATAGATGTGTCATTTACAAAACTGAAACTAAAAAATCTTATTACTAATTCAAGTTTACTACAACTGGCTCTCATAAGAATGGTTTTTGTCCTGTACCGAGAGTTTGGGTCGGTGCATTGATGCAAAAGGAAAAATTATTCTTACGGTTAAGGATGACATATGTTCCCACTTTCAAACAAAAAAGGGTGTTAGATTAGGTTATGCTATCTTTCCGATTCATTTCTTATCATGGTAGATATGCTCACATTCTAATTTGTAGAGCAAAAGAGGAAGATAGGACTACTGATGTTATGCCTTAGTTGGTAGATTATGGTTTATTTATTTTACGGTGTGCAAATAATACAACTGACCCTTTTATGGATCATGTTCTGGTGAGAGTTGTGAATCTAGAACATAATTTGAGTGTGTTCATACAGATGTTTGGGTTGAAGATTAATTTTTATAAGAGCAAGATACACTCATTTGGGGCGAGTAAGGAGTAGGACGACAACTTTGATTAACTTTTTGGTTATCATGTATGCTCCTCTCAAATAACTAGGTATCCCGTTCATTACAAAAATAGAAATCATGACTCAAAGAGTATTGGAGAAAGTTTGAGAAATGATTGAGCATATCGAGATCCCATATATATTTTGTTGTATGGTTGTCTTTAGCTCTTATTATTTTTTTCTTAATTAGCTTATGATGTCCTTCTGGAAAGCCCTAAGGGTGTGCGCAAAAGACCGGATTAATATCAATACATATTTTTCTAGCAACCAAGACAACATAAGAAAGAAGTATATAGCGTTTAAATGGAGCATCCTCTATTACGCTTAAAGATCACAGAGTTGGGCATACACATCTCTTTTAAGGAAGAATTGTCTATTTCGTAAATGGCTATTTCAGATATCTATGGAGGATGGTGTTTGGCATTCATTATTTACATGGGTGTTGAAACAACATCCTCATTTTCAGCTAAGCCAAGGCATTCACACTTTTGGAAGGTACGACTTATGAGAGTCAAAATATTTTCTTCAGTTTGGCTCGTTCAAGGTTGAAATAGTGGGATCTTTCTTTTTTGGGATGACAAGTGGTTAGATGGGGGCTGGGAAGACTTTGAGAGATTCCATATAATTTTACACATTGACTGCAATTAATAAACATGCTATTGTGGCCTCTATTTTAGGAACAATACTACGTTATAATGTTGATATACAGCGCACTTTCATGGGCACTTATATGATTGCATGATATCGTTATCAAATTTAGAACTTTATTGTTTCGACATAAAAATGTGTGTTTATAAACTAATTCAATAAAGGAAGTTGTTTTACAGTCAATAGTATGTATACTGCTTTAGTTGACTCTAGAGTACAGTTTTGTTCTAAGAGGTTATGGAAATATTAAGTGACACACACAATTAAGATTTTCTCGTGGTTCTTTGTGTCATGGTGTTATGCAATAGGCATGCAGATACACGACACAACTTTTGTGTTCAACATGAGACTATACAAACAACTTTTTATGCTAATGTGGCATGCTATTTATTATGCTAATATTGACCATTTGCACGCCTTATCATACATATCTAGACGACAGGTTATGTAGTCGTTTCCTATGTTGTAAAAATACCAACGTTACTTTTTCCTATATGGCTTTGTCGTTATGACTGCAGTTTCTTATAAGTAGAAAGTTGCATCGTTTTCATAGGGTTGTTCTGGTGTGTCAATTGGTTGCATTGCACCCGTGGACCATCGTACAATGCTCAAAACACCGAGAGATCAGATGAAATCGCCACCAAGAAGCTAGAGTGGTTACACTATGTAATTATGTTTCTGTTTGGGCCACGTGCATCACATAGGCTTCTTTGTATGTTTTGATGTTCATGTTTCATGTGGCCTATAAGTTTTATACAAGTTTTAGAGTGATTGGCATTTTTATGAACCGTCCATTTACTCGATCTGACGGTTATAAAATAGACGGAACTGGACGGAACTAAATTGACGGAACTCAACGCTGCTAAAAATGTGGGACCAGAACTAAAATTACGCGGGGCCGAAACTAAAATTATTTATTTATATTAACCACGGCGGCCTTCTGCTCTGCTTGCCGGCGCTTCGCCGTAACCGCCCGGACCTGCTCCTCCGCAACCTACACGAGGCGCACCAATTACGGACAGTGAACGACTCAAACTGGCGATAAATCGCTCGCGCATGGCGGCCAGGTGTGTGTACGTGCCCTCGTGGTGAGCTGGTCGGCGCGCTCCTTGGAAGCGCGGGAGACGGAGCACTCGGAGAGCAGCCACGCCCAGAGGAAGTCGGTGGTCATGGGCGCCCGCCGCCGCGGAGTCAGCCATCTGCCCGCTGGCCGCACGCTCAAGCTGATCGTAAATCATCGGTGAGGACCAGGACGCTGAATGCTGCAACTGCCCGCGTCGCCTGGGCTTCAAGACCATGTCGTCCTGGTCATACGGCACCTAGCTACTGGCGTGACATGCGCAAGATCTTCGTCGCCGATCGAGCTCCTCGGCAAACGCCACGTCCAGGCCACGCGGCGGGAGCAAGTGCGGAAACTCGTGGCCATCTTGGGCAACTCGTCGTCGGCGCCGTTGGAGATAGACGAGCACATACGACGTGACCGATGGGATTATCGGCACGGTGGCGTTCGGGAGCATGTACGGCGCGGCGACGTTCGCAGGATGGTGCCAGCGGTTCCACCACGTGTTGGACGAGGCTATGGTCATCTTGTCGGGCTTTGCCGCTGAGGACTTCTTCCCAAACGCCGCCGGCCGCCTCGCCGAACACCTGGCTGTCACTATCGCCCGGCGGGAGAGGGTCTTTAAGGACCTTGACGCCTTCTTCAAGGCGGTCATCGACCAACGCATGGACGCCAGGCCGAAGGATGACAATGGTGGCGGCCAGGTGAACGCCCTCGTCGGCCTATGGAAGTAGGGGGAGGGCAAGGATTCAGCAAGGACACGTGAAGGCCATCCTTCTGGATGCGTTCCTGGATGGCGTCGACACGAGCTCTGCATCATGTCCTACCAATTTGACAAAAGAGTGATTTAATCTAACAGTTACACAAATTTAGACTTGACGGAACTGGACGGAACTTAAGTTCCGTGCCAATCACCGTAAAAGGGCTCTTCGTGAGGCATATCACACTTGTAGATTAGGTCAATTTTCGTCGGTCTACACTAACCTGTAATAAATTTTGGGTATATTTATCAATTGATACAATCGATGGAGAGCTCGCAGATGGTGACAATTTCATTTTCTAAAACAAATATTAGTGGTCCGTACAGTTCTTAAGCTTTGTATTGGACGAAAGCCTGATATGTAAAGCTAATCATTTCTCACTTGATTTATGAAAATAATTATAATATAATAAATTAACCATTTTTTCGTAGTCCTTGGTAAACACTTAACACATCCTAGCCCAAGGATTCTACGTTCTTCACTGCAAGTACCTACAGAATCATCACAAGTATGAATTAATTTTTTCAAGCTTGACTGAGGATTCCCTACTGCTTTTTTTTCACGAGCAAGTAGTGCTTTGTTCAAGTAGCTAGGTTCGTGTGCAAGGCCACTGAACCTTTTTCATAGTATCTATTTCATCTTTATAAGATTTTCTGTACTTTGAAAAACCAAAACAGATTTTATTCAAACATCACTCACCAGGCTACCATACCTAACACCAACACTATCATTTAGAACGTCATGTCCTCTTATGGTTCGCTCGATCTATACGAGACACATCCATATTATCTATCAGTATACACTGTGCTATTGAAAAATCGGTAGATATGTGTAGAAGGACAATTACTGTTAAACAGTGTATACCTAGATGAAGGTGGATCAAATGTCGGATAGAATGTCAACAAATTTGTGGGAATTGTAGGCACTGGGAATAAACTAGTTGGGTGCAAGTGTCTGAGTGGAGTTGCCCATCTACACACGTGGTATTGGTTAAGCACCGATACAGTGTACCTTTACATTGTAGACTGAGCCTCTTCGGTGTACGAAGATCTTGAAAGTCGTTTAGAGGAAGCGCCTTCGCCTCATGGTGTGGCCCATGTTCTTCCTGCCGGACAGATGGCTATGCGGCTAGTGCCGTGACGTTCGGCTCATATGTCTTTCCACGGTGCCACTACGAAGAGTTTGTCCTAAGCATAGGCGTAAAGATAGGAAGAGCGTAGGAGAGTTACATGCGGCAGCCTGGGAGTCACCTCACGTGTGCTAATTAGCGGCCCGTGGGGCGCTCCTAATAGGATGCATTGACTGGCGACTCACATCGTTGTATCGTACTCCCCATATAATTTTGTAACGAGTTGCATTCGCTGCAAAGGATCCTTTGCTGGTGCTTCTTCTGAATTTTACCACACGTTGCACTGATCCGTTTGTTTTGCTCTCCGGTCGTCTCATTTCATTTTACCATTCTTGTGTTTAAAAATGTCATTCCTTATACAAAATGCTGTGACATTAAAAGTTATGACTTCCAATTTTCCTAATAAACCTTTTAAATCTTGTTTCTATTCATTTATAAAAGCCAATTAATTGGTGAAAAATATTTTGCAAACCCTTGTTTTTTTAGAAATCTTGTAAACATTTAATTCAAATTAGTGACTAAGCTTTTGAATCCCATGATTTTTCATGCCATGAACATTTTTTTGATCCCACTAAAAAATATACTCTTTGGGCCATGAAGAACATTTTTTCGAACTAGTGTGACCATCTTTTAAACTCTGAACAATGGATTCGCGTTTGTCTCTGTAGAACTTATACTTTGTATCAATTTCAGATGCCGGTGAGTAATCATGCATTGTACTAAATGAATATCTTGGATTCGCGTTTGTCTCTGTAGAGTTGTTTTTGACTTATATATACATATATTTGGTTAAATAATACATCAGGGATATAAGCATCTTTTCATGTCCCTTTCTAGCACCGTTAGTGCTCAAAATAAAATGGAGTGTCATATAAGAAAAGAAATTGGAAAAAGTGTCAGATAGGGAAGAAAAAAATTCAGGATCAAATAGGGAATCAAAATCTGAAGTGGTGTCGAATAAGAAATTCTCTCTTTTCTTCGATAACATGAACTATTTTTCGAACCACATGGACATTTTATACCTGTTCACATATTTCAAACAGTGAATAGTTTGTTTTTACATTCTTACTGAACGTATGTACAAAATCATCAGGCGTATAAATTAATTTTTTCAGAGCTTGCTTGGATTGTGGAATCGCTATTGATTCTTTAACACGAGCAAGTGGTGCTTTGTTCAAGTAGCTAGGTTGGTGTGCTTGCTCACTAAACCATATCCATAGTATCTGTTCAATCTTTATAAGAATCTGTACTTTGAAGAAAACCATAATAGATTTGATTCAATTATCATCTACCAGGCTACCATACCTAATTAACACAATCACTAAAGTTTAGAGCAACATGTCCTGTTATCATTATCATTGCCTCGGTATATCGATATATACCAGACACATCCATATTGGCTATCAGTATACACCGTGCTGTTGAAAAATCGGTAGATATATATGTTAGACAGGACAAGTATTGTCACATGGTGTATACAAAGATGAACGTGTGGATCAAATGTAGGATATAATGTCAACAAACTTTATGGGAATCGTAGGCATTGGAAAAAAACTAGTTGGTGTGCAAGTGTCTGAGTGGAGTTGCTGGTCTGTACAAATGGTATTGATTAAGCAACAGCACTCCGTACTAGCACTCCTTAGTCTGGGCCTCTTCGGTGTATGAAGATATTGGGTGTCATTCAGTGGAAGCGGCTTCGCCTTGTGATGTGGCCCACATTCTTTCTGTCCCGCTGACGGTTGTGCATCAAGTGGCATCGCGTCGGCCGGTCCTACATGATGAGTTTAGCAGCTACTCACATCGCTGCAGCATACTCTAGGTGGAGGATGTGTTCGGCCCATATTTTGAAACGACTTGCAGTCGCTGCAATGGATGTTCCTTTGCTGGTTCTTCTGAATTGTAGTTCCATATGTCGCACTGATCAGTTTGTTTTCTCTCTATTTTATTTTGTTTTTAAGATTTCTTGAACGGTAACAAAAAAAAATCGGAGAGGAGTGAGAATTTTGGTTTCGGCAACATTACGAAAGTCTAGACCGACAAAAAAAACTCTCTCCCGATGAACTGATTTTCTCTCGCCCTTCCTCGATCAAAAAGTACTTAGCCCTAACGGCCGAGGTGGTGAATCACTAGCGGCGGCGGCAGAGGCGCCATATCTCTTAGCGTTCATGCGCCGCCACCTTCGCTGCGCAGCAAGCCTGGTGCCACCTCATCCCCTCTCTGGCTTGTGCTCCTCAGCAGCACCGCCCGTCTAGAGTTTCGAGATCACTGGCTGTGGGGGCCATCCCCTTCGTGCTTGCTCTCAGCGCTGAAGACACGAAAACAGAGAGATTTACAGTAGCTGCCGTGCAGCTTTGTGTGAGTGTGTGACTTGCTCCTCAATCGGGGACCAGACGAATATATGGCCTCTTTGACCTCTGCTTCATCCCTCACCATGCAGTTGTGCCTTTATTCTTTAATCACTTCATCTTTAGTACTTCACAATGATTAGAAGTAGTACTTCATGTGTTTTTTCTAGTAACTGATCATAATATATACTGTAAAAAAAGTGTAGATACAACCAATAGATAAAGACTACTGGGTGCTTTGTATCTATGGAGTAAACCTGTATATAATGCAGAAGATACAAACTTAAGATACGGTCCATTATGTTCAACTTATGAGCTCTTTTACGGTGATTGGCATGGTACCGTGGTACCGTCCGGTACCGTCAAATATAATTTTGAGGAGTCAGTATATAAGGAAGCTAATCACATAATTTTGAGGAGTCAGTATATAAGGAAGCTAATCACAGTTATGGTAACTAAGGAAGCTAATCACAGCAATTAACAGTCAATCAACGTCTACTCTGTCACCTAATTACAATAGGTCCCAACGTACGTAACCGCGCTCGTCGCCTAATTCAAGGATGATAACAGATAGTAATACATTACAGAAAGTAAAAGAATAATATTGTAGAAATTCAAGGATGATAAGTATTTAGTTTCTGATATGAATAAACTAATATACCACGTTTTGCGGGATAAAAAGTAAATATTACTAAGCAAACCAGTTTGTCTCAACCGAGCAAATAAAAGACTAAAACTAGTAGCCTACTGAATAAGCTCTCATCTAATTCTCTCTATTGTGTGGGCTGACTAATTCATTCTTGGCGATGACCTATCTTCGTTGAAGCAACTCGGACCAACATCCAGCCACCTCGGGCCATCATCCCAGCTTGGTTCGTAGGGCTCCTGGCCAAAAGCATAGAAAGGTATTAAGGTAATCATAAAAACATAGGCAAAAACTTGCTACGATATGTTGAAATTAATAGTATAAGCACCTCTCCACTCATGTCATTGTCATTGTCGTATACGGAAGGACAATTAGTCACAATGTACAAGTCACACTTCTTTGTCCCTTTATGTGCTCGCGTTATTTGATCTAGGTCCTCTTGACATGATAACAAGACCAATTCTTGGGATGGTACTGACCCAGGCTTGATGTAGTATACATGGGAACAAGATCTGTACCCGTGATCACGCATTTCGTAGAGAAATTCTGACCACTCCACTTTGGTGAGAGGTTCATTAAATATCTTGAAACCAGGTAAGTCGTGATATCCTTGAGGAATATCAGAAAATTCTCGGTCCTTAAACACACGAAATTCCATTATAGGTACCTACATATAACTTGCTGACATCAGGTTTACAAAATATGGTCATACATAATTTAGGTGGATAGAATGGGTGCGGCGGAGTTACCATGGGAGAATATGAGAGAGGTTGTTCCTGTGAAGGGATGTCCTCATGCGCCTGTTTTAACTTCTGGCCCATGTCCGGGGCAGAATATGAGATAGATGGTTCAGGCAAAGGAATGTGGCATTCTTCCTGCTAAGATTGTGGCAGTTATAATATGGCGATTGTATGTGTGTCTGTGACATAATAATAATAAATAACTAAACAAAATATTGTACCTTTGTATTTACCCTTGCATGTTTTTCCATCACCTTCGCTTCCCTGCGGACTTGCTCCAGCATCGCCTTATATTCCTTATCCTTACACTCCCGTTCTAACTTCTCTTGTACCTTCTTGTCCATATCCACACGTGCCTGCATGGTCATGAAGTCCACCTTCGCCCGCTTCTGATGTACAATGAGGTCCATGTCCTTACGCTTTTTATGTAACTTCCAGTCCATCTCCTCATGGATCTGATTCACCGTGCGGTACATGACAGCACGTTCATGCTTTACATTTTCATCTGTTTTCTCCCGCTCCCGCAACAAGTTCTTGTCCATCTCCTCATGCATCTGCTGCAACTTGTGGCGTATGTTTTCACGCTCTTGATTTATCATGTCGTCCACGGATGCACATTCTTGTTTCACCTTACTGTCCATCTCCTCACGCTCATGTCGCACCTTCTGGTCCATCTCCTGGCGCGCTTGATACACATACTTGTCATAATCCTCATGGTTGTACCATACCTTCGGCTCCATGTTACCTACATGAACCCACAAACCAACAATCAGGGGCATAATATGAAAGAATAATGTCCAAAATGGTAGCATATTATTGGTATATAAGTTGAGACTCAACCTAGAACCTTAATTATTTACAATGTTGCAACAATCCATTCTTTACCGGTGAAACTTGTCAAGGATAGCCAAGCTGGAGCTGGCATTGTTGCATCAACTAGAAGGACTAGGATGACATATGCTAAGATAACTAGGAAATTGTGATGGAAAATTTGACGTATACAGGAATATGAAATAATTTGATCACCGAGACCCTAACTAGAAGGACGAGGATGACATATGCCCAGATCTTCAATGAAATTGCATACTGTGCACGGAAATTAGCGTATACCGTTTTAGACTAATTTGCCCTTGCATGATCTGAGCCGCATGCACGGTGAGAGCAATTGCTGGGATATGTAATCAAGACAATTAATAGCTCTTTCCTAATTGATTCTCTCCCTTAGCCGCATGCACCGTGAGCGCTCGTTTTTTACAATTTTCGTTAAATAAATTAGAGTCATCGGGTCCACATTATTTTGGTACCGTCCCCAAGTTAAGACGGTACCGTGGTACCGTTCGGTACCATCAGTCTGGTACCGTCTATTTTATCACCATCGGATCGAGGTGGACGGACGGTTAATAAAAATGCCAATCATTGTAAAACTTGTATCAACTTATACTTTGTATCAATTTCTGATGCCGGTGAATAATCATGCATTGTACTAAATGAATATGTTGGATTTGCGTTTGTTTCAGTAGAGTTGTTTTTGACTTATATATACATAATTTTGGTCACAGAATACATCAGGGATAAAAGGGCCTTTTCATGTCCGTATCTAGCACCGTTAGTGCTCAAAATAAATTGGAGTGTCATATAAGAAAAGAAACTAGAAAAATTATCAAACAGGGAAGAAAAACTTTTTTCAGGACCAAGTAGGGATCCGATTTTTAAGAAGTGTCAAATAAGGATCTCTCTTTTTTGAATAACGTGAATTTTTTCGAACCACATCAACATTTTTTACATGTTCACACTTTTCAAACCGTGAATAGTTTTCTACTTTCTTCACTGCACGTATGTACAAAATCATCACACGTATAAAATAATTTTTCAGAGCTTCCTTGGATTAGGATTCTCTAGTGCTTCTTTATCACGAGCAAGTGGTGCTTTGTTCAAGTAGCTAGGTTGGTGTGCTGCTCACTGAACCATATCCATAGTATCTATTCCATCTTTATAAGAATTTGTACTTTGAAAAAACATAATAGATTTGATTCAAATATCACCCACCAGGCTACTATACCTAACACCATCACTAAAGTTTACAACAACATGTCCTGTTATCATTGCCTCCATATATCGATATATACCAAACACATCCATATTGTCTATCAGTATACACCGTGTTGTTGAAAAACAGGTAGATATGTTACAGAGATGAAGTGTGGATCAAATACAGGATAAAATGTCAACAAACTTTATGGGAATTCTAGGCATTGGGAAACAATTAGTTGGTGTGTGCTAGTGTCCAAGTGGCGTTGGTCGTCTGCACTCATGGTATCTTCTATATCTAAATATGAGCCCCCCACTACATGATTTCTCTTAACATGCAAGCATGCCACGTCACTTTTTTCAGTTTCACGTCCACGTTATTTTCATTCTGTTTCAGTTAAACGGTTCACACGTCAGTCCCTAATTATTTCTTTGCCGAACAAAAAACTTCTTCGTATTTTCGTAACATGCAGCCCACTTCTTTACTAGAGCCCATCTTATAGATCCAGCCCAAAGACCCACGTACAGCTCCTTCGTCTTCATTGAACCCTGATTATCGTGTGGGAGCTCCTCTATGCCGCTTATAGCGGCGCGGGACGGAAGCGCCGCACAAGGACCACTACGCGGCGCCTTAGTGGGCCGCGGCCCAGGTACTCTCTTTTCTTTTCTTTTCTTTTTGTTTCTGTTTTGTTTCTGTTTTGCCTTTACAAAGTTTAACAAAAATCAAATTTGAATAAATTTTAACAAATTCGAAATTCGAATAAAATTTAACATTTTGAAGAAATTCTAAATTCTGAACAAATTTCGAATTTTGAACAAATTTCGAAATCTGAACAAATTTCGAATTTTAAACAAATTTCGAAATCTGAACAAATTTTGAAATCTGAACAAGTTTCGAAATCTGAACAAAGTTTCAAGTGTGAACAAAATTTCAGATTTGAACAAATTTTGAAATCTGAACAAATTTCAAAATTTGAATAAAATTCAGAACTAAAACAAAAATGTAAAGCAAAAAGAAAAAAGAAAAAGCTATGCTGACGAATAAGCTAATCTGAACAGATTGCGACGATATTGGGCCGGCCCACTTCAAAAAGCTAGTGCGGCGCGGGTAGGAAATCCCGCTATAAGCGATGTATAGGATTTCCGTTATCGTGTATTGACTGCAGCCACCGAAGAAATCTGGACACGGACCTCTCTCAAGTAAAAATCGCCATTAACTACGGCCATCCATGATTTATGTTTTCTTTTCCAAATTAATGCCGTGGTGGCGCACGCACTTCCTCTTCCCACGATCTCCACAAGAACTTGGCCGCCGCAATCGTCTGGCCTCATCCCCACAAATCTTTTATATCTAAATAACAATCCCCCACTAAAGATAATTCTCTGTGATTTCCTTCAGCCACGTCACGCAATTAGCCCCCACTATTTTTTTTACAGCGTTTGGCGTGTCAAGGTGAACATGTTACGTTACTTTTATCTCTTCTTTTTCCGCTCCCAGAAAATCTTCTTCTCCGTAGACCTCATCCCTCCCAATTGCCTCTCCACCCTTCGTCTCCTCCATTAAGACCTTCCTTTCATCTCCACTCATGTGTCGCATTGATGGATTTCTCTTCATCTCCACCAAACTGCAGTAACCGATGGCACAACTATATCTCCTTCTCTCCCCTTAAGTACTCGACCCTCTATTTTCCCATCGTATAGATGGCAGGTAGTGCCCCTGATCTGATCTAAATCCCCACCGGTGAGCCATCCCCTCCTATCCTCCAAAATCTCAATGACATTTCTCTCCGTTAGGTTTTTGATTTAGTAGATTTTCGCTTGACAGGACGGATTTCCTGGCCTATGTCATCCACGCTCATCGCCGGGTGCTACCTGTGTGTTCAACGAAATTAATCTCGATTCCTTCCCGGTGATGGCGCTCCACATTAACCCCCTTCTCCAAATCAAGTTAGTACAGATTTCCCCCCAATCGTCCATACTGAATTTCATATTGACTGTCACTGTCCCGCCTCTGTTTAGTATGTCGATTTAGTTATAGATGATTACGTATGCCAAAGTTAGATCTCTGAATTCACAAGAACACACGATGTTATACATTCTAGGTTGCAATGGCACAATTAGATTTATATGCTACATGCAGAATTAATAAGTACAATACAAAGCGGTATAGTGATCGACAGGTTTATTTCTAAGATAATCGTACCAATAGTTATTGCATGTGTAGATTGCATCTGCTGATCGCCTTGAAAACATCAAAACCTCGGACATCAATCTTCTCTCAGCTGACATATTTGTAAGGATGAGCACACAAATGGATTCAAGACATACAACTTTATTTCTCTACCTACTAAATATTGATCTTGCAAAAGTGATCAGCAGAACGAGAGGGTTAAAAGATCAATCAGGTGAGACCAGGTCCATCATCCTCTCTGTATTTCTGATTTTTTTTGCCTCCATGGGTGTATCCTTTGCTACTTTGGAATATTCATTATGATCAATCAGCCATGGATAAGAGGGCTAGATGTTAAAGATTTTGATACGTGGTTAGAACACTTTTTTGGTATGTCGCCGAGGCCTCCTGAATCTATCCAGCCACCATCATCATTCTATACTTCTGTTGTCACCGACTCAAGCACTGAGGATGGCCACGTCAATATAATGATGGAGTTCGCGCTCTGTAATGACTGTAGTGGGATTAGTTATCTTATTTTATTTTGTAAATTTTCTCTTTGCTCTGATCTTTCTTCACCTCTGATAACCTTATCTTCCTCTCCTCTTTTTTGCTTGCCAGGTGCTTGGTAAAATATCCATCTGAACTAACCTGCGACCGTTCATTAAAGAATGAAGATGAATGTCCTTCTTGGAGTGGGTTCTCCTTTTAATCTACGGAAAATGCACTGATTACTTCATGCACGCCTTTCTTTGTTTTTCGTTGGTGCAAGTTACAGTCATGACAGCATATAAAAAATAAGCAAGGTTATATCCAGATATATAGTGCCAGTTTTCCCATTTTATGTTATTATTCAAAGTCAGTCATTCTTTGACATCAGCCCTTAAGCTGCATGCACCATCAGTCCAAGAATGGTCTTCTTCGTATCCATGTTCGTGCTCAGCTCTTAGCAGGACTTGCTACAATTGTTTTTATAATGTTTATCTGCTCAGGTCATTTTGATCTGCCTACTACTACTATGATGAATGATAAATGAATATGTTCACTTTATTTGTTTACATGTATATATGTTAATCTGCATTATACTTCAAACTCACACTTTTAATTTACTGTCCAAATTTTTAGTTATATTTGCCCAAAAAGGGAAGATTGACACTTTGGCTGTGAAAGACTATAAATTCTTTTGTTTCCATTTGTCATGTGAGGATACGAATAATTGACCATCCTAAACATGTGTCTCCTGATTGGAATTATTATGTAAACTATATGTGTAAATATATTGTGCAATGTAAATTGGCTGCTCGCCTCCACATATCCCTTAAATCTACAGTATCCACCTTTTTTATCTTATTTATTTGAGTGTTTGCTTACCTTGAGTACGTCGTTTTTTTCTACGCATCAATTATGTATAGGTGTCCCGCTGCAACGCGTGGGGCATCATCTAGTTTTCCAACGCGATCGTCTGACCTCCTCCCCCACAAATGCTCATGATACTGATGTATTAATCTCAACATTCAAACCGAGTAAAACCTGTTCGACTCAACTTTATCCGCCGCCGCCTCGAGCCTCGAGGTTAAAAACAACGCCATGCTACCATCCGCATCAAACACGCGGACTATTCGCACCACTACCTCTACCAGGGCCTCCGCGCTGGTACATGGTCACTCCCCATTTTAATTTCTCTTTTGATTTTTCTAATCCCTCAAATATATCTTACAAATCTGGCAGGTCGAGCTCCAGCTTCAGATCCGCTCGAAATTTTGCCTCTCCACCCGATTTCTTTGGATTCTGCGTGCTACTGCTTGAAGCCCACAGATTTCTTTGGATTTAATCGGATTGTGGGTCTGGTCGCTGAAGCTAGGAGGGCTGTTCTGACTACAGACGCTGGACATCACCTAATTGCATTGGTACACAAGTTCTACTCTCTTGCTCTTAAATTTTGATTTGCATTGGATGAACTGCAAGATCTATTTTCGTAATCATGGCTTGGTAAGCAAGGTCACGATCAAAGATTCAGAGGTGCAGGTTTGGATGGGTTTACTGACTCAGTTTTTAATTCAGAGGTGCAGTGATCTCCACCAATCAGAAGATAGGGAAACCCTACATCTTGAATCCAGCGAGATGGATCTTTTGGAGAAATATTCTGGATTTGGATCTATTTTCATAATCATGGCTTGGTAAGCAAGGTCACGATCAAAGATTCAGAGGTGCAGGGTTGGATTTAATTCAGAGGTGCAGTGATCTCCACCAATCAGAAGATAGGGAAACCCTACATCTTGAATCCAGCGAGATGGATCTTACGGGCAGAAATATTCTGGATTTGGATTTCTCATATTTTGATTGATCCGAATTTAGGTAAGGAAATAATAACTAGGTTCATCCACCTTCTGCAAATTGATTCAATCATGCCTTCTGTATTTGCGGGGGATTTTCATCCTCAAGAGAGAGACGACCGGCCGACTGATCGGATTTGTGTCGGTCATGGAGTCGCGGAAGAGCACTGATACATGTACGACCGTCTGACTTCTATACAGATCGATCACATGCTTAATCCAAATACGTTTACTGTTGGAATATTACGTTCTACAGTGCAACATGCACATTTTGATATGTATGGATGCATGTTTTTCCTCATTTGCACCTGCAGTATATCCAGATACTTCCATAGCTTCTATTTTAGCTAGACACCGCCTGATTTGAACCTGCATATACGGCGCGTCCCTCTCTCTGAGGCGACACGGGGGAAACCTAGCTCGCCGCCGCCGGTACTCCTCCTCCCCCATCCCTCCTTCCCCGCCTCCGTCGGAGGACGCAGCCGGCAAAGCCTGTGCTGCCGACGATGGAGGCGGGGCCTCTCGCTGCGCGCAGGCCCTCGTCGTGGGAGCCGTCTCTGGGGCGGCGGCGGATCTCGGCGGCGCGGTGGCCTCGCGTCAGCGGCGCAAGGAGGGCGCGTGGATGCGGCGTGGTGGGCATGTCGTGGAGGTGCTGCTGCCCATGGTGGTCTGCTCCGGTGGTCTGCTCCGGTGGATGTGGTCGGCCGTTCGGGCCCGATCTGGGCATGGGCGGGCCACGGCTCCGTCGATCTGGAGCGTGGATGGCGCAGCAGTTGTGGTGGCTGGACGCATGGGGGGCCTCCTCCTCCGAGCCCATGCGGGCCAGCCGTGGAGCCGGTGGTGGCCGATGCCTCTCTCCTTCGACTGTGAGACCGATGGTGTTTCTCTCCTTCCTGTGACGTCTCAAGCCGGCGTCTTGCATCCTCGCCCACCATCTCCAGTCGCGATTCGGTGACTCGATCTATCGCCGGGGTGAAAGCCCTGCTCGGCGGCAGCCGATGCTGGCCGCGGCGACGCCTGCGGGTGCCGTTACCTCCTTGGGGGCGTGGTCATGGCGGATATCGTGTCTTCCTCTTCTCAGGTGCCAGGGGAAACCCTAGGTTCGGGACACCGGACCAGACGGCGGCGGCGCCTCAGCGTCGTGATCTTCTTGAAGACGTCGTCAAGGCTGCCCGTGAAGGGGCCGATGATCTGGAGTGTGGGGTGGCGAGGTACTGCCGGTGTTGGGTGCTGCTCAGGACGCAAGCCTCAGGGGCGCAATGTACATCATGGTGGACGCTTCTTAGTCGACGTCTTCCTCAAGTCTGGATGGTTCCTGCCGACTTCTCGCCAATCTCTTTTAGGCGTATGAGGGGAAGGTGCGTTGATCCTTGTGGCCTTGGAGTCGTGGTCGTGCTATGGTGGTGTCTCACTTTGATCATGACGCGGTTCGGTTGCTTTGTGCCTCGTCTCCTCGCCTTTGGTAGGAGACTTGGCAAGGAGAGGTTTTTTTATCGTCGGGTCGTTGTGGAGGGTGTGTTGTAAGCCGCTTGGCGTTGTATCGTGTTGGGTGAGTGAAGTTGTAGCCTTCGTGGCGTTGTATCGGCCGTCTTTGGCATTTCTTCTATGTGATCAATACACCTCCCAGGGTGTATTCTCGAAAAAAAAAACCTGCATATACATGCAGATTAATTCCAAGGCATCCAGTTTAGCTAAACACCTACTTGCCCTTTCATCAATAAATTTGGGGTTCTTCCAATTATTTTAGCTCACTTTTCATGTCCCAGAATACATAGTAGACTACTAATTTGAGAATTTTGTGCAGAGAGCTGGATCATGCAACCGCTGAAACCAAGGAAAACATTCCGTGCAATTGGGCCTCAGTTTTCCTTTATGTAACTATAATCGTCTCAAATCGTTTGGTTCAGGAGCAAGAAAATTTGGAAAAGGCATGGATGGTGTTTTCAACTATAATTATCTGTATAAGAATGTAAAATAGAGCATTGAGTAATACTGTGATTTATTTCTGTTTGGTTCAGTTATGGACTCATGGTTGATCTGCTTCTATGACTGATCGCTAAATATTCCAGAACCATATCTTCGTATGTCAAACTCAGCACCAAGCATGTATTTTTTTTAGGCTATATGACACTTCTTCTATGAATTCCCGCTGCAACGCGCGGGGTGTCAACTAGTTGGTTAAGCACCAGTACCTTGTACTAGAACACAGGGCCTCTTCGGTATATAAAGATATTGTGTGTCATTCTTTTCTTTGGAAAAGGTTTAAAATAAACTTTAAACTTGTATGAGTTAGCTAAATCAAACCCTAAACTTGCAATCCCCGAAATCAGCACACGGAGCTCTGGAATCCTGGTCTATTTTAAACCTTATGGCCATTTGAGTTGAAATTTTACCGATGTGGCTGGTCAAACCTGGGATTGTTGACTTGGGCCCACATGACAGATCCGGGAGCTGCTGCTTCGGGGCGTCTTCTGCCCGCGCACGCAGAGGCCGTGCTGTTTTTCCAACGTCAGACCACGTCGGCCGCCTGTAGTCCGCCCGCCTCAGCGCTGGCCCCGTTCTGATCATGGCGGCGCCCTGGAAGAAGCTGGTACGGATCCACGGAACACCTCTGGTCGGCGAGACGGAGGTCCTACTCAACGGCGGCTTAAAATGCAAAAATAATACTGATACTACAGTACTGTACTTTAGATTCTAGCTAGCTTCAGCCAAATCACGCCTGAAAAGTCAAAACGCGCCACGCAGAGCAGCAACAATGGTCTGGGGGTACCCAGGCGGAGGAGCCGGCTCCCTCGTCACGAGATGCTCAGCTTTGGTTGGAGAAAGACGGCCCGGCTCGTGCGTCCGTCGACCGCCGTCGCGGCAGCCGCTCTGAAGCCGTACGCGTCGGCTGGCTTGCTGTTCGTGTCGGCCAGCTTGCCGTTCGAGGTGGCCGCCGTCTTCACAGTTTGGAGATTGGGGAATTTTAGACAGGGGACGAGGAGGATGCATATGACAAGTACGCCCACATTGCCAGTGAGACTACAGAGATATCCCGGTCTAGTTTTAGCTTTCCCGGTGCGCCAAGCAGGTCGAGGGTTTAAAATAAACCGGAATTTAAGAGTTTGGTGTGCTGATTTCAGGGGTTGCAAGTTTGAGGTTTGATTTAGCCAACCCCTAACAAATTCAGGGGTTAATTTAGACATTTCCCTTTGTGTCCTATTGTAGGTTGTGCATCTAGTGCCGTCGCATTGACGGTCCTGCACCATGAGTTTAGCGGCGACTCACATCGCTATAGCATGCTCTGGGTGGCGGATGTGCTCGGCCCATATTTTTGTAACAAGTTGTAGTCGATGCCATGGATGTTCCTTTGGTGGTTCTTCTGAATTTTAGTTCCATATGTCGCATTTGTTTTGCTCTCTGTTTCATTTCGTTTTACCATTTATTGAGGTGAAAAATGTCATTCCTAATGCAAAATATTGTGACATTAAAAAGTTATGGACTTCTAATCTACGTAATAAACCTTGAAAATTCTACTTTCTATTCATTTATAAAGTCAGTTAATTGTTGAAAATATTTCAAACCTGTGAATATTTTTAGAAACAATGTCAACATTTAATTCAAGTTAGTGAATAAGTTTTTGAATCTCGTGATTTTCTTCAAGCCATGAACTTTTTTTTTTGAAACCTAGTGAATATTATTTTTAATCGCCAGTAAAAATATACATTTTGGACATGAACATGTTTTAAAACTGTGAACATTTTTTTTCAAACTAGTGTGAACCTTGTGAACATTTTTTAAACTCGTGAACTTTGAACACGGGATAATTTTCCACATGAACATGCAAACTTTTTTTCGAATAACATGAACATTTTTCGAGCCACATGAAGATTTTTTAACCTGCTCACATATTTCAAATTGTGAATACTTCGTTTCTATGTTCTTCACTACAAGTGTGTATAGAATCATCAGGCGTATAAATTAATTTTTCCGAGCTTGCTTGGATTGCTTCTTATCACGAGCAAGTGGTGCTTTGTTCAAGTAGCTAGGTTCGTGTGCAAGATCACTGAACCATATCCATAGTATCTATTCCATCTTTATAAGAATCTGTACTTTGAATAACCAAAACAGATTTGATTCAAACATCACCCACCAGGCTACCATACCTAACACCATCACTAACGTTTAGAGTATCATTTCCTCTTCTAGTTCCCTCGATATATACCAGACACATCCATATTGCCTATCACTATACACTGTGCTGTTGAAAAATCGGTAGATATGTTAGACAGGACAAGTATTGTTACACGGTGTATACCCACATGAATGTGTGGATCAAACATTCAAGCGTAGGATAGAATGTCAACAAACTTTATGGAAATTGTAGGCATTGGGAAAACACTAGTTGGTGCGCAAGTGTTCGAATGCAGTTGCCCGTCAGCACAGATGCTATCGGTTAAGCACCGGTACCGTGAGGTCCAACTCTCTAGTCTGGTCCTCTTCTGTTAACGAAGATCTTGGAAGTCGTTCCAGAGAAGCGCCTTCGCCTGCTGTTGCGGCTCATGTTCTTCCTTGCCGGCGAGTCGCGCCTCTTGTTGCCGATGGAGGCCATTGCGTATGCACTATATCGCTGCCCTCATGCACATCACTTATGGGCAGAGATGAGAACGGTGTGGAGCCTACCGTTAGACGTCGATTTGTACTTGACACCGATGAGTTGGTTCAGCTCAGCTCATGGTCAAATTCCTAATCACATGGTGGATTCGGCGCTACTGCTGGCTGGGAGAGCGTGATTTGGTAGGAATGAGGCGACTCATGACAAACCACTCCCATCCACGGAAAGATCGCACTGAGTTCTCAGAAACTGCTTATGCCTAGTTCGTGATGTTCGCATGCATCCGGCCGAATCTCTGATTAAAGGCAAGCAACCAGTCGCTGAGATAGGGACCCTTCCTGTCCCTCGCCCGACGAAGCATGTTTCGGCTAACCCTTGGACTAAACCCCTGGTGGGCTGAGTAAAGTTAACTGTCGATGGATCTTTCCGTGAGACTGATCCGCATTCTGGGATGGGCATGACTCTACGTGATGAAGGAGGGCATGCCTACCTTTTGATGCAGAATTACGTTCATGCTTGGAAGGATTGGGACCGTCTCTTCAACATAGTCAGCTTCCAAGCAGAACGCCATACTACATTTTGGTTAGGCTCTGAACCTGATGATGTACTTCAGGCTCTGGAAATGAGCACCTTGTAACCCTTTCCAGAACTGAACAAAACCTTCCGTTAGGAACCGGTAGCCCCAAGAAAAGTGGATCGGCTCGACCGAGAGACGGCTCTACTCCCGAAGCCTCTTGTGTTCTCCTCCCACCGCTCTCCCCTTTGAGTCTCCCGCCACCGTTGACCGGGCCTCCGCGGCCTCCCCTCCGCCGGATTAGCTGGCCGGAGCGGAGCTAGGGATGGCGTCGGAGTAGATCTAGGGGTAGTCTAGGGTTTGCGGCGTCGTCGCCTCCGTAGGGCATGGGAGGCAGGTCTCCAGCCAAGATCTGCAGCTGCCCCGCGAGGATCTTCGTCTCTGCGGTGCTCCGGTGGTCGGAGCCAGAGGTGGAGGCCAGATCTTCAGCCGGCGCGCCGAATGAAGGGCCTAGGAGCCGGCTCTAGCATTGGAGGTGGGAAGCCGGTGACCCTTCTCGGCGGCCGTGGTGGCGGGGGAGAATGGCTGTCGGCGGCGTGCGTGTGGTCTCCTCTTCCCGGCCAGCCGTGGTGGCGGGGGAGGGGGGAGGATTCGGAGATCTACATCTGCTTCTTCTTCTGGCGCTGGTACCGGTGTTGTTCATGGTGTCTCGGTCCGCCTCTTCATCGAGCTCGTATTGGCCGCCATGGAGGCGGCAGCGGGTGCTCGAGTTGGAGTTCGGCGGCATCTAGTTCGTCTTTAACTGGGAGCTTCTCTCCGGTGGCTTATCAGCGGCTTTCTCTGCCATCCCACCGGACCAAAGGGCTGTAGATCAGCCGCTCTGCCGCTGTAGCGGCTCTACTTGATGGATCTCTCTGCGCTGCGCTCCAAGTGGTGCGTCCCAACGACGCCATCGCATGCCATCCGTAGGACCGGCAACGATCTGGAGGAGGAAGAGGCTGGACTTGATCGCGTTTCAATGCTTGTTCTAGGGTCCTCTTTGTAATTTTCCTATGTCTTTGGGCCTCCGTGTACTGTCCAACGATGTTAATGAATGCAGCTTGTTTAGGGTGCTTTGCACCAAGACTTGTTAAAAAAAAAACCCTTTCCACTTACGAAGGAGCTCTTTACCGGGTGATCGTGGGCACGGTCAGCACGCGACGCGCGTTCGTGGTTGGCCCATGACCACACGTTACTCATAATCCCTTCCTAATTTCTCTCTTCGTCCTCCCCAATTATTTCACATCCCTTCCTTATTCCTATCTTCTTCCTCCAATCCTCCAACAGCTGCACGCATCGCCGCCGTATTTCTCGCCGGCAGCCATCTCCATATCACCGCGCACCACAATGGGATGGAAGAGGGCCGGAATCTCGCTGCCCACCTACCCAGAGCCTTAGGGTTGGGGTGTAGGGTGCACCGGTGGCGGAGCACGGCAGAGCTTAGAGGGAAGCCGGGGGCTGTGGAGGACCGGCAGAGGTGGAGCTTAGAGGAGGGTGGGGCGGCGAGGCGGCCACGGGAGCGTCGCCGGTCACTGACGGTGGTGGCTGCAGGGGCGGAACCGATTTGGAGTGCGGCGGCTCTCACCTTCTCCTATTCTCTTCCCTCTCTCCTACGAGCTCACCTTCTCCTCTCCTCTTCCCTCTATCCTGGGGCTCTCTCCTGGGGCATGCATTGCTACAGTGTGGGTCAGAATTGACCGTGGGGACGGGTGACTGTAAGATAGCATTGCCCTTCCGCTTAATAAAGTTCATGTTTCCCCGCGAGAAAACTTGAAAGGAAATCCATGGGAAAACACAAGTGTCAAACTAATAGTCAATTCTTTACCACTTTCCTCCTCATCGACATTTATGATCAAAACCACCATGAAACATGAAGGAAATGAATCGGAACAAATGTGCGCGGCAACAAGTCCACAGCACGCCACAAGAAGACAGTAGTAGAACCTCTGCCCTGCCCACCGGCGATCGCGGCAACCACGACAAGCGCTTCTTCTTCTTGCCCTCTTTCCTCCACTCCTTGTCAGTGTCGTGGGAGCTCTTGGAGTCGCTCTCCCAAAGGTCCATGACAAGGGTATAGCTGATAGAGCCCGTTAGTTAAGTACCCCTGAGGCCCGTTAAGCTAGGCCCAATTGTAATGATAGTCGAGATACGAGTTCTTACCGTATGTCGATATTGTAATCTGTATCGGACCCTACCCGATCCTCGAGACCTGGCCGCCTATATATAGGGGCCAGGAGGGGACGGTGTAGGCCAGATTGAAAGCAAGCCAGGTTCAACACCCAAGTTTACTTTCGATATACACTTATTTCGACTAACCTTACCTTCGAGTTCATCCGACGCCCGGTCTCCCCGATCCTAAGTCCTTCATCTAGGACATTTGTCGAGTTAACCCTCGTCAATTGGCGCCGACCGTGGGGACTTTGGGCGTTGGAATCATGAATTCAACGGCTTTTTCGCTTTTAGCCAATAGCAGTACAGAACTCGACGGAAGTCAAGAGATGGAGTTAACAATTGGAAGTTTGAGCATCTTCGTCGGGCCATCGGGTTCATCCCGCCTCTCGAATTCGACGAAACCAGATCCGTCGGCAAGTAAGCCCAAAACAGTAGCAACAATGGAATATTTTGAAGGCTCTTCCAGCGAGGTAAACTCGCCGGTCAGCTTAGGAGAAGTACAAAAAAGAAAAATCGCAGAGGACGATGAAGCAACGGAAAATTTTGATGTCGGGTGATACGTCTCAAACGTATCTATAATTTTTGATGCTCCATGCTTGTTTTTACACCATTTGCCTTGTGTTTCGTTACACTTCGTGGCGTTTTTATGCGATTTCCAGAACTAACCTATTAACAAGATGCCACAGTGCCAGTTCCCTGTTTTCTGCTGTTTTTGTGTTTCAGAGTGATACACAGGAAATATTCTCGGAATTGGACGAAACCAAAGCCAGAAGTCTTATTTTTCCCGGGAGCATCCAGACATCCGAAGAGAGGAAGGAGAGGGGCCACAGGCCTCCCTCACATAGGGCTGGCGCGGCCCAGGCCCTGGCCGCGCCACCCCTATGTGAGGAGGCCCTGGCAGCCCTCTGACATCGCCCCTTCGCCTATATAAAGCCTCGGGACGGAAAACCCTAGGGGATTCGACGATTTTTCCAGAACAGTTCCGCAGCTCCGCCGCCGTCGCCGACAAATTTTGGGGGACAGAAGTCTCTGTTCCGGCACCCTGCCGGGACGGGGAAGTGCCCCCGGAGCCATCTCCATCGGTCTCCATCGCCGTCTCCGCCGTCTCCATCGACCTCACCGCCATCTCCATCAACCTTGCTGTCTCCTATGATGAGGAGGGAGTAGTTCATCCCCGGGGCTAAGGGCTCTACCGGTAGCTATGTGGTTCACCTCTCTCTCCCATGATGTGATCTTTATGTGATCGTGAGCTTTGTATCATGTTGAACAAGTACATGTTATTATTCAGATATTTTGTGTACTCTAGTGATGTTATTAAAGTAATCTATTCCTCCTGCTATGGTGTAACGGTGACAGTGCGTGCATCATGGTGGTACTTGGTTTAGGCTATGATTGTGATCTCTTGTGGATTATGAGAATAATTATTGCTATGATAGTTTGAGTGATCTATTCCTCCTTTCATGGTGTAATGTTGACAGTGTGTGCACCGTGTTAGTACTTGGTCTAAGTTGCAATGATTTCTATCTTGAATTGTGATTTGATTTGGGTATCTCTATGAGTGGTGTTTGTCAAGTACTTGATGAACTTTAAGGGGTGCTTCTGTAGCCACTACGCAATGATTAGTGTTATTCAATAGGAGAGTAATTCAGAGTACCTTAGCAAAGAGAAGTTACTTGTTCATTCATGTTATATTGTTGGGAGTGTGTCTACTAGTGAAAGTATGATCCCTAGGCCTTGTTTTCAAGCATTGCACACCGTTTACTTGCTATCTTGTTACTTGTTTGCTCGCAGCGATATTTATTTCACATCACGTTTGTTACTTATAATCATCTATACCACTTGTATTTCACTATCTCTTCGCCGAACTAGTGCACCTATACATCTGACAAGTGTATTGGGTGTGTTGGGGACACAAGAGACTTTCTGTATCGTAATTGCAGGGTTGTTTGAGAGGGATAGCTTTGACCTCTAACCTCCCTGAGTTCGATAAACCTTGGGTGATCCACTTAAGGGAAACTTGCTGCTGTTCTACAAACCTCTACACTTGGAGGCCCAACAAGTGTCTACAAGAATAGAAGTGCGTAGACATCAAGCTCTTTTCTGGCGCCGTTGCCGGGGAGGTAAGGTAAAAGGTACTCGCATCCTCCTGTGTGAGTGCTCGGAGTTATTTCCTTTAGATTCTGCAATTACATCTTTTTGTTTCTTGTTTTTATTTTCACTAGTTAGGCTTAATGGAAAACAAAGAGTTCTTTAGTCTTTTTCCTGATTTTAGATTTGAAGAGAAAATTGAAAAACCGTTGGAGCTTATTTCGCATAGCAATGTTATTAGTACGAATGCTTTGAATCCCGTTATTGCTAATGCTATAGAAAAGTCTAAGCTTGGGGAAGCTGGTTTTGTTGAGTATGATATTTTTAGTCCCCCAGTTTTAGTGGAGAAAGTTTGCTCTGATGATATTTTATCTCCCATATGTGATGTTTCTAATGATGCTTGTGCTCCTCATCCTTTTGAAATACCTATGAAAATTGTTAGGCGTGTTATGGATAACTGCTATTTAGGAGATGGAACTGTCCATCCTGGTGATCATTTGCTTTTTATACATGAATTATGCGAGTTGTTCCAGTGTGCAGGTATTTCAATGAACCAAGTTAAGAAGAAGCTATTCTCTTTATCATTGAAAGGCAGAGCTGAGGAGTGGTATCGGCTGCTTGAAGATGGTCCATCTATTGCATGGGAGGAAATTGTGCCTCTTTTTTATTCCAAGTTTTATCCTCCAAGTGAAATTCATAAAGATCGTAATCGGATATATAACTTTTGGCCTCATAAGGGAGAAAGCATTGCCCAAGCGTGGGGAAGATTGAAGTTACTAATGCATAAATGTCCTATTCATGATCTTCCCCGTAATATTATTATTAACAATTTTTATGCAAGGCTTTCAGGACATTACAAGGACTATCTAGATGCATGCTTTGATGGGTCTTTCACAAGCAAGGATGTCGACACCAAGTGGGGTCTGCTTGAAACAATTCAAAACAATATTGAAGGTTGGGATAGCGACAAAGGTAAAGGATCAGGTATGAATTACGAGTTTGATTGCATTAAGTCTTTCGTTGAAACTGCTAATTTTCAAGAGCTTAGTGCTAAGTATGGTCTTGATCCTCACATTATGGTTGATTGCTTTAAAGCCTTTGCTTCCCATATAAATATTCCTAAAGGAAATGGGGACGTGTATCATGAACCTTTTAAGGATACTTGCATAGAAAGTGATATTGTTATTGATGATTGCAATAAACATGCTCAAACTTCTAAAAGTACTATTTCTTATAAGCATGTTAATTTTTGTGGAATACATAGACCTTGTGAACAGAGTTACAACAAGGAAGATTATTGCATCACCCACGCAAATGAAGAAACCAGCATGTGGCTCAAGGATCTAGATGTGCTTGGTGAATGAGTTTGTGAGCTTTATCCTTTTCTTTGTGAATTTTGCGGTGAAAAGGGGCACTTTAATTTTCAATGCCCAATTAATCGAACGAGTACCGCAGATTTGTATTGTGATGATAAGATTACTTTTAATCAGTATGATGAGCTTACTTTGTTTTTGAATTGTGAAGAGATATCTAGAAAGATTGCTTTGGTAGACATGAATGATGTTGATATTAATAGCACCCTTCTTGGTTGTCATCTCTATTGTGCTAAAGACTGCCTCGCAAATACTTACTTACAAAATCTTATAAAACTTGATATTTTGCCAAGCTATGACAGGACAGATAGATGTTTTTATCTTATTAATAGAGAGGGGGAATCCTCCAAAGTTTCTTCTGTTGTTCCTGTCAGCAAACCAGATTATGTGGAGAAGATGCCTTTCCCTCCTAGAGAATATGTGGAAAAGATGCCCTTCAAGTCTCTCCCTCCTAAAGGAGAGAGTAAGAAGAGTAAGAAGAAGAAGAAGAAGAAGAAGAAGAGGAGTAAGAGGCGAGAGGACACGGTATCTTCTCCTAAGCGTTATGATCCTGCTATAGATTATGGTAATTCTAATTGGGATGATGTTCCTATGCCTATTACTTATGTTAGTGATCATGATTGGGAAAAGCACTCTACTTTTGATATTGAAAATCTTTTTGGTACCAATTCTAAGGTTAATAATTGTTGTACCATTAGTGCTATCCATGTTCCTTCTTATGATAATATGTTTGATGAATATGCTTTGCGACATAGTAGTTCTCTAGCTTCTGATGATGAGTATAATATTTTCAGTTCACCTACTTTTGAGGAGAAAAAATAGTTATGATTATAATATGCCTCCTGTCTTTGATGATTATGGTGATGAGAATAATTATTCTATTGATTCTGCTCCTACTACTATTGTTCATGTGGAGAGTATTAATCCTTTTATGCATGTGGCTCATGATAGGGAAGCTTTATGTGATAGTTATATTGTTAGTTCTATTCATGATGCTACTGAAAGTTATTATGAGAGAGGGAAACATGGTTTGATGGATCTTAATAATATTGAGTTTCCCCTCTTTATGTTGCAATTCTTGAAGTTGTACTTGTTCTGCCTTCCTATGCTTTTTGCTTTGCGCTTTTATGACTTGTCTCTTTACAAGACTATTTTTCATAGGAAGTGGTTCAGATATAAATGTCTTTCACATTTGCTTTTTGATGCTCTTTATTGCTTTAAGTTCCTATATGGCGCCTTTGCCTCAAGCTCTTATATGGCGCCCACATGAGCATCTTTGCAAATTACTGCGCCTAGCTCAAAGGCGTTAAAGAAAAGCACTCTTGGGAGATAACCCAATGTTTTATTTTCAGTACTTTTTCTTTTATTTGTGTCTTGGAAGTCATTACTACTGTAATGACCGCTCCTTATCTTGTTTATTTCGTTTTTGTGCCAAGAGAAGCCTCTAATTCGAGTGAGGTAAAGATTTGGGGATGTTGCTGTCCTGAAACAGTTTTCGGTGCTGCACCGTAAAAATTCGTGAAAATTCTCTGTATATCTTTTGGACCTGCGATTTCTTGTGCATATGCCCCAGGTTATATCCAAACTTTCGTTATTTGAACACTTTTTGATTTGAGCAACAGAAAACCCCTCAAAAATTCAACCTTTGTCAGCTGTTCTGTTTTGACGGATTTCTGCCAATATTTGTGTTTGCTGCTTTATCACTTTCTTTTTGAGTTCTTTTGATCATGGAACTTTTGGGGAAGTTGCTACAGTAGTATTTGCTATATATGTGGTGGTTTTGAGTTGAAACCTGAAGCAAAAAGGGTTGACTCAATGTTATGCTACACTAATGTTGCTAATAGATTTGTATTTAGTTTTGTATGAAGGAAGTTTTCAAGTGTAGGGATTGGAGAATGATGAGATGAGATGAAGAATGGACAAAAGCTCAAGCTTGGGGATGCCCATGAATCACCCCAAGAAATATCCAAGAAGTACAAGCATCAAAGCTTGGGGATGCCCCCGAGGCACCCCTTCTTCATCGGCAAAAATCAGGTCACCTTTCAAGACACTATATTTTTATTGCTTCATGCACTATGTGTTTTTCTTGGAGCGTCAGTTATTTTAGTTTTCTTAGTTAGTTTAGTTTTGTTTGCTGCAATAAATGGTTAGATCACATCATGTTTCTTTTGGAGGAGATGAACTCGCTTTTCATTTGCCAAGAACACTCTATTTTTCACTCTTATCATTTCAATGAGTGTTCTCTTTTTCTGCTACTGCGTTTAGCCTTTGTTTTTCACCTTGATTTGTGTTCAGATCTTGTTATATCTTTTCATCAAGGTGTATTTTTGCCTTTGGTCTTTATTGGTTTTTATCAAAAGAGGTGTTTATAAAAATTTCAAATGGTGTTGGAAAAGAGAAAAAGCTTTATGCAAAAAAGTGGTACAAGAAGGAGCTTGTGTAGACTGCGGCATAGGCTTTTTCACATCATGCTTGATGTCTTTTTGATAGTATGCTTAGTGGTTTTGCTGTAGCATGACTTGTCTCAAATAACTGAGATTGCTTAATGAGCCTTTGAAAAAATCATGCGTTGTTTTTATTGTACGGAAGCATTATTTTGGTTTTCTCCTTGATGCTTTATTTGGGTTGACTTGGCGCATGCTCACACATGTTAGACTCTTACAAAGTTGCCAATAGCCTTCATGATCATTTAGTTTTTGACTTTTGATGCCATCGTATGCTTCTTTTAATGTCGCTTTGTCGCTTTGCATGATTATGGCCATTTTTGCTCTCTTAGTTGGTCGCTCCCAGTCTTTTGCTAGCCCTCATTTTGTACTGAGTATGAGCTCTACTCGTGCATCCAACTCCTAAAAACCAAGTTTGCCATTGTGTCCACTATAAACTCCTATGCATGGTATTTGTAAGCCATTCCAAAGTAAATTTTCATGTGCTACCTTTCAAAAAACCTTCAAAACACTTCTCGTTTTGTGACACTGTTTTCAGCTCATGGGGACGTAGTGGTCGGATTTGCTATCTTCCATATTGCTTATTCCAAAAAAGAAAAAAAAGAGAAAAAAAGAAAGAAAAAAGGCACTCCTCCAAAGAATGTGAATGTTGGTGGGCACCCGATGGAATCGGTTAGCCATGGTATGTGAAAGGAAAAAGGTGGGGAGGAGTGCCAAGCTTTATAAAAAGAGCACAAAAGTGCCAATCTCTCTCTCAAAAACTTGCTTCATTTTTGTATGGAAGATAGTAAGAACCCCATTGTCAGTCGTTGACAAAGACAACCACCTCTCAAAACCAATTTTTATCTCTCTGTTTGACAAATGAAAAGCTCTAGCACATGCTCAATCAATGCTTCCCTCTGCGAAGGGCCTTTCTTTTACTTTTATGTTGAGTCACCACCTTCTTTCTTTATGCACCATTAAGAGAGCATAGTTGTCATTCTTAGTGTGATATGCATTGTCCCAAAGTTCATTGATTGATTCATATTGTTGGTTTCACTTGTTCTTAAATTATTTGTATCTAGTCGCCCTCTTAAACTTGAAGGTGTCCTATGCATTTATGTTTTGCTCTCTTTGAAGGACAAGCTGAAAACCATTTGTATGTTTTTTCTTATGATTTGAACACACGTTTGACTTTCATTGTTTCATTTTCATGATCTTTTGTTTGTGTTCATTTGCATGTTTACAACATGGTTGCTAAGTTTCTTATTGTCATGATTATATCTTCATGCCCATGTTTTAAGTTCTTATGATCCCAGCTCACAAATGCTTACATATATGATCAAGATTGTGTAGGTGCATGTCACCTCAAAAATTATTTCTTTTGTTATCACTTACCTACTCGAGGACGAGCAGGAGTTAAGCTTGGGGATGCTGATACGTCTCAAACGTATCTATAATTTTTGATGCTCCATGCTTGTTTTTACACCATTTGCCTTGTGTTTCGTTACACTTCGTGGCGTTTTTATGCGATTTCCAGAACTAACCTATTAACAAGATGCCACAGTGCCAGTTCCCTGTTTTCTGCTGTTTTTGTGTTTCAGAGTGATACACAGGAAATATTCTCGGAATTGGACGAAACCAAAGCCAGAAGTCTTATTTTTCCCGGGAGCATCCAGACATCCGAAGAGAGGAAGGAGAGGGGCCACAGGCCTCCCTCACATAGGGCTGGCGCGGCCCAGGCCCTGGCCGCGCCACCCCTATGTGAGGAGGCCCTGACAGCCCTCTGACATCGCCCCTTCGCCTATATAAAGCCTCGGGACGGAAAACCCTAGGGGATTCGACGATTTTTCCAGAACAGTTCCGCAGCTCCGCCGCCGTCGCCGACGAATTTCGGGGGATAGAAGTCTCTGTTCCGGCACCCTGCCGGGACGGGGAAGTGCCCCCGGAGCCATCTCCATCGGTCTCCATCGCCGTCTCCGCCGTCTCCATCGACCTCACCGCCATCTCCATCAACCTTGCTATCTCCTATGATGAGGAGGGAGTAGTTCATCCCCGGGGCTAAGGGCTCTACCGGTAGCTATGTGGTTCACCTCTCTCTCCCATGATGTGATCTTTATGTGATCGTGAGCTTTGTATCATGTTGAACAAGTACATGTTATTATTCAGATATTTTGTGTACTCTAGTGATGTTATTAAAGTAATCTATTCCTCCTGCTATGGTGTAACGGTGACAGTGCGTGCATCATGGTGGTACTTGGTTTAGGCTATGATTGTGATCTCTTGTGGATTATGAGAATAATTATTGCTATGATAGTTTGAGTGATCTATTCCTCCTTTCATGGTGTAATGTTGACAGTGTGTGCACCATGTTAGTACTTGGTCTAAGTTGTAATGATTTCTATCTTGAATTGTGATTTGATTTGGGTATCTCTATGAGTGGTGTTTGTCAAGTACTTGATGAACTTTAAGGGGTGCTTCTGTAGCCACTACGCAATGATTAGTGTTATTCAATAGGAGAGTAATTCAGAATATCTTAGCAAAGAGAAGTTACTTGTTCATTCATGTTATATTGTTGGGAGTGTGTCTACTAGTGAAAGTATGATCCCTAGGCCTTGTTTCCAAGCATTGCACACCGTTTACTTGCTATCTTGTTACTTGTTTGCTCGCAGCGATATTTATTTCACATCACGTTTGTTACTTATAATCATCTATACCACTTGTATTTCACTATCTCTTCGCCGAACTAGTGCACCTATACATCTGACAAGTGTATTGGGTGTGTTGGGGACACAAGAGACTTTCTGTATCGTAATTGCAGGGTTGTTTGAGAGGGATAGCTTTGACCTCTAACCTCCCTGAGTTCGATAAACCTTGGGTGATCCACTTAAGGGAAACTTGCTGCTGTTCTACAAACCTCTGCACTTGGAGGCCCAACAAGTGTCTACAAGAATAGAAGTGCGTAGACATCATCGGGGTCCAACTCGAAGATCTCATGATTTGCCTCGACGATATCTCAGACAAGTCAACGGATTCGTGGAAGACAGGGTTAGAGCTTTCTGAAGATAGTAACTCGATCTTCTCAAGCTTTAATAGCAACATCGGCAAACAATGCCAGGTGCTCGCCATTATAGGAGACAATTCAGAAGAATTCGACGAAAACAACAACCCAGTGCTAAACCCAGCAAATATCGACAGAGGAGCAAATCATCTAGCAGAAGGGCAAACAACGGAATCCCTCGCAACAAGGGAAAAAATTCGACTATCAGTCGACGAATGGAGAATAATAAGGGAAGCTGTGGAAAACGACACATCAGTACCATTCAATTCCAGCAAGGACATGCTCCTGGGGTATCTTTATGCCCTAAGGCAGCAAGCAAAGCAACTAGCGAAGGACAAAATAGAGATACAGAAAAGGAAAGACTCAGCCATCGCAGCCAGCAACGCCGCTCGCAGAGCACGAAGTGACGCATCACATACTAACGCAAGAAGAAATCGTCGACACGGTTCAAGGTACGAAAACCTCGAGTACTCAGAAAGGCAAAGCATCTCCAGAAACCTTGACTCGTCTTTCCTATCGGTCGACGAGCAAGGGAACATCATACCAAAAACCCCCAAAGCAGCACTAGTGGTAGCACAAGCATATCTGCTTACAACCCGGCCAAGCCCAGGGGATCCCAGGGAACATATGCATAGAGCAGCATTGAACGGACTAAATATGGTGGGCCACAAGCTATCAGCAAAAGGAGAGGAAGCGCATCACCACAAAGAAACGCACAAGCCAATGTCACCTCGCCGTCACAATAGTCCTCGACACAAAAGTAGTAATCAACGATCTCGATCGCCATCACCAAAACAACATGGAGGAACCCGAAGATCTCGATCTCCAAATGGAAAGTGCGACTATGAAGACGATGAAAAAGAGATGGGGGCATCGTGTTTTACCCGCAGGGTTCGCACCACACCAGTACCCAAAGGATTCAAATTACCTCACGATCAACAAAAGTATGACGGATCACAGGAACCACGGTCATGGCTCTCAGACTATCTGCAAGCAGTACAAATATTGGGAGGAACTAAAGAAACAGCAATGCAAAGTTTGCAGCTACACCTCACCGGCGCAGCAAGGTCATGGTTGAGCAAACTAGAGAAAGAAACTATTGGAAGCTGGGAAGACCTCACAAAGCAATTTACAAGCAACTTCAGGTCGACATACAAGCGGCCAGCATCAATAGAAGAAGTCAAAGCGTGTGTGCAACAACGCGACAAAACACTATGGGCATACATCCAAAGATGGAGTCTTATCAAAAACTCAGCAGTCGAAGTTTCAGACGAAAGAGCAATAGATGCGTTCATCGTTGGATTAAGGCGAAGAGACCTAGTCGAAGAGATGGGAAGAATTAAGCCGAAAATAGTGTCAGACCTCATGGATGTAGCAAACAGATTCGCAGACGAAGAAGACGCATGCAACAACAAGCGAACGCGATCTCCAGAGGATGATAGGAGAAACAGATATGGAAGTCAAAGAAGACGGTCCCGCAACTACGATAACTACGGCTCCCATAGCCAAGTAGCCGCAGGGTACAAGGACAACAGCTATCAAGGAAGTGATCGCAGAAGCTCGGGATATCGAAGCTACGGAAAAGAGGACTATAAAAAGTTTCCCACGAGATCAGAATCCAGAGAGTATAACCCGTTGCCAGAAGACATGCTCAACGAACCTTGTCATATACACTCAGCGTTCGTCGACGGGAAGCGAGTATCCAGGCATGCAATGAAAGATTGCACAACATTCTTGAAGCTACAAGAGGCAGCATTAAACAAGCAAACAGAAGCAAGGCGACAAGAATACGAAGGAAGCAACAAACCTCCCACAAATCAGCAAGGGAACAATGGAGCTCCTCAAGGGCAAGACCAGCCAAACCAGGGACACAATGACGACGAAGGGTACGTTCCATCTAAGGGACACATCACAACAATGATACAACATGTGCCCAAGTCGAACAAAGAAGAAAAGAGTATTACTCGACAAGTCAATCTAGCAGTCATTTCACCTCCAGCCACAACAGAATATTTACACTGGTCAGAACAACCAATCGAGTTCAACAGATAAGATCACCCTATAACAGTACCTCGGCCAGGAAACGCGCCCTTGGTACTCAAAGCTCAAATCGGCGCATACGATATCGACAGAATATTCATGGACGGAGGAAGTGGAATTAATCTGATATATGCGAAAACACTCAGAGCAATGCATATATCACTGGAGTTCTTAAAACCAATAGACTGTTCCCTCCATGGGATCGTACCAGGAAGTGCCAATTATCCACTAGGTCAAATAGCACTCAACGTTTGCTTCGGCAACCGGCAAAATTACAGAAGAGAAAAGCTAGACTTCGAAGTCATGGACTGACCATCTCAGTATCATGCGATCCTCGGACGACCCGCGTTTTCGCGATTCATGGCAGTGCCTCACTATACATATCTGGTACTCAAAATGCCAGGACCAAAAGGAATAATCACAGTAAAAGGAAGCTTCGAAGTCTCAGATCTCTGCGACAGGGAGTTCCACAAGATGGCGCAAAACTTTGGCATGATAGCCAACTATGCAGAGAAGGCGAAAAGCACGACTACGGAAGGCGTCAAGCTACTCGAAGGACGCGTTGCGGAGCCAGAGATAAAGAAACCACGAGTAGAAACATCAGGAGAAGACAGAGTTACAGAAGAAGAAGAGAAGGCCACGATGGCATAAACATCAAGAACAACAAAGTAGAGTAGAAGAATAAGGCTGTAAAAGCCACGAGTTATATCAGGGGCAATGCCCTCTAGATCCAGAACATAGGTCATAGGACGGATCTCTTGGGTCACCCCATGTATCTTACATTACGAGTATAATAAAGACAAAACATTCCTCATATTCGAGTCTACGAGTCTTTCAAAAGGGAAATGCGGCAAACACACAAATCATATAAAAGCGCTTTGAGAACAAATTTCAGACATAAAGTCGCAAAATCAGAAACTCTCGCGTTCCATATATACATAAGTATTACAACAGCGGGTTATCAGAGTCATCTACGCCTAGCTACAAGCCTCCGAGCAGGCTGCAAAGTATTCTCCACGTGTACTCGCAAACTAGCTCCACCAGGAGCCAAACTCAGGGACATAGAGCTATAATTGAGTCCTGGGTGCCACTTGCGTATCCTCCCGAGAGCAAAATTGGCACCTGCCACTAAGTTCAGCTCTATCAATCTATGAATACGCTGACTGGATCTGAAAGTATCAAGAAGCAGGGGAAAGTTGCAGGCAGAGGATTGCGAGGAAGCATAACAGAGTGCATAGTTACGAGAGCTCTTCTACAGCCATCAACTGACTCGCCAATATGCTGGGCGCGGTCCTGAAGCAATACAATAGCACTCCGACGCCGAGGATCAGACCACAAGGTCTCAACACCTGCTGACATCTTTTCAAGAGCCGCATTTTGCTCGGCAACTCGATGATCTTCAGCAGCGAAATCCAAGCAAGTGCCTATGATGAGAAGGGATATCATAAAAACAGCAGTGAAGCGAAAGGGAAAAAGATAAGTCGAAAGAAAACTTACATCGCAACATCTCGCAGGCTGACTCGATAATGCCAAGGATAAAAGAATTGCATTCCTCATGATGCAAAATCTTCGCAGTTAAGCTTGACACCTTATCATCAAGAATAGACATCTGCTTTGTTAAACCACAAGCTTTGCTAGTTTTGCTCATAGACATCTCGAAGATTTAAAGATTAGAGATTCAATCTGAATCTGCAATTCTGGTAGAATCTCAGGGGCTACTGACAAGGGTATAGCTGATAGAGCCCGTTAGTTGAGTATCCCTGAGGCCCGTTAAGCTAGGCCCAATTGTAATGATAGTCGAGATACGAGTTCTTACCGTATGTCGATATTGTAATCTGTATCGGACCCTACCCGATCCTCGAGACCTGGCCACCTATATATAGGGGCCAGGAGGGGACGGTGTAGGTCAGATTGAAAGCAAGCCAGGTTCACACCCAAGTTTACTTTCGATATACACTTATTTCGACTAACCTTACCTTCGAGTTCATCCGACGCCCTGTCTCCCCGATCCTAAGTCCTTCATCTAGGATATTTGTCGAGTTAACCCTCGTCGGTCCATATCAACAGAACTAAGATAAATCAAAAGAGAAGCGCGCGGGACATAAGATGAAAATAACTTCGACGCATCTATACAAAACCAGTGTAAAAAGGTATTACCTTCGTCCCAAAACGAAAATGCTAGAGTTACGGGCAAATTTGCTACGGAACGAACTTACGGAGTGACGTGGCTATCGGCGGTGAATTTGGGTGCCAAAATATCGGAACAACTGCCGCACGCGAACCAATCATATTGAACCACGACCTGCTCGTAAGTCGTAAGACTTTTTAGAGAGCTAAGATACCTTCCTAAAAAGGCTTACATTTCGAAATAGAGGTAGTAGCAAGCAAGGTGCATCTCGGACAGAAACACACGAGTCAAGAACAAAGCCAATGTTAGATCGTCTCCTCCTCCCAGGCCATCGACATCGCGAGAACGAAAGCGAAATCAATATTGGAAACGAAGACGTGAGTCCGGACAAGTCATGAGTTTTACCGCGTACTCGAAGAAGAAAAAAAAGAGAAAGAATAAAGACGACGACAAGTCTATCACAACAACGCGGAGAACCTGCTGACTAGTAGAACCCCTGCACCGGCCACCGGCGCTCGCGGTCCGGCAGCCACGACGACCGCTTCTTATTCTTCTCCTCCTTCTTGCCCTCCTCGACGCCGCCTTCATCCCCCTCCTTCTCGCCGTCGGAGCTCCTGGAGTCGCCGTCCGACGAGCCGCAGCCGCCGGCCCCGCCCGACCTGTGCCGGGACCGCACGTACTCGATCAGCCTCCACGCCGCCGGCTTCTTCTGCGGCCGCGGCATCGGAGGCGGCGGCGGGGGCGGGGACGAGACCCGGTACTCCGGCAGCAGCGGGTTCCTGGGGTTGGGGTCGTCCGGAAGGCGCGCGGACTGGGACAGCCGCTCGTACTCCGGCAGCGGCAGGATCTCCTGGTCCTCCGACGCGCCGTCCCCGTCGACGCCGCCGTTGCCGTTGCCGTTGCCGACGCTGTCCATGAGCAGCAGCTGGTGGTGGCTCTTGGACCTCGGCTTCTGCCACCGCGCGCCGAACCTGCCGCCGCTGCTGTAGTGGCTGCGCTCCTCCTCGTCTTCAGAGTGATCCAGGATGTCCATATTTAAGCCCTGCTCTCGCCGCTCGGCTCCACACGAGCACGACGCGCGCGCCCTCTCGATCTCGCGTCGGGATTATAAAGTTTGCGCAGAGCGAGGAGGCCTATGCGCTACGGGAAGCGGGAGTGTCTGCCAACTGCCCGTGGATGAAGGAAGGGAAGAAGCTAGCGGGCGCCAGGTGAGACGGAATTTTCAATACGAGGGTGGAGAAGTTTGACAAGAGTTGCTCGAGCCTGGCCTTCTGGCGAAGGCGAATGGGGATGGAATTATCGCCATTGACTTTGGAAGTTCGGGTCACGTCGTGGAGTATGATGGGGTCCCTGCCGCGGCCAATGGTTTAGCGATCGATGAATGAAGCTGATTTTGACGGCTCTCCCACCAGATGCACATGCATAGTATTGCGTTTTGACTGGAACTCTTTAACCGTCACACCTGTCCAAGGATTTGGATTCCGTTTTGGGATTTTACTGGTCCTGTGCCTTCGGATTTTCCGGTAAAATCTCCGACAAAATGAGAGAATCAAACTGTTCATTCACAATTTTGAGCTGGAGTGACGGAAGTCAACGACATTTTCTCAAGTATAGTAAGAAAATCATAGGTAAAAGGAAAAGAACTCGTTTTTTGGGGTATCACCGGATTCGTGAGGAGTAATCTTTTAGCTGCTAAAATGTCCTACACTCTTCAGGTTTTCCACTTCACAAAAATATCAATGTAAGCAAACTGTTGACTCAGGGTTGGTTCCTGCCTTAATTTTAGAAGAAAAAAATGTACCGGGAGATTTTCAAGAGCTATATATGTAAAGATCTCTCCCGGGGTGAACAAGAAGACATATAACTCTTTAATGTTTTTTACCAGAATATAACTCTTAAAAGTTAGCTTTGAAATGTAGCTATGTGAAGATGATCCTCTGAGTGAATAAGACAATATACATAGATGTGCCTTGCCTTGTCGGGAACACGCAAGTAACATATATATGGCACAACTGACCATTTTCATCTGATCTAGAGGTTTTTGTTACACCAAATCTCTGCCTTTTATCATAACTTTTGTAGAAGCTCATTGTGTCATCCTCGCTATCAAACAATAGTCTCCATTTTTTTCTAATAACATGGTCATCAGTGCTCCAGATTCTTCCGAATCATTCCACAATTCACCACAAAATCATCTATCTCATCGGTTACTAAGTCTTCTTGTCTTTCGCTTCAAAGTAATATAACATTTATTGCCTAAGCTAAAAAAATCTTTTTTGTTTTTATCTTTTTCATATTACTAATGTTGTAAAATTTTGCAGCTCTAACCTAAGGGAACCCTTCTTTGCTCGGTCGTGCATGGCTGTGACATTATTGCACAGAAATAGTACCACCAATTCTAGTTAGTTGGTTGCATGATAGCAACAAGATGCCTCTGATGCCCGAAGCTTCCAATCACAACTCCCTCTGTCCTGCCAGTGTGAGTCAATCATCGACGAATGTCTAAGGATCCATAACCAATTACAGTTCTATCTCAGGAAAAAATAATATAATGACAATTTGCACTGAACTCTTATACTTATTAAAATTAATCTTTTTTGCATGCTACATTATTACCAAGTATACTATTTTGAAAAGGATTACCAAGTATGTTCAATACTAATTTGACATTTTCAACCACATAGAAATGTCCTAGACTGTTGTTTGAAGCATTCTTTGATATCTCATTGTAATTTATATCTTCAAGGTAAACTCGTGTTATAATAATTTTAGGCTACATATTTGTGACAAAATTTATTTCTTACATTTTCCTTTTGATAATTGCTTAGACAATGTAGTGTATTTATGGTGCATACCTATAAAGCATACGGTCTAAGAAATATCATATTAGTGGTTTCTTGTATATGATTTCACAACCATATAAATTGAAACTTCATTGCATAATAGAATAGCCACGATTCATTGCTGATGTTTTCATGGTATATGTGCCTGACTATTCTACTATATACTAAAAGCACAATATGTGAATTTAAAATAGAAACACAAGGTTAATCTACATCATTAGAATTATTTTAACTGTTATATCTATAATTTACGGCTATGATTTATAGAGAGATAACGTAACTTATAGTAAAGTTTTTGCCTGACACGTACCATGAGCGCAAACTATGCTTTATGTTTAGCCAGACAATACGTTTGATCATGTTTAATATTAAGAAGATAACATTCGCCATTTGGTCGATGTGGAGACGGAATAGATCCGCGTTCCATTAAAAAAAATAGGCATGTACGCCGAGACTGCTAGCTAAAGTATCTTGGCAAAACACGACGTATTTGGTAAAAGCGATCTGCAAGAAAAAATGAAGAGAAAACAAGCCAAATCGTGGTGGAGATAAAGTACGAGAGCTACCTATTTGGTAAAAGCGATCTACAAAAAAAAAGCCAGAACGTGGTGGATGTAAAGTGTAAACATATTCGTATGTATTCTATCTTTATTTATGATTGTTCTGAGTTTAGTAAAAGTCACCCTGTTCTGATTTGTATTTTTGAGGGTGATAATCTTTTCTATATATTTTTTCAAACTTTTAAAATGTTGATTGTTTTATTTTTTTGTTGAACTATATAAAGTTTGATTCTGACTAAATCCAGAATACATGATAATTATGAACAGAGTACACATAAATGATAAGTTTATTCAACTATCATAGGACCAACATACGCACAAAACACCTGAAGAAGTTCATAGTCGTGGAATTTTGAAATTAGTGAAGTCATGATGCTAATCGCACTATGTATATGTGTTTCTATGATTGAGTACATATAAATGAAAATTTTATTCAACTACCTTTAAACCAACACACTCACAAAAAGCCTGGAAAGTTCAGAGTCATGCAATTTTAAATTAATGAACTCACGAACAGTCAAACTACATAAACACCATCAGATCAACGCTCTCACAAAACACCTTCGGAATTTTGGGAGTCATCACATATTCTCGTGAGGATAAGAATGTTACTCCACTGAAGGAGTATTCTGACTTAATGAGACACAAAACACCAAACCTTTAAAATTGATGAGATTGAACATTAGTTGACACACCATTAGCGGAGCATCATTGACGACATAAAATATTTTGGCTTAGTGATATAACAGAGCGAAGTCACCATAGATTCTCGCTTGATATGTTCTATATTTGGTTTCCACACAGCGTGTCAATAGTATTAAGGCCTAGAAATTGTACACTTAATTCTTATAAATTATTTTGGCAAATATTACTTATTTTGTATGGAAGACATATTTAGATTGTTGGATGTGTCTTTCCCTCATGTAAAAAAATCAACATATGAGAACATGTCATTTCAATTGCTCAGTAAAATTGACGAGTGATTAAGGGTCTTGAACTATGTTATCCAACCAGCGTAGTCATTTTGCATAACACAGAAAATAAATGTGACAGGATGTGTAGAACCATAGAATCAAGATTAGGTTAAATTAAGAGTTTGAAACGGTTCGAGTCATACTTCTCTAACTTTGATTATTGATGTATAAATGTATTAACAAAATTCCTAGAAGAAAATATTTTATCTTATAGCAGTATATTCATATAATAATGGCAAAAGTTCCAACATATTCATGTTTCTAAAATAATGCATATTGCAATATGGAGTGAGTTAATGCTAGGAAGAAACATCAGAAATAGGTATTCTTACTATTTAATTTGACCTACCTATTAAGAATGATAGATACTAATGTATCAAAGATAACTAACCCTGCATACTAATGTATCATCATAAAAGCGCTATAGTTCGCTTTACATATCCAATATCACTTGCATGTCAACATATGATATGGTAATCATTTGTCCACAAATTCTAGAGTGCCAAAGATGTTACTTGCATTCTTCTACTTGCAATAGTAGAAGAATTTTTTATTTATTGTCAAATAATGGAAAGCAATGTGATATCAATGGAACTTTTTTATTTCTCAAGCACTTTGAACCTACCATAGATGATGCCTTCGCATTTGCGAGGGTCACTATGCTAGTTTTAAATAAAGGAAACATATGCACCCTGTAGATACAAAACACCGCTCTCCAAATTAAACACTCTTGAACTTTCACCATCTTTGGTGTGAAATGTTCTTAGAACTCCACAACGTTAAATACCTTAGGCCTTCTACAATACTTTATATCTTAGCATGCTATTCTAGCTGGTAGTGTATTCTCATCAATGAATACTTTAACACATTAGAGGTTGTAACTAAATCTGATATATTTAGCTTACATATGGATGTGATTACCTAGTCATTTTTTTTCCTGTGAGTATGCAAGGGTTGTCTCTTAGCTAAAATATACAATATCACCCTCTCTCTTCATTAATTATAATGTCATGTAAGAATTTTATCTATGATATCACACTAAGTGACGAGGGTTTAACTCGACAAATCTTAGGATCGGGGGAAGAGGGCGTCGGATAAGCTCGAAGGTAAAGGTTCAGACAAACAAGGCGAAATTTGATATGTGTTGAGAGTAAGCTAGTAGTGTTATCGCCACATTTTGGCCAAATGAGGAGATGGGCCGTAATCAAGATGGGCTTGGAGGCTGGATCGGCCTTGCGCGTGGATTTGGGCTAATTGCCCGTGTATCTGTATATTATGATAGATTACGTTTCGGTTTAAACAAGAGATAGAGTTGTTAGGTTTATTCCAAAGATAGAAAGTCTCCGGACTATAAATGTGTACCTAGGGTTATTGAGAAAGGAGGACGATCACGTTCACAACAAACACAATCTCGGCGCATCGCCACCCCTTGTTTCGAGGGTTTCTTTCAGGTAAGCGTCGTGCTGCCTAGATCGCATCTCGCGATCTAGGCAGCATATGCTTATGTGTTATTTGGTGTTGCTCGTACTGAAGCCTTGTTGATGGCGAGTAATACTGTTATCATAGATCTGTTTGGGCTAGCATCGGTGCTTTTGGTTATGTTTGCTTAGTCATGCTGCCCCTAGAGATCTCGCTGCCTTTGCACCTATTTGGGGTGTAAGGGCAGCATCTTGCTTGATCTTTATTCAGTCGATTCAATCTGTCATAGTTGTTCCTTGTTCTCCAAGGATTAGTTTGATATCCGCATGGTTAGGCCTCACAAACGGGTTGAACGATCCAGTAGTACGTAAGGATATGGTTTGCCAATTCGAGAGGAGTTGTTCCGGGAATTGACTCTACGTTGGTTTTTTGGCCTCCTCTAGGGTTAGTTTTCTGTTATCTTTCGTATCTACCAGGCTCAATTACGTGTGGGATGTTCCAATTATGTGGTGAAAGCGTTAAACTGTCGTAGATCGATTTGACTTGTATTGATAAAGCAAAACCCCATATTATCGTAGATCCAATGCAGATCCATGGGACAATCGGCTACATGAGCCGATTCACAGGGAAACCTGAGAGCCGATCGAGGCTCGTATTTAATGTTTACGTGTCTGCCATGCAGGAAACTAATCGAAGCAATCCATCACCTTCCTGATCAGGTATAGGTCAGGTGGCACGCCCTTGCATCAGCCAGGACGTGTGCCGGAGTTTTGCGGGCTGTTGCCCGAGGGACCAGGGCCCACCAGCGGTTCTGGGAGCCTCCCGGCTCTTCGTGTTGCTCGTCGCTGCTCGCCGGTGGGTTTTGACAGGCAACACATTCTGGCACGCCCGGTGGGACCCTCAACAACATCTGCATCAACATCTGACGCTGCGATGGGGGACAGACCAATCACGTACGACGATCTGCCTGATGAGCACAAGAAGAGGTATGATGATATCAAAGCTCTCTTCGAAGCCGATCTCATCGGCTCTTTTGAGAGGACCCGTAAGCATGGCATCAGGTGGAAAGGGTTCTCACCCGAAGGCGCTCTCGATGAGGTGGATCTGTCTGTTCCTTCAGAGGATCGCACCAGAGCTCTGCGACAGGAAGTCAATTACATGGTGGCTCATTCTCTTCACCGCCATTCTGAGAGCCTGGTGAACGCTTTCGAGCGCGTCGCGGTTCGCGTGGTTCAGGAGATCATGAAACATCAGTACTCTCCGTCGGGGCCTACCCTAGGGACTCACCAGGGAGAAAGACCGCTCCAGACCAGGCCACAGCTACCATTCACGCTTGCAGCTCCGGAGCCACCGGGGTCACCGGCGTACGTCGTCTACAAGATTGGAGGTGATCCTGGCGATTACCAATTCCTGTTTGAACCACCTAAAGAAATCCCACATGGATATGTGTGCACATACGTGCCGGACTGCAACAGCCTGACGCGCACGAACCAGATTGCAACCGCAGGGATTTCTGGGGCAGGTGTTTCTGGAGTAGGGATTTCGGGAGCAGGGATGTCCGGGATGGACGCTGATAAACAGGCGTGGCTAGCTAAGTATGCCACCGGAACGAGTCATGAGAATTTAGCCCCTGCAGCTCAAACGGTGGAGCAAATCAGTACCATCTTGAGAGACCAGTTCGGCTTCGTGCCGAAGAGGAGAACAATCGGCTATTCCAAGCCGTACCCCAACGAGTATGATCTGATTCCGCTTCCACCCAAGTATTGGCTCCCTGAGTTCTCAAAATTTAATGGTTCAGAAGGGTCTAGCTCGATCGAGCACGTGAGCCGATATTTGGCACAGTTAGGCATGATTTCAGCATCGGATCAGTTACGCGTAAGGTTCTTTGCGCAATCTCTGACAGGACCAGCTTTTGGGTGGTACACCTCGTTGCCACCAGATTCGATCCGGACCTGGAAGCAGCTGGAAGAACAGTTCCATATTCAGTATCATTCAGAAGCTACCGAGGCTGGCATTGCCGATCTAGCGCAGGTGCGGCAGAAGCGGGGAGAAACGGTAGCCGAGTATATTCAGCGTTTCAGGACTGTCAAGAACCGATGTTATTCGGCTCGTTTAACTGAGAAAGAAGCAGTCGAGCTGGCCGTGTTGGGTCTCTCAGCACCGATCAAGGATCTGGCTTTCCAAGTAGAATACAATTCACTAGCGCACATGGTCTAGAAACTGACAATGTATGAGCAGCGCCACCCTGAGTTGTACCAAGACAAGTTCAAACGTCCGATAGGCCTGGTCGATACAGAAGAAGAGGATCTTGTAGAAGACCAGGAGATAGCCGTGGCTGAATGGGCTCGGGGAGCAGATCCTGTGTCCTGCAAATGGGTGAAACAGCAAGGGCCTGCAAAAGGGTTCGACTTCGATGTAAGCAAAGCTGAGCAGATATTCGATTTACTGCTGAAGGAAAAGCAGCTGAAGTTACCCGAAGGCCATAAAATCCCTACGGCGCAAGAGATGAACGGGAGATCATACTGCAAGTGGCATCACTCGTTCACCCACACCACCAATGATTGCAAAGAGCTACGTCGGCAGATCCAAACGGCGATAGAACAGGGCCGTCTGATCCTTGGGCAGTTCGCCATGAAAGTGGACACAAACCCGTTTCCTGGCATCAACATGGTAGAGCACAGCCACTCCACGAGGCGTCAGCTAGATTTCTCGTTCGATATTAACATGGCAGGGCCTGTGTACCACCATGGCAAGTATAAGGAGGAAAGCGGCCACTCCCGGGGCAAAGAAAAGGAAGAGGCCGGTCCACGCGACCGGCCCCGTTATGATGATAGGCGGTATATAACCGAGGAACAAGTGAGAAGCGTGCGATATCAGAAGCCACACTCCACGCATCTCCTTAACAAGTATGAGCGTCAGTATGACCGACGTCGGCAGTACGACAGAGATGATGAAAGAGATCGTCGGACCGACGCATACGATGGGAGATACCGTCGGCATGATAGAGATGATGAAGGATATGAGCACCGCGCTAGGGGAAGGTCAAAGGAAAAGGAAGGCGTGGATAAACATTGGGATTGTCCTTTCTTCAAGTACTGTTGGGATGCGGGAATGAGCCGATTGCCTACAGTCGACAACTGCCCGGAATGTGGACAGCAGAAGGATGACACAGGTCCAGTTTCAGTGTTCAAGCGTCTAGGGCCTCTCCGGCCTCAGAACAGACAAGAGGAGTCATCTCGAGCAAAAGATCTCGAGGAGTCAGAGGATGAAGAAGAAGATAGATATCACTGGCCAAGGTGGTGTCCCGATGGACTCAGACACACCCAAAAGCGTAGAGTTCAGCGGCTACGTAGCTTGGAGGAAGCCGAAGCGCAGTACCTCCACACTTTAAGGAAAGCCCGGCCTGATCTGGCCGTGAAAATTCAGCAAACCTTGGAGACGGAGGCCCGTCCAAAAAAGAAAGAGTGGCGCCCCAAACCAGTAAAAGCCGATGCGAAGACATCGGCTGGCACAAACATGGTGTTCATACTTCCGTCAGAGTTTTGCGCTCCAAGAACCGAAGAACTACCAGTGGCACAGTTTGACTGCGGCCCACGGCCGGTTATCTTTGAAAAGCCACGGGAGAAGGGCTACAAACATCTGAAAGCCCTGTACCTGAGAGGTTATATCAATGGGCAGCCTGTCCGCAAGATGTTAGTTGACACCGGAGCGGCAGTCAATATAATGCCATACTCCATGCTGCGGCGTTTGGGACGCTCCACTGCAGATCTGATCAAAACCAACGTCACGCTAAGCGACTTCAACGGCCAAGCTTCAGAAACGCAAGGCGTTCTGAACGTGGATCTGACCGTGGGTAGAAAAACCATCCCTACGTCGTTCTTCATTGTTGACAGCAAAAGCACCTACGCTGTCTTGCTGGGAAGGGATTGGATTCACGCTAACTGCTGCATTCCATCCACGATGCACCAATGCCTGATACAGTGGGATGGAGATGAAGTGGAGGTCATTCATGCAGATGATTCGATCGAGATCTCAATGGCTGGCATGAACATTTGGGACGCAGAAGACCAAGAGCCGATCTCTGGAGTCAGTCTAGACGGCTGTGAGCGCATTGAAGCTACAAAAAACGGGGTGAGGCTGGTCTTATCCACTGGCCTGACAGAGTAGCAAAGCCCACGATTGTGCTTGGTAAGGCCGATCCCTGCGATCGGCCACAAAAAATAAAAAGCAGTGATCTTACGACAAGCATGTCATGTAGTCGTAGTAGGGAGATTCCCTACCATTGTAGAGCACAAATAAGTTGTAAACCTTCCTTGAGTAATGCAATCAAAAAGGGGGCCGATTCCGGCAATCGGCCCAAATTATCTTTGTTATCCTCACCAAACTTTTGGCCTGTGTTCAGCATCGATTTAGCAGGTGACGGAAAGCTGGGGTATGGGTTTACATCCGCTGATGAGCTAGAGGAGATTGACATCGGTCCTGGGGATAAGCCACGACCGACATTTATCAGCAAAAAGTTAGATCCAAATCTGCGGGGTCCGATGATAGCTTTGTTGAAAGAATATCCAGATTGCTTTGCCTGGGACTATACGGAGATGCCCGGGTTAGACAGGAGCATCATTGAGCATCGGCTCCCGCTTAAAAAAGGGTTTCGGCCATTCCAGCAGCGAGCACGACAGATGAAGGCCGAAATTTTAGAGGAAGTCAAGAAAGAGATCGAGAAAATGTTGAAAGCTGGGTTCATCAGGCCATGCAGGTATGCTGAGTGGATTTCTAGTATCGTACCTGTAGAGAAAAAGGATGGCCGATGGCGTGTTGCCATAGATTTTCGGGATCTCAATAGAGCCACTCCAAAGGATGAGTATCCGATGCCGGTAGCAGAGACATTGATCAACGCAGCTGCTGGTCATAAGGTCTTGAGCTTTATGGATGGCAATGCCGGTTACAATCAAATTTTTATGGCTCCAGAAGATATACACAAGACTGCATTCAGAGTCCCAGGTTCGGTGGGGTTGTTTGAATATGTAGTCATGACATTTGGACTGAAGAATGCCGGCGCCACATACCAAAGAGCCATGAATTACATTTTCCATGATCTGATCGGCAAGCTGGTGGAGATTTATATCGATGACGTGGTAGTCAAGTCTGCTTCAGTACAAGGACACTTGGACGATCTGCGACGCGTCCTGGACCGAACCAGAAAATTCGGGCTACGGATGAATCCAAAGAAGTGTGCCTTCGGTGTGACGGCCGGTCAGTTCTTGGGTTTCTTGGTCCATGAACGCGGAATTGAGATCGGCCTGAAAAGTCAGGAGGCAGTGCGAACAATGAAGCCACCTACCACGAAGAAAGAACTGCAGTGTCTCATCGGCAAAATCAACTTCGTCAGAAGGTTCATCTCCAATCTGTCAGGAAGAATAGAGCCGTTCATGGGACTGGTGAAAATTAAATCTGATGAGGAGTTCCGCTGGGGGACAGAACAACAACGAGCCTTCGACGAGATCAAAGAATATCTAACGAAGCCGCCAGTGTTGGTTCCACCGCAGCAGGATAGGCCGTTCTACATTTACTTGTCGGTGGCTGACACGTCCATCGCCTCGGTGGTGGTGCAAGTTTATGATGGTCTGGAGCGAGTTGTGTTTTACATCAGCAGAAGGATGCTGGATGCAGAGACAAGGTATCCTGAGATCGAGAAGTTATGCCTCTGCCTATTTTTCACCTGCACCAAGCTGCGACACATCTTGCTGTCAGCAGAGATTATCATCATATGCAAATCAGATGTCATAAAACATATGCTGTCGGCTCCTGTGTTGAAAGGCCGACTCGGCAAATGGATGTTTGCATTATCGGAATTTGATATCCGGTATCAACCCGCCAAAGCGGTTAAGGGACAGGCGTTGGCTGATCTTATCGCTGAACGAATCAACACTGATATAGCAGCACTGTCTGTACGTGCATGGGCTATGTTTTTCGATGGATCGGCTTGTGATGATGGTTGCGGCATCGGCATTCTACTCGTGTCGCCCCGGGGGGCAACATATTCCTTCTCCATCAGGCTATCTACCCCTTGCACCAACAATGTCGCTGAGTATGAGGCAATACGCAAGGGAATGGAGTTGCTCATTGAAGCCGGAGCAGAAGCAGTGGAACTTTTTGGAGACTCCAAATTGGTGATTTCCCAACTCACGGACGAATACAAGTGTGAGAGCGAGTCACTCTTCCCATTATGGTTGCAATGTCGTGAGCTGATGGCACAGTTCAGGTATCTAAACTTTAACTGGATCCCGCGGTCGCAGAATACCGAGGCGAATGATCTTGCACAGATGGCTTCAGGCTACAAGGACATAGCAGATGGAACTGATGTTCAGGTACAGTTCCTGGAGGCGGACGACTGGAGAGCCGATATCTTCAATTACTTGAAAGATTCGGCTCGGGGGGCACCTAAACGGATAAGGTACAAGGCCATGAAGTATGTGCTTATTGGGGATGACATGTTCTACAGGACTTTGGAAGGGTTACTGCTCAAATGTCTGGGGCCAACCGAGGCAAATCGGCTTCTACACGAGGTACACGAAGGCGCCTGTGGAACTCACCAATCGGCTCACAAGATGAAATGGTTGATCAGGCGATCAGGGTTTTATTGGCCCACCATGCTTGAGGACTGTTTTAAGTACTATAAAGGGTGTCAAGCATGTCAGAAATTCGGGAAGATTCAGATGGTACCTGCATCAGCGATGAACCCCATCATCAAGCCTTGGCCATTCCGAGGTTGGGGCATGGATATCATTGGCAAGATCAATCCTCCATCAAGCAAAGGCCACATGTGGATTTTGGCCATTACGGATTATTTCACTAAATGGGTGGAAGCCGTCCCTATGAAGTCAGTAAACTCGAAGGATGTTATCAATTTCGTGAAAGAACATGTCCTTCATAGATTCGGGATTCCCCAAACTATCACGACCGATGGAGGTTCGGTCTTCATTTCTCACGAGTTTAGAGAGTTCTGCGAGGACACGGGAATTAAGCTGATCCGATCATCTCCATACTATGCTCAAGCAAATGGGCAAGCTGAAGCGTCCAATCAGAGCCTTATCAAGCTGATCAAGAGAAAAATCGACGAGCACCCTAGGCATTGGCACGAGGTTTTGTCAGAAGCTTTGTGGGCTTATCGCATGTCATGTCATGGAGCGATAAAAACCTCGCCATACCATCTAGTCTATGGACAAGAAGCCGTATTGCCATGGGAGATTACGGCTGGATCGAGACGTGTCACTTTTCAGAACGATCTAACAACTGAAGAATATGCAGCCCTGATGAGTGACAGTGTTGAGGATTTAACTGAACTTAGGCTGTGGTCGCTTGAGAAAATTAAAGAGAACAAAGCCAAGGTAGCTCGTGCATATAATAAGAAGGTGAGACCAAAGGAGTTCCACGTTGGTGATCTGGTATGGGAAGCTGTATTGCCATTGGGAACTAAGGATGCAGCATACGGTAAATGGTCTCTAAGTTGGCACGGGCCATACAGGGTCGACCAAGTTTTAAGGGGCAACGCGTACATGCTTGAGGAGCTGGACGGTGTGAAATTCCCAGTGGCTGTTAACGGTCAGCATCTCAAGAAATATTTCCCAAGCATGTGGGATGATGGATAGTGAAATATGGGGGCCGATACATGAAATCGGCCAGTAAAAAAAATATATCCAGATTAATATTTCCCAAGCATGTGGGATGATGAACAGTGAAATATGAGGGCCGATACATGAAATCGGCCAAATAAATAAAAAAACAATGCACAGCCATCGACTCTCGAGGTTCAGACTGTTACGAGCAGGTGTCAGGTTACATGAATAAGCTACTGAAGGAATGCCTCGAAAGCACGGAGGGCGTCAGCACGGACACGACCCACCTTGGCGATCTCGGCTTCGTCATCATCGTCCTTGCCCGTCACTAGCTGCTTGCTCAGGGCACGTATTTCTGCCAGATCAGTCTTCAGTTGAGCTTTGAGGCCTTCTGCTTCGTCTTGGGAGCGGGCGATGAATGCTTCCTTGTCATGAATGAGCTTTTTAGTCGCCCGGACCTTCTCTTCGAGATCTTCCAATTCCTTTTTTAAGGATGCAAGCTCGGCGGTGCTGACAGAGGTGTCAGTTTTGGCATCCAGAGACGCCTTTTTCTCATTGAGCCGCTGACATTTGGCTGCAATATCGGCCTTCAGTGGGAGTTGGGCGTGGCGTAGATTGATCCTCTCACGAGCCAACTTCACCCTTGACCCGTAGAAAGACAGAGTCACAACTGGCCAAAGCTTCACCTGCAATGCTACCGGGAGTTGGTCCTTGATTTCGTCAAGAACACTCTTCACCTCTTCAGAACCCTCGACCAACTTCTCGATTGGGGAGGACAGCAAGGCTTTGAGACGCTGGAATTGAGGTAGAACAGCGCTTGCTCGTGGTTCATCGTTGGCGGCAGAGGGAGCTGGTTCGATGGATTCAGGGTTGAACGTCAGCAAGCCTGAGATATCACAACCCTGGCAGGCAGAAGTGGCGTTAGTATGCGTCAAATAGGGAAGGATGAGTCGAAAGAAGCGAACATACCTCTCCTGAGATCAGGGGGATAGCCGACGGCGAGACAATCGGCTCGTGTGTTGTTGCTGAGGGCTTGGCCAGATTGGCAACCGTTTCATCTACACCTTCAGGGATTACTAGATCCAGGCTTGCGGAAGGCATCGGCACTTCCCCGACTTTCCCACTAGAAGTGTCATTCGTCTGCATGAAAGGTGCTTAGCCGATGTGAATAGCAATGAATCGGCATAAAAAAGGAGTGGTAAGAGTATGGAGGATAATTACTTTCGAAGCCTCCTGGCTCGAAGAAGAAGTTTGCAGTCCCTTGCGAGCCCTCTTGGGGCTCACAGCTTGCCCCGCCTCGACTGCTGCTCGGGGGGCAACAGGTTCAGGAACAGGCCTTTTCCTGGAAGCCGATGGTGGCACATCTGGCTGGCTCGGTGTGGTGGTTCTCTCAGAGTCTGCTGAGCTTGAATCTCCTCGATTGGATTGTGTTTCCTCGCTGGAGGTGTCTTCGATGGAGACCTGTAAGAAAGGGAGAGTTGGTAAGCACAAGCATGTTTACAAAGATAAATGAGATCAACCAAGGCATGAATCAGCGTACGTGCGAGCTCTCTGGAGAAGGGCTCCGGCGCCTCAAAGTTTTTTTGGCCACTACCTTCCTCACCGCCGTTCTTGTTTTAGTTGGAACTCGGGAGGCAGCTGACCCGGAAGTTGCTTGGCTCTTGGAAGCCGATTTTGGTGATATCGGCTGGTTCTGCATCACGACCTGTTTCAAAGGTGGCGAGTTTTTGCAGAAAAGGACCACAGGAGCTGGTGGGAGGAATTCGAAGGGGGAGCCATCCTCGTTAGTAGGTTCTGGACCATCTTGTTGCTGCAAGGAGACAGAGCAGGATATTAAAAGAATCGTCGTGAGCTGCATCAAGAAAATTTACAAGTAGCAGTACCTGTTCTACGGGGATGTCATATTCAGCATCGAGCTGTTCAATGGTCCCAGAGCTCTCCTGAAGGCATGAGTCTTCCACATCGACCACCAGTTCTCAAAACCATCGGTTGATGAAGCGAAAGTGAGGTTGTTAGGAATTGGGATGGTCAGAGCATCGAAGAAAGAATAACACCTCTGACTGGTGAGAGGATCGGGCAGGTCAGCTCTGCTCTCTGTGAGGTGGTGGAGAAAGAAATGAGGAGGTACTTGCCCAAGGCCAAATTGCCGAGCTGCTACGACCGGCTGGTAGAACTCGTATCCAGGCTTGATTATTCTGTTGGATGTGCTCATGCCAACTGGGAGGAAGCAGGGACGGATCACGGTGGAGAATAGCTGCCGAGTGCTAGTGTCATCGGCAAAGTTGTCCAGCCTGAAGGAGATTGGATTTTCAAAATTTTCCGATTCCTCCGTGTAAGGAAAGAAGATAGGATTGTCCAGGCCTTGGAAGAAAATGCTGAACCACTTGGATGCTTCATGAGGGATCAATTTACTACCTGGCAGGCTATACAGAGCTTGGCCGTAGCTGGTGCATCGGATCTGCTTCCCTTTGGCATCTGGAAAGGTGCAACTTGCCAAAAGGGGGAAGTTTGGGATATGGTTTTGAAAGTACAGCTGAGCCCATAGTTGAATAAACCACCAAGGACCTCCTGTTTTGACTGCTATGTGGGAGGATAGTTTGACAGACATCAACTGGAGATATCGATAGACTTCTCCAAGGAACAGTTTGCCGATGCCAAGTTGAGTGCCTCTGGCAAGTTCATAGGCCAAGGAGAGATAATTCTTGGTTGGGGCAAGGGAAGGGCCACAGAATATGAAATGTTCCAGCCAGAAATTGAGGAAGGCCGTGTGTTCTTTCTCTGTGACAGGGCCCTTAGTTTTCATGTGGCTTCGAAGATAAGCACCCCAGTTCGTGCAATCTGTTTTGGAAGAAAGCTTGAAGGGGACTTTTGGCAGCATAAAAGCAGAGGGGCTGGGTGATGTGACGTCTAGACCAGTAATCATCACCACGTCTAACAGAGTTGGTGTCATGGGGCCATGGCCGAACATGAAGCAGTTCAGAGCATCAGACCAGAAATAGCCGATGGTTTTTAGAAGATTTTCATGTTTCTCAAGGGGAGACAATGACAAAGTCAAGGCATCGGCTATTCCCGTGGTTTCCCATTGGGATTGGTAAGTTTTGGCTACCCTACTGTACCAAGAAACCCAATATTCGGGAGGATTAGGCCAGGCTCGTAAGCAGTCGGCCCAAGAATCCAAATCTAAGTTTTGGCTTACGAAGGGGATTCTGTTTGCCTCGCAAGAGATCAGATGGGCAGGACTAGATTCTGTACGGGGGCCAAGGCAGAGAGAATTTGGGAGAGAAGGATGCGGTAGCGGAATGTCTGAAACCTAAAATTTTAATGATGGGATAAAGCATTAATTCAGGTGTTTGCTATTAATTCTAGCACCGAGCTCGGATTGCGAGGAACAGTTAAGGATTACCTTCAGACCGGAGACCGCTGTGTTGGCGCTGGACGATTCCGCCATCTAATTTGCCGGTGGAGATGGATCTATGCGGTGGGGAATCTAGGGTTCGTGTCGCCGTGAGCCCGATTTGTTCAATGAGGCAATTGGAGATCTGAGTTAGCCTTTTTGAAGATGGTTGCAGGTTACCGTTGAAATTGGAAAGTGACCGCTCAGACTTGTCTAAATAAGCGACCGAGTTTGACCTTGCCAACGTTTGTGGGAAAAGCCGATGTGTTGCCATCGGCTCTTTGGGCTTTGACTTGGTTGATCATATCAAGCGTGGTATGGTGAAAGCCGATTCGTTACTATCGGCTTTTGGAACGTTGACCTATTTGACTATCGGCAAAATCAAATTGGGAAAAGCAAGCTTTGTTGATTCCAAAGACGGTTGTTTACAATGAAGCCGATTGCTTACAAAATGGAGATCTACTACTAGTACTACTACTACTAGTTCCTAATCTAGAAGGCGGCGTCGTCGTCGTCGCCGTTGCCATTGCCGCCGCCGTCTTCGCTGTCATCGGCGCTGCTGCCGGCGTAGTCTTCACCGCTGCTGCTGAAGTTGTCAGCGGGGGCCTCCTCGTCGTCGTCGTCGTCGTCGGTGTCCTCGCTGGACCCGGCGCGGAAGCGCTTCACCGGCGGGTATTCGTCGGAGGAGGTGTCCTCCTCTGCTTCTTCCTCCTCATCGGAAGAGCCGATGTCCTCGCCCCAGGACACGGCGTCGTCGGCGCTCTCCGCCTCCAGTTCCCCGTCGACGAGGAGTTGGAGGTCCTCCTCGCCGTCGGTCAGGGACTCGTCGTCCTCTGACTGGGCGGCGAAGTCCCAGTCTCTCTCGTCCCACCATTGTGGGGCGAGAGCTTCGTACGCCGCCATTGGCGGGTGCTCCGGCGTCGGCTCCCGGTTGACGGAGTCGGAGGATTGGAAGGAAAGGCCGGATGTGTTGGAGGAAGAAGAGGAGGCCATGGCGGAGGAAGAGGGTTTTTTGGCTATTGGAGAAGAATGAGGATGCAAATGGTTCGGATAGATTTAAATAAGGGGAATAGTGGAAGATGGTTCAATGCCATAGCGGTTTTCGAGAATGTGGTGCCAGAGTTGTCAAATCGTGTACTGCGGAGAAGTTGAGAAGGCGAGGCATCATGATGAGGAGGCGATATGACGGTTCTGCTCTGCAACGCGTGACCCGATGAAGAAAAAACAGAGTGGTTTTGGAATTATTATTGCCAAAACCAGGGGGGCATGTGTTATCGCCACATTTTGGCCAAATGAGGAGATGGGCCGTAATCAAGATGGGCTTGGAGGCTGGATCGGCCTTGCGCGTGGATTTGGGCTAATTGCCCGTGTATCTGTATATTATGATAGATTACGTTTCGGTTTAAACAAGAGATAGAGTTGTTAGGTTTATTCCAAAGATAGAAAGTCTCCGGACTATAAATGTGTACCTAGGGTTATTGAGAAAGGAGGACGATCACGTTCACAACAAACACAATCTCGGCGCATCGCCACCCCTTGTTTCGAGGGTTTCTTTCAGGTAAGCGTCGTGCTGCCTAGATCGCATCTCGCGATCTAGGCAGCATCTGCTTATGTGTTATTTGGTGTTGCTCGTACTGAAGCCTTGTTGATGGCGAGTAATACTGTTATCATAGATCTGTTTGGGCTAGCATCGGTGCTTTTGGTTATGTTTGCTTAGTCATGCTGCCCCTAGAGATCTCGCTGCCTTTGCACCTATTTGGGGTGTAAGGGCAGCATCTTGCTTGATCTTTATTCAGTCGATTCAATCTGTCATAGTTGTTCCTTGTTCTCCAAGGATTAGTTTGATATCTGCATGGTTAGGCCTCACAAACGGGTTGAACGATCCAGTAGTACGTAAGGATATGGTTTGCCAATTCGAGAGGAGTTGTTCCGGGAATTGACTCTACGTTGGTTTTTTGGCCTCCTCTAGGGTTAGTTTTCTGTTATCTTTCGTATCTACCAGGCTCAATTACGTGTGGGATGTTCCAATTATGTGGTGAAAGCGTTAAACTGTCGTAGATCGATTTGACTTGTATTGATAAAGCAAAACCCCATGTTATCGTAGATCCAATGCAGATCCATGGGACAATCGGCTACATGAGCCGATTCACAGGGAAACCTGAGAGCCGATCGAGGCTCGTATTTAATGTTTACGTGTCTGCCATGCAGGAAACTAATCGAAGCAATCCATCACCTTCCTGATCAGGTATAGATCAGGTGGCACGCCCTTGCATCAGCCAGGACGTGTGCCGGAGTTTTGCGGGCCGTTGCCCGAGGGACCAGGGCCCACCAGCAGTTCTGGGAGCCTCCCGGCTCTTCGTGTTGCTCGTCGCTGCTCGCCGGTGGGTTTTGACAGGCAACAAGTAGACAATTGGCTCAATCTCAATCTGTCCCTGGCCAGCCTATCCTGGCACCTATATATAGGTGGCCAGATCTCGAGAATCCGGTCGGACTCAATACAAATTACAATGTCTAAATACGATATCATCTCGTATTTCGATTATATCAACGTTTGGGCCTAACTCTTATTGGACAATAACCCGAACGGACCCTAGGGGTACTAAGATAATGAGCCTTAATAGCTATACCTTTGTCACTAAGAAACTAGCATGTAAGGCCTTAGCACCAAATCTAAATATTTTGAAGTACTGGTCCAAATTTTGATAGTTCATCTTAACTTATTTACAAAGCAACATATTTTAATGACGCCCTTATCTAGTCATTCTATTTTAAGTGGGAGAGGCTTTTTGGCTCTATGGTGCAAATGCTCCCTTTATTTTAAATGCAATTTAAACATATTTTGAATCATAAAAAAAATCAAAATAAAATGTTGCATGTACATCTTTACAACCTATGCATGAGCCAAGTTGTTTTATGAAAAACCGACTCTTCCCGTGGGCTAGGCAAAAAAAAGACAAAATTCTGTGGTAAAATAAGGGTTTACACGAGATAATTTTTTTTTTATCTTTTCTACTCACAACATAGCAAATATCAATTTACCATGAAACTTGGTCATGCGTACGTAGAATGTTGAGATGTAAATGCAAAAAATTTGTTCAATTTTTTTTCATATTTTCAAATATGTTTTTTAAATAAAGGGATCATATGCACCTTAGACCAAATGTGCATTTCCCTCACTTTGTTTTTGATAAATCCTATAATTTGAGTATTATCAATTCATAGAATAGAGGACTGTCCTCGATCCCGAACTGGTTTCACGTGGCGGCCACGGTCTCCCGAGAAGCCTCGCTTAGCTAAACCTGCTTTTGGACCAGCAGCGCATATTTCAATGGTAATTAGTGGTTACATTACTGTACTTAGTGCCGTAATCGGGATTTACGCGGCGAGTCGGCGTCGGTACCTGGACGCCATGCCAAGTTGGAGCATCGATCCATGTTAACATGTCCTTGGTCCCAATAAACATACTGTACAATCTCCGATCCGATCTTGTCACCCACCTTCAGCCACGGCAGCAGGAGCCGCGACGCCGAGCTCCCTCAACCTCGCCCTCCTAGCCGTCGCCTCATTGTCCCCACCACCCTCCATCAGCCTCCCCACCGTGCTGGCCACCGAATCCGTCGGAACCACGGCCTCCGTGTCCGCCTTGCTGCCAACCTCTCGCACCCGCAGGCTGACACGGAGCATGTCCACAAGGAGCGCCTCGTTCAGGAACTGCTCGGCGCAGAGCGGCCACCTCGCGAGCTGCACGCCGGCACACACGCCGTCCAGCACCGAGTTCCAGTCGCAGTCGCTCACGAAGCCGCCTACCGCACGGTGCGCTAGGATCTCCGCGTGCGGTGCCCATCACCTGGCCACCACCATGCCGTGCCTGGACGTACACCATGGTTTCGCCATCGATGAATGAAGCTGATTTTGACGGCGCTCTCACCACGCAAGATGCACATATTAAGTTTTTGCTTGAACTCTTTAACCGTCTCGAGTGCTATCCAAAGTTTTGGATTCCGTTTACTGGTCTTGAGTGAAATGAGGAAAATTCGGCCATTTTGGATTACTGGTGGAATATCGAAGGAAATGAAAGGACCAAAATTTGAATCTTAGAGCAAAATCTGGGAGTAATTTGGATTATCGAACAAATTTATATCCAAAATTTAAAATTTAAAATTATTTGTTACAAAACTAACTAACCAAAACTTAGAAGATTTCATACAGAAAAAATTCCTATGGATCCTGAGCAAAATTGGCAAAATCCGAGTCTCTGCCCTCTATCCAACCAAAAGTGTACTCTCACCCAACGCAAGTTGAAACCCGTTCATTCACAAATGGAAGTCAAAGACATTTTTCAAGTACAGTAAGAAAATCATACATAATGGAAAAGGGACTCGTTTCTTAGAGGATTTCTAAATTCATGAGGAGTAATAGTTTAGCTGCTAAATGTCATATACTCACGTTGATCCTATCTTAATTTCAGAAGAAAACTAAGCAGGCAGATTTTCCGGAGCTATGTAAAGATATATGTCCGGAGTTGATACCATGGTTGCCTCCATTTTTTCTAGGTGATTTTTTTGGGATGCTTATGTGTAGTTTTCATCAAGATGAGTCATATGTCGCAAACTCCCAAGGTACCAGCAAACTGCGAGTGATTCATCGACAACGTCCAAGGGTCCATAACCAAATATAATTTGGTCTTAGGACAAATTAATATAAAGAAAATATGTACCAAACTTTTATACTTATTACAAGTTAATAAATGTTGCATGCTACATTATTACCAAATATACTATTCAAAAAAGGATAATGTCACAACCTGTTGTATGAAGCAATCTTTGTTATCTCATCGTATTTATATCTTCAAGTAAACTCACGTTCTACTAAGTTTAGATAGATTGTATTTTTGTGACAAAAAGTAATTTCTTATGTTTTCCTTTTGAGGATTGCTTAAGTGAAATAGTGTATACATATTTATGATTAATACCTAAAAGCGTACACTCTAACAAATATCGTATTAGGCTCCACTAATATAAAAAAGCACAGTCTGTCAGATCCGGAGGATCTGGACCATAGATACATCAAAATTTAACGCCTCAGATTTGTTTAATGATGTAGGATTTGCTCTAACACTAATCTGCACCGAGCGAACGAAAACCAACCGTTCAACCCACGACCTCCGCAAGCGGCACGCCGCCTGGGCCTGCTTCTTTCCCCTCCCATCAGGCCGCCGCACGCCGTGGTGTCTGCCCTGTCGCCCGCAAGGTTGCCGCCCACCACGCAGACCGTCGCCGCTCAGCACGCCGCTCCTAGCATGACCGCAAGGTAGCCGTCCAGCACGCCTGCGAGGTCGCCGCCCTCGCCGCGATGTCTGCCCCTGTCGCCCGCGAGGTCGCCGCCCACCACGCAGACCGCCGCCGCCCACCACGCCGCCGCCCAGCACGACCGCAAGGTCGCCGTGCAGCACGCCCGTGAGGTCACCACCGTCGCCGCTCAGCATGCCCGCGAGGTCGCCGCCCAGCATGCGCAGCTCGTCTCTGGGATCCCTGACGCCTGCTCACTTCACTGCCGCGCGTCTCCGCTCTCCATCGCTGCCGCCGCCACCACCATGATCCTCGACGCATCTGCGTTGAGGACCGCGGGCGCGATGGCCGATAGGTGCGGACTGTCCTGTCCCGACACCGACGCCCACTACAAGACCACCGGACACGGCCTCCATCTCGATGGTAAATTTCTCTCCTATTCTATCTCATATACCTGATGTGCTCATGTGGTCGCCTGGCTTTTTGCTTTCGAGATGGATGGAAACATACCTTTCTGCTCATGTGGTCCAGCAACGTAGACATGGTCGGTAGACCAACCTTACACTGGGAAGCCACCCAGATTATATTGAGCGTAAGATAAATTTGGCCAATAAATGTATTGAAGTGCATGAAGAAACTGAATGCTCAATTGAAGTTCACATTCCAGTCGACGTCAACTGCAGTCTGCAGGTATGATACCAATTTGACTGTTTCCTAACTCCACATTCATATATACCTAATCATTATTTTGTAACAACATTTTTTCATGTTTATTAAATTCCAATACAATTCTTCTCAATCTAATTCTCCTTCGATATGCTGTCAAACAGGATGCCCAACAGCCATGGGCTTTGCATTTGTTGCTAGAGACTTGGATGACCCTCAAGCTTTTGAATTGAAACAAGGAATTGCAAAGTTCAATATGTCGAATAAATACACGCTTTGGAATTTTAGAAGACATTCAAATAACTGATTGCTAACCTTCTCTTATCAGGAAAGCCCTTCTGGAAGTTTGTGAGGAACTTACTAAAGATATCAGGGACGATATTAAGCCAACGATGTAAGATATTACTTATGCATGAGTTACCGAGTACCATTCTACGGCATGAGCATGAATAAGGTACCAAGCTTCCTCAATCTTCCATTGCTAGCTCTTTGTTTGCAGCACCAATTTGTATAGGGCTGGATGAAAGCAAACAGTTCATATTTCTTTCTATTTTCAGTGGGGCGCTTGCCTGATTTTTATTGTACATTATCTTTACTAGGTTAACTGACTGTATTTGATGGCCAATACAATGATACTCTAGCCTTAATTTATTTTAAAGGATCAACTGAAGTTTTCTAAATGCTGTCATAGCCTTCCCATGTATGTAACCTTCCGTCAGGGTTAGCATTCACTTCTTACATTTCTTGCCTCAGTTTCTTATTATCATGACTTTCTAGATTTAATAGGTAGCTACTTAAATATGTATAACTGATGTTGGATTCTCTTCTACCCTATGCTGTGTGAATTCTTCTACCTTTATCTCATGTGTTCCTATTTCGATAATGCTTAATGATGAATTAACTACTTCGATGGCTTGTTTCTTTTGATTTTATCAGATATATTTAAATGGCGGCAAGGAGTGATTTTCTACATTGCTCTCCACGCCATTATGCTTCATGACTCCTGATATTTGCAATAGAGGTGTAAAAGTTATTAGTGTTTTGTGCTACTTACAAGCTATCCTGTTTTAGTATGTTTATATCATGTAAAAGGTCTATTTATTATGGTATCTCTATAAGGATAATACTTTACAAGGTTATACAAGCTACTTGATTGTAGTAAATGTTGATTCACTTGAACAACAATGGAAGCTATGGTGGAAAGTGCCATTCTTGTAAAATAAAACTCTGATACAATTCCTTCTTTGTTTCTCACAATAGTTTTTCTTTTTGGTGCTTCTGTAAAAAAAGGCAGTGTTCAGGAACATGTTTTGTAGATTCTAATTATCTGTAATACATTTAACTAAGATAAGTAAACATATGACTAGACCTTTTCTTTTTGCTATTCTCTTTTACCATTATTTTCTGAATGTGCAGGTTTGTAGATCATCTTGATGTAATGGCTCAACGGGATACAATAGCTGACCCCATGGCTGAGTACAGTAGTGGATATTTGCTCCATCTCCCCTGAGATTTCATTCCGATGTGCAAATCTTTTAACATTCTGTAATAAGACTTCCAGATTTCGTGTCAAATAATCTGTTGAAAAATATTGTATACGCTCATCACGAATTATTGAACTTTGTGCCAATAAGTCATGCTCTAATTTATCAGGGAACATATGTTAGCAGTAAGAATGCCATTCTTTTATTAGCCAAGAGGAAGTAGACTATTTTTTCTTAACGAAAGAGATAGAAAAGAAAAGTGAGACATTACATCCGTAAGCATGAGGCACAGAGCCCATTCTCCAATAGGGCATATAATTGCTTTTCCAGAAGAAACTTGATGGAATTTGTAGTTATATATACAGCCTATTATGTCTAACAACTTTGTTGTTATTCTTAAAATTTATTATTAGAGGTCATTCAAAGGAGAGGAAACTGGCATTCAAATCGTGGATATTCCAGGATATTTTGGCACTTGCACCCTATTTGCTTTCAGACTTAGATTGTCGTTGGGTTTCAAGTGATGGCCCTTCAGATTTTTTTTAATGGTAGCGAGTTAGTCCCCTTGAGTACTAGGTGTTGGTATTTTAGTTAGTTATAATCCATTTGTATCATTTTATCTTTGCAGAAGATTACTAAGCTATCATGTTGAAGTAAAAAGAAACGGTTGAGCTTTAAGGTGTGATAACACTGCCAACATACGTAGTTATTTTAGGATTCTTCACTCCTTTTTGTAATTATTTTGCATTTCACTTGAATCCTAAAATTTAGATATTGAAGTGATTTGGTTAGAGATGTGATTAGTTGAGGTTGTAAGGTGATTGCTCACAGAAATAAATCTACAATTATTCTCATGCAAAGGTGTGCTAGAGATTGACTAACAAGGTGTGTTTCCTTTGAACATTTCTCCATGTAGTTCAGTCTAGTTGCTTTATGTGCTCAGGATTTGTTGATTTGATCTTCAGAAACATTTCATGTTTAGGACGACTAAGGGTTTTAAATCCTGACGATTTGCCAAGTTATATCCATATATGCAAGGAGCTTGATGTAACTGTGTCTAACCATTCACCTGCTGGCACTCCGAAGGAAGATATGTCTACACGATACGGCAGCAGTGTAAAGGGCGACCAATGAAAGTGAATGGACCCTGTCAGCAAGCAGCTAGGATGCCGCCGCCCTGCCCGACCAACGTGAGCGCAAGCGAGGAGAGATGGGAATGAGACATGATAGATATGGAGGTAAAAACGGAAACTTGGATATTTCGGTGAATTGCATTCAAGATGACGAAAGTTCGCTTAAAAGTCTTACAATGGTAAAATGGTGAATGTGCGGAGTAGTTAGCAAATTTAGGTTTTGCATGAAATCTCGTGCATGTGCACGTGCTTAATTACTAGTGGTTTCTAGTATACGATGACATGACCATATTAGTCGAAACTTATATTGCATTATTAAATGGTTAACACGATTGTTTGGTGTTTTCATGGTCATATGTGCCTGAATAGTTTATATAAAAAGAACATATACACCCAGAGCCAAATCACCACTCTCTTGATTAAACGATCTCATCAACGTTGACCAACTTTGTTGTAATTTTTTTAAAAAAACCACAACATTATATACCTGAGGTATCAATAATCAAAGTTTTGATACTACATCATCACTTGTGTTCAAAGTGGCATACTCCCTCCATGCCGCTTTAATAAGCAAATACTTAGTTTGAGAAAAAAGCTTGACCATATATTTAGGCAACAAAATATTGATTATATATAACAAAAATTATATCATTAGAAAGGTCTTTTAAATGCGAATCTAATGGTATAATTTTCAAAACATATGACTTACATTTTATTGACCAAATTTGAGGTTATTTTTTTTCTTAAACTACATAATTGCCTCATAAACCGGTATGGAGATAGTATTCTAATAATGCACTTATCTCCGAAAATTATAAATGTAGCTCGAGCCACATGTAGATCTTTTTTGAAAAATTGAAAAATCGTATTTTAAAGTTTTCAAAAAATATAAAATTAATTCCAGATATGGACAATATTGAGATCTACAAACGTGCAAATTTTTAACTCGGGATACCTAATAATATTAGCTGTGCAAAAATAACAAAATCTGATATACGTAGTAGTGAACAGTGTAAACTTTCAAAACGTTAAAATTTGTTAGATTTTGTCATTTTTGTGGAGCCTCAAATATAAGGAATTTGGAATTTTCACGTTTATAAATCCCAACATTGTCCATGTCTAGAATTAATTTCAGATTTTTTAGAAACTTTAAAATAGCATTTCTGATTTTTTTAAAACAAACTATTTGTAGCTTGAGCTATAAAAATCCACACTCCCTTATCTAATCATTCTGTTAAACTCACTTTGTTTTTGATGCATCTTATAAATACTAGTAGGAAACAAGCCTTTAGTCCCGGTGGTAAAGGGCCTTTAGTCCAGGTTATAGCAATCGAGACTAACAATCGGGACTAAAGATCTCCCCCTTCAGTCCCGGTTGTCCACAAACCGGGACTAAACGTCCTCCACGTGGTCCAGGTTATGTGCTGCGGCTGGAGGACGCTTTAGTCCTGATTGGTAATTAACACCAACCGGGACTAAAGGATCAGTAGAATTTCCGACATAAATTTTGAATTTTTTTTGAAGTTTTATTGATTTTTTTTTGAAATTTCTCTATTTTGGATATTTGACAGTTTCCACTCTAATCTATAATCACCCTTATTTTTATGTCAAATTACATACTTGTGGTCAAACTTTCTGGTTGGTCCTTTATCCTCACACCGCTCCACCCTTAGCACGTTTAACTTCTCCATTCCTTTTTTACTAGCTTCTAATATTGCACTCGCAACTCCTTGATAATAGTATGCTATGAATTTTTTTAACCCTTAGACTTTCATAACACATGATTTTATTTTTGAATTCTAAATATTTTAAAAATAAGCAACAATGATTAATAAATAATAAGAACAGTGAATTTCAAATAATATTTATGCATAATTCAATTATTAATTAAAGACTCAAAATATTTCAAAAAAAATAAAAAATTCAAAAAAAGAAAAATCCAAAATAATGTGAAACATTCAAAATAATTAAAAATTGAAATAAAAAACAAAATAAATTCAAAAAATTCATTTTTTCTTATTTTTGGACAAAATCTAAACTCTTCTCGCATTTATATTTCCCTTTGGAATTCTGAGAAGCAAGATTTTGTGCAAATGGCCTAGGGCACTTGAAATCGGATGTAACTTTTTGCGTAGATAGTTTTTCATATATTACACTTTTTTTAGTATATACGCAAATTATCAAAATTTGAATTTTCAAATTTTTCCTAAAAGTTGGTTACGTGAGGTACATGCATGTCAAAGGATTTTGAAATTTGAAGTTTTTATCATTTTTATTTGTTTTTTTAGATGTTTTTTCTGCTCGGAGGGGGGATAGGCATGAAAGGAAAAAATGTACGTCAACCCTTTAGTCCGAGTTGGTGGTTCTAACCAAGACTAAAAGATGAGGCTTTAGTTCTAGTTGAAGACACCAACAGAGACTAAAGGTCACTAACCCTTTAGTTCTAATTCGTATCTAAAAGGTCCCGTTTGAAGCGGGACTAAAGCTGGCTAGCCCACATCACCTTTTAAATCGGGACTAATATAAGCATTAGTCCCAGACCAAAACACAACCAGAACTAAAACTCAAATTTGCCCTGAACATTAGGCCTATTTCCACTAGTGAACTAAATACTACTCAATTTATAGAACAGAGGATATCCTCAATTTAAAACTAGTTTCACATGGCGGTCATAGTCTCCCGAGAGGCCGAGACGCCTCTCTTAGCTAAACCTGAATTTGGACCAGCAACGTACACTTCAAAGCTAATTAGTGTTTCCATTCTTCTGATTAGTACCATAGTTGGGATTTACTCCCACCGTTTACAAATATAAGATGTTTTAGATTTATAAAATAAATGTATCTAGACAAGTTTTAGTGTGTATATTCGTGTAAACTTACACACTAAAAGATATCTAGTTACATTTGCTTCACAAAATAAAACATCTTATATTTATAAACAAAGAAAGTACGTGGCGAATCTACATTCGTGCTTAGTGAGCGTCCGCGCAACGGCAGCTCATTGTCTGTTGACGTTATGGCCTCATGGGCTTATAGGAGTGGTAAGTGGGAACATCGATCTATGTTACTACCTCCATGCCAGATTATTGGGCAATTCTATATTTTAAGATAAACTTTAACCATTAATTTTAGTCAAGAAAATATGAGATATTTGATATAAAATTTATACCATTGGAAAGTTCTTTTGAATATGAATCCAATTGTATAATTTTTATATAATATATCTTATATTTTCTTGACTAAAATTAAAGATCAAAATTTATCTCGAAGTACGTAATTGCCCTATAATCCGGTATGGAGGGAGTACTAAGTTTAGCAATTTTATCCATAGTATAATACCTATCCAAATGATTAGGGTATAGACATATTTCTGTATTAAATAGTAATTATATCTTATCTGTTAAGTTATGGGTAAAGCACTGATATAACTTCTATACTGACTGAAAATCTAGGTCCTAATCGCTCTAATGTGATATTGATGAATGTGAAATATTAATATGTATATTTAATCTACTTGTCAAATATTTAATAGGTATACTCATACATGGATATAGATATGAAGAGAAGAATTTTATACCTATTAACTATACTTATATGAGTATGATAGTGATCTACCTTGTACATATCCTATCCATCGACATCCTTACATATTAACATATCCTTTGGTCACCATAAACATCCAATCTCCCATTTCAGAGAATCTTTCTTTATCGATCTATAGCTTCAGTGTCCAGGCACGTACGAATCATGCTTCGGGCGGCACTAACTGGCTATCACTTGTCAGTGACCGTGTAACGCTTTGAGCTCACCAACAAGACGTGCCCAATCGCTGCACGATGACCCACCGTCAGCCACGGCAGCGCGAGCAGCAACGCCGAGCTCCCTCATCCTCGCCCTTCTAGCCGTCGCCTCGTCCTCACCATCCCCCATCAGCTTCCCCACCGCGCTCGCCACCGCGTCCGCCGGCACCACGGCCTCCACGTCCGCCTTGCTGGCCACCTCCCGCACGCGCACGCCGACGCGGAGCACGTCCACGAGGAACGCCTCGTTCAGGAACTGCTCGGCGCGGAGCGGCCACGTCGCGAGCGGCACGCCGGCGCACACGGCGTCCAGCACCGAGTTCCAGCCGCAGTGGCTCACGAAGCCGCCCACCGCGCGGTGCGCCAGGATCTCCGACTGCGGCGCCCACCGACCGGCCACCACCATGCCGTGCCTGGACGCGCGCTCCTCCTCCATGCCCTCCGTCGGCGTCGGGATCACCCAGAGGAACGGCACGCCGGAGGCGCGCAGCCCGGCGCCCAGCTCCTTGAGCTGGTCCGCGCTCAGGCCGCACGTGCTGCCGAAGCAGGCGTACACCACCGACCCGGTTGCCTGGCCGTCGAGCCACCGCAGGATGGGGTCTCGCTCTGCGCCGCCGGTGACAGCGACGTCGCTGCGTGCGGTGCTGGCGCGTCTGGGGCCGACAAGGAACACCTTCTTGGGAGAGCCGTCGACGCTTCGGTAGTATTCGGCGAAGTCGGCCTCCAGCGCCGAGAAGCTGTTGAAGGCGACGGCGTAGCTCTCGGCCTCGGCCGCGCGGAACAGGGGAAGGTGCGCCAGAGCATCCTCGTTGACATGGACACTGCGGAGCTTCACGGGGACGGGGAAGCCGCCGGGGACAACGGCGTAGTCAGATAAGGCCTCGGGGCCGTGGAGGTGTATCGCGACCATAGAGGCCGCCGCGAAGGCGCCGATGGTGTGGAAGGTCACGTGCGGGACGCCGCACTCGTGGGCGACCCGGGGCGCCCAGTGGAGCACGGCGTCCGAGACGACGGCCACCGCGCCTGATGATGTGCACAATCGTACAGTCTCCGAGAGAGCTGGCGCCAGGGCTTCCTCGGCGGCGGCGAAGAACGCCGGCGCGGATGCTTCGTCCGGGAGGAGGGAGAAGTCCGCGTGTCCGCCCGGGAAGCGGAACGGCACCGCGCGGACCAAAACGGAGGCCGGCGCTAGCTCCGCGAAGTGGGGCGTGGTGACGATGATCGCGTTGGTGGTGCCATCGCCGCCGCAGGAGGCCGCGGCGGCGGCGGCCGCCAGCGGTGCGAAGTGGCTGCGCGCGAGGAAAGGCACGAAGACGAGGTGCAGGTGCGCTGCGTCTGGGCGGGAGCGAGGCGCGGTGGTGGTTTTGGCCCGCATCGCGTTTGCTTGCTCGACTCGGCTTTGGGCTGGCTGGGTTGCACGGCCGCTTTGCTGGGCTTCTTGTTTGGGTGGGCAAGGCCATCGGGAGATGCGTGTCGGATTCGGTCCAGGACTGGAACTCGTCGTGCTCACGACAAAAGCGTGCATGGTTTGTTTCAGGGATTCGTGGTCACACGTTTGTGCGTGATTCGCCTGCTCCGAACATGTATGAGATTGTCTCCTCCTGATTTTAATCATTTTATCAAGTAATAATATAACCTTTTTAGAATAACAGGAGGTTCACTCCTAGGTCCATTGAAGAAGCCCGTAACAGGGGTCCAAAGTAATACTCCCCTGACCTATATTACTTTTCGCAAATACGGATGTATCTAACACTAAAATATGTGAAAGGTAATATAGGTCAGAGGAAGTACTAGGTTTTAGCTCCTAGAAAGGTAGCAACGCAAAGAAATAAGAAACAACTGCAAGAAGTCTAGCATGAGCATCCACATGCATGATCCACAGATGGAACATGCCCCATGAAAGATTTTACGAGCTATTACTACTAGTAGCAGATAATATCTTTTTTTTCAGAGCTTTGATCAGCTCGAACCTCCTGCGTTTTTTAGCAACATCAAGTTGCAGCTTCTTCCAGCTAGGCCGCCATCGCCTCAGAAGTTGTCGGAGAAGCCCAGACCCCAACATCAAGAATGGATGTGGCGCTGCTGAAGGTGCGTGATGTCAACGTCGAGGAACGCAGGATTAAGCCCCACCACCTTAGTGCCTGGGTCTTCAGTTGAGGAAGCAAGAATTGTCTTGTTTTTGGGTATCAGCCACCCATTAGCTTGTGCTGCGGCATCATGATCTTTGCGCGGAAGTGTTGGCCAATTTTTTCCACCAAGCCCATCATCGATTCCTTGAAAAGGAGCTACCATTTCCCTATAGTTCTTGTTGGATAATTAGGCACAATTTCCATTATTAATTCCAGAATATTAAACATGACAATAGCAGCTACTGCCACATGTAACTCGAACATACTAGATGTACTAAACAACAAGATGAACGGAAACAGGCAGTAGCTAAACATGTACTCGCAGAACATGATGAACAGACGAACAGCAGTAGACCGCACGTACCGTTCGCTTGCAGATGTAGTCGTAGCAGTAACGTTGTTGATGACAACGTTGGAGAAGACCGGTCGAAGCAGACGGCGATGAAGACGGCGGTAGGCAGCACCGCCCGACTTGGATGGAAGACGACCCGTGATGAAGAGCTTGAGCAGTCGCGCAGAGCGCTTCCCAAAAACCTAATTCGCCCTCTCCCGTACAGGATCGCAAAGGCGAGTGGTTCCGGAGACCTGCTCTCCCGTTCGCCGGTGCACGCCGGCGCTCGGGATGGAGTAGACTACGGAGGCGGCGCAAGCAGCGAGAGGTGGTAAAACCCTAGATCGGTTTCAGGTGTGTACGGCGTGTAGCCAGGCAAGAGTTTATATAGGCGCGGACGCACAGCGGAAAAACCCTAGGCAACGTGGGCCACGCCCACGTCGCACGTCCGAGTCGGTTACAGTAGCCCACGATCCGGGAGCGACCCGAACTGGCTAGCTGTGACGCGTCCGTCAAGGACTCGGTCAAACGTTCGGTTTTCCTGTGCAGCAAAAAGATAAGCTCGGCTCCGAGGCTCAATTCCGCAAACCGCGGCGCGCGCGTGACGTGTCGAGTCGAGTCGAGACGAGACGAGACGAGCGAGGAGGAGGAGGAGGAGCGCGCGTGTGGCACTTCTCTTCTCACTCACTTACCAAGTGGTGCAACACCCCACCTTATATGTTGGTCTACATCTCTCCCAACTTCCCATGTGGGACTAAACTTAGCTCCCACCCCTTGCCTTTGTGCAGCCAAAAACTTGGGCTGCATTCCAAATGGGCTTACACACATGGGCTTTGAGATTTCTAGGAATTTCTGAAATCTACTATGGGCTCATATGAAATGGCCCAATATTTCAACAATCCCCCACCAGATCTCAAATGCCCATTTAGAGATTTGCCAAACCTCACTACTTGTTTATATACCAGTGTTTCAGCAGAGACTGTTAAGTTGAACTTCCGCCTAGAACCTTAAGCTACGTCTATCAGCAACTTGAACAATGGACTACGCCTTGAATTGCAAGTTTTGTGCGTCAAGATTTCACTCAAAGTCATAACCAGTACATGGCTGCCAGTAGCCTACCCCGCGGGTTGGAGCATATGCGTCGTACTCCATGGTCTCTTCATGAGTTTACTAGAGATCACCCAAATCTCATAGACTGCGATGTTTAACAGTCGGACTCATATAGGTGTGTTCTTTCAAGAATGCTCTGTAGGACAGCATCTTTGCTAATCATAGCCAACAGAAACACATTAAGGCATGTTGCCAACCTGCCTTACAGATTTTGAGAGTTTTGCATCTTCACTTAGAGAGGGTTACAGAATACTCTCCTCAGTTAAACCACTAGCTTGTTTTCCCAGGTCCTAATTCACGGGATCTCCGATCACAAAGGTTGGGTTACCGCTATGGCATAACATCTATGGGTCTCAAACCCATCTCCCTCGATGCACTATCTATCACATTGCGTGATAGCCCCTTAGTAAAGGGATCTGCCAGGTTTTTGTCTGTTTGAATATACGTAACAGTTATTACTCCGGAGTTTCGCAATTTCCTGACAGACTTCAAACGTCTTTTAACGTGTCTTGATGACTTCGCGTTATCCTTAGAATTGTTCACTTTGACAATAACTGTTTGGTTGTCACAATTCAAGAGGATGGCCGGCACAGGTTTTTCAACCACCGGCAAGTCCATCAAGAGCTCACGCAGCCATTCTGACTCTACAGTGGCTGTGTCTAAAGCAGTAAGTTCTGCTTCCATAGTTGACCTCGTCAATATGGTTTGCCTACATGATCTCCATGATACGGCGCCACCTCCAAAGGTAAACACATACCCACTAGTGGCTTTGATATCATCTACATCAGAGATCCAATTTGCGTCACTATATCCTTCAAGCACAGCAGGGTGCCCTGAATAGTGAATCCCGTAACTCATTGTACCACATAGATAGCGCATGACCCTTTCAAGTGCATGCCAATGATCAATACCCGGGTTTGACATGAACCTACTCAACTTGCTCACAGCAAAAGAGATGTCAGGTCTTGTCGCGCTCGCTAAGTACATGAGTGAACCAATGATCTGAGAATACCTCAGTTGATCTGTTGGTTCGTTCTTGTTCTTACGCAATATCACACTGGGATCATAAGGTGTTGGAGAAGACTTGCCATCAATAAAGCCAAACCGGCTCAAGATCTTCTCAACATAGTGGGATTGCGATAAAGTAATCCCACTCTCGTTCTTATTTAGCTTGATGTTCAGGATCACATCAGCTTCTCCCAGATCTTTCATATCAAAGCACTTTGACAAGAAAGACTTGACCTCATGTATTACTTTCATGTTTGTACCAAAGATGAGAATATCATCAACGTACAAACACAATATAACACCTTCGCCCCCACCATGGCGATAGTAAACGCACTTGTCAGCCTCATTAACGACAAAGCCAACAGAAGTTAAAGTTCTGTCAAACTTCTCATGCCATTGCTTAGGTGCTTGTTTCAGGCCATATAAAGATTTTAGCAACTTGCACACCTTTGTCTCTTCACCTTTTACCACAAATCCATCAGGCTGATCCATATAGATTTCCTCTTCCAACTCTCCATTGAGGAAAGCTGTCTTTACGTCCATTTGATGAACGATAAGACCATAGGAGGCAGCCATGGAAAGTAGTACTCGAATGGTGGTTAGTCTTGCGACAGGTGAATAGGTATCAAAGTAATCTTCGCCTTCTCTCTGTGTGTAGCCTTTCGCTACAAGTCTCGCCTTGTACTTCTCAATAGTACCATCAGGCCTTAGCTTCTTCTTGAACACCCACTTGCAGCCCACAGGCTTACAGCCATGGGGGCGCTCTGATAATTCCCATGTTCCATTAGAAAGAATCGAGTCCATCTCATTCTGGACAGCTTCTTTCCAATCATCTGCATCTGATGATGCATATGCCTCAGCAATGGATTTGGGAGTATCATCCACAAGGTACACAATGAAATCATCACCAAAGGACTTTGCAGTCCTCTGTCTCTTGCTCCTTGTAGGAGCTTCATTGTCATCCTTCTCATGAACGTTCTCAAAAACGTTCTCATGTGGTTGCTCAAAATAATCGTCAGATGCACTAGATTCAGGAATTATCTCAGAAGAAAATCTAGCAGTGCTATGCATATCTTTCATAGGAAACATATTCTCAAAAAATGTTGCATCACGAGATTCCATTATAGTGTCAACATGCATATCAGGTACCTCAGATTTAACTACTAAAAATCTATAGCCAATGCTCCGCTGAGCATAACCTAGAAAGATGCAGTCCACAGTCTTTGGTCCGAGTTTGCGTTTCTTTGGGATGGGAATGTTGACCTTCGCCAAGCATCCCCAAGTGCGCAAATACGAAAGTGATGGCTTTCTCCCAACCCACTCCTCATAAGGGGTTTTATCTTTATTCTTGTTAGGAACTCTATTCAGGACATGACATGCAGTCAACAAAGCCTCCCCCCACCATGCCTTTGATAAACCAGCAGTGTCGAGCATGGAATTCACCAAGTCAGACAGAGTGCGGTTTTTCCTCTCGGCCACCCCATTGGATTGGGGCGAGTAGGGAGGCGTCCTCTCATGAATAATACCGTGTTCCTCACAGAATTCGTCAAAGATTTTAGGAAAATACTCTCCACCACGATCCGACCTAAGACGCTTGATCTTTCTCTCTAGTTGATTTTCAACTTCAGCCTTATAAATTTTAAAGTAGTCTAAAGCTTCATCTTTAGTTCGCAACAAGTAAACATAGCAAAATCTAGTCGCATCATCAATCAATGTCATGAAATATCTCTTTTCACCTTTTGTCAACACACCATTCATCTCGCATAGATCAGAATGTATGAGTTCTAGAGGTGCCAAGTTTCTCTCCTCGGCCGCCGTATGAGGCTTACGAGGTTGCTTCGATTGCACACAACTATGGCACTTAGAACCTTTGGCAATAGTGAATTTCGGAATTAAACTCATGCTGGATAACCGAGACATCAAACCAAAATTAATGTGACATAAACGAGAATGCCAAACACTGGTATCATCATTAACACCGCCACAAATATGGTTCACGGATTTATTACAGAAATCTGAAAGTGAAAAGCGGAACAAGCCTCCGCACTCATAGCCTTTTCCAATAAATTGTCCATGCTTGGAAACGACTACCTTATTCGACTCTAACACAACCTTAAACCCATCTCTGCAGAGAAGGGAACCGCTAACAAGATTCTTGTTCATAGAAGGGACATGCTGCACGTTCCTCAGCTGCACGATCTTCCCCGAAGTGAACTTCAGATCTACCGTGCCAACACCACGAACAGAGGCATGTGACCCATTGCCCATTAGGACGGAGGAATCCCGTGCGGCCTGGTAAGAAGTGAACATAGAGATGTCAGCACACACATGAATGTTAGCACCCGTATCAATCCACCAAGAGGGAGATTGAAATACCGAAAGAACAGTAAATAGATTACCATACCCATCAGTATTGCTAGCAGTCACGACGTTGACACTCTTGGCCCTTTTCCCTCTGCGGTCTGCGCATTCTGGGCAGTCCTTGGAAAAGTGGCCGGGCTCTCCACAAGTGAAACAAGTTAGATCACTCCTGTCCCTGTTCGGCTTCTTCTTCTTTTTGAAGGTTGTAGTCTTTACAGGCTTGTTGAAAGAGGGCTTGAAGTTCCCTTTATTCTTGCCTGAGGATTTGCCTTTCTGCTGGACAAAGTTAGCAGTAGCATGACCCTCTCCTTTCTCAGTAGTGTCCTTAGCACGAGCCTTCTCCTCAACATCAAGGGACGCTATCAGATTTTCAACTGATATCTCCTGTCTCTTGTGTTTGAGAGCTGTGGCGAAGTTCCTCCATGAAGGGGGCAACTTAGCAATAATGCAACCCGCCACAAACTTGTCGGGTAAGGCACACTTAAGGAGTTCGAGCTCTTTGGCAATGCACTGTATCTCATGAGCTTGTTGAACCACAGGAAGGTCCTTAGTCATCTTAAAATCATGAAAGCTCTCCATGATGTACAGTTCACTGCCAGCATCTGCAGCACCAAACTTGGCGTCCAGTGCGTCCCAGAGCTCTTTCCCGTCTTTTATGTGCATAAACACATCACACAGACGGTCAGCAAGAATGCTCAGAATGCATCCCACAAAGATAGTATTGGCTTCCTCGAACTTTTTCTGATCATCGTCAGACATAGTTCCTTCAGGTTTGCCTTTACTAATCTGGAACACTTTCATCGTGGTCAGCCAAAGCTCAGCTTTGTACTGCCACCTCTTAAAGTGCACACCGGTAAATTTATCCGGCCTCAGTGCATCGGTAAAACCAGCCATTGATAATTCAGGAAATTGCCTACAATTAGGTTTTTGGATTGTTGGATAATTAGGCACAATTTCCATTATTAATTCCAGAATATTAAACATGACAATAGCAGCTACTACCACATGTAACTCGAACATACTAGATGTACTAAACAACAAGATGAACGGAAACAGGTAGTAGCTAAACATGTACTCGCAGAACATGATGAACAGACGAACAGCAGTAGACCGCACGTACCGTTCGCTTGCAGATGTAGTCGTAGCAGTAACGTTGTTGATGACAACGTTGGAGAAGACCGGTCGAAGCAGACGGCGATGAAGACGGCGGTAGGCAGCACCGCCCGACTTGGATGGAAGACGACCCGTGATGAAGAGCTTGAGCAGTCGCGCAGAGCGCTTCCCAAAAACCTAGTTCGCCCTCTCCCGTACAGGATCGCAAAGGCGAGTGGTTCCGGAGACCTGCTCTCCCGTTCGCCGGTGCACGCCGGCGCTCGGGATGGAGTAGACTACGGAGGCGGCGCAAGCAGCGAGAGGTGGTAAAACCCTAGATCGGTTTCAGGTGTGTATGGCGTGTAGCCAGGCAAGAGTTTATATAGGCGCAGACGCACAGCGGAAAAACCCTAGGCAACGTGGGCCACGCCCACGTCGCACGTCCGAGTCGGTTACAGTAGCCCACGATCCGGGAGCGACCCGAACTGGCTAGCTGTGACGCGTCCGTCAAGGACTCGGTCAAACGTTCGGTTTTCCTGTGCAGCAAAAAGATAAGCTCGGCTCCGAGGCTCAATTCCGCAAACCGCGGCGCGCGCGCGCGCGCGTCGTGACGTGACGTGTCGAGTCGAGTCGAGACGAGACGAGCGAGCGAGGAGGAGGAGGAGGAGCGCGCATGTGGCACTTCTCTTCTCACTCACTTACCAAGTGGTGCAACACCCCACCTTATATGTTGGTCTACATCTCTCCCAACTTCCCATGTGGGACTAAACTTAGCTCCCACCCCTTGCCTTTGTGCAGCCAAAAACTTGGGCTGCATTCCAAATGGGCTTACACACATGGGCTTTGAGATTTCTAGGAATTTCTGAAATCTACTATGGGCTCATATGAAATGGCCCAATATTTCAACAGTTCTTAATATGATCCACCAGGTCTATTTTATACTAAGCCAGGTTACTCCATCAAAGATAATATCATTTCTAAGTCTCCAAATGGACCATAACACAGCAATACAAATGGAATTCAAGGCAGAATTACTTTGGTAGCAAACCAACAGTGTGCAATAGAGTCTAGGTTAGCACCTACAAGTTTACCAAAGAAATCTGCGATTTCATTCCAAACTAGCTTAGCAACTATGCAGTCAAAGAAAAGATGCTGCACTGATTCATTGCATAAGCAAAACACAAAAGTTTCAGGTTTGTTCAGATTTCTTTTCTTCAGATTGTCCCTAGTCATGATCCTATTATTAATTACCATCCAAGTAAAAAATTGCACTCTAGGAGGAAGTATCAGTTTCCAAATGGCAGGAACATGAACAGGTTGAACACCTCTGAAATTAATAATGGCATATAAAGAGCTAGTCGAATAAACCCCAGAATTACTGTAGGTCCAACTCAGAGAGTTTGTATCATATGTGAGAATAATCCCTTGGGCACTGCTCTCTAAAGCATACCATTGCTCCATCATTTTCAGGGAGAAATTCCTCCTAAATGTGAGCTTGAGTCTACATCCATCCCATACTTCTGAGATGGTTTGGCAATTCTCATGACACACACTGTAAATTTCCCAAATTGGATCGACAAGGGAGAGGTGCCAAGCCAACAATCCTCCTAAGAATCTAATCTTCTTTCCATCCCCTACTGTCCATCTGTACCCAAATTTGACAGCTTGGGCAGCCCACATCACTCCTTTCCAGAAGTGTGATGAGACAGTGGAATCACTACAGAAGTTGTTTGGGGAGGAGACACTATACTTTTTATCTACTATCTGTTTCCAGAGTAATATAACCTTAGTTGATGAGATGATCATTGATTTATACTTACTTTCTAATCATTTTAAGAGTCGGCTCATTTTTGCAGGTGTCACAAATCAGCCCAAGTTCACTGTTGGATGTTCCAACCGGGCGAGCCTTTCTCTTCTTGAGAAGTTGTTTCGAGCGAAAGCTCTGCCCCGACCCTCAGGTCGGTGTCGATGATGGCGGCGTATGATGCATGCAAAATACATGCATGAACTTTGTAGTTTATTGATGCATATTCCTACATATTATAATGTTATTAGTTGTTATAATCATGATTTGCAATGATTTATGGGGATTTTCCATCGATCCCCCTTATTTTGGTTATAACCATGCAGAACAGAAAAACCCTGGTTTGTGTATTTTTATGTTTTAGGAACCTTCCCGGACTCAAATTGACCTGGAATTTTTCAGGCGTTAATAATTTATCACGAGAACCACTTGAAGACAAAGAAGTCACCAAGATGGGCCCCAGAGGCCAAATGAGCATAGGTGGCACGGGCCCCTTGCCAGGCCGCGCCACCCATGCCCGTTTGGGCCTCAGAGCTCCGATGCCGTCCATCTTGGTCTCTTGATGCTCAGCTTGACCTAAAAATGCCTATATAAAGACCCCCCCCCCCCTCGGCGATTGCGATACGAGGCGGCGAAAAAACATAAAACACAGAAACAGAGGTTGTTCCAACAAAGATTGGAGAAGGAAACACTGCTGGAGTTGCCCCTGGACGCTTCTCCACCCTCTCCGACATCAACACCATCATCACCGCCATGAAGAGGGGGTAGTCCACCTTTGGACTATAGATTTGTGGCAGTAGCTTGTTCTATCTCTCTTATGCTTCAATGTTTAGATACCATATGAGCTGCCCATGATTATGGTGCATATTATGTAATTCCTATGTGGTGGATCTTTATTTTATTGTATGATCAATGAGATGTGATATGTTATTATGTTCTTAATGTATGAGTAGATGCATATTATTACCCCGTTCTTTACTACTTGTTCTGATCCAACATGTATGCGAGATTGCGAGAGGGGGATGGTGTGTATTAGATGGAGTAACTAGATAGTAGTGATTGGATAGTGACAGTATTCATGATATGCTATGGTGTTTTACCTTTCTACGGTTACCTCACTAGGGATTGATACGTCTCAAACGTATCTATAATTTTTGATGCTCCATGCTTTGTTTTACACCATTTGCCTATTGTTTCGTTACACTTAGTGGCATTTTTATACGCTTTCCGGAACTAACCTATTAACGAAGTGCCACAGTGCCAGTTCCCTGTTTTCTGCTGTTTTTGGTTTCAGAAGTGATACACAGGAAATATTCTCGGAATTGGACGAAACAAAAGCCAGAAGTCTTATTTTTCCCGGGAGCATCCAAACATCCGAAGAGAGGAAGGAGAGGGGCCAGAGGCCTCCCTCACAAGGGGCTGGCGCGGCCCAGGCCCTGGCCGCGCCACCCCTGTGTGAGGAAGCCCTGGCAGCCCTCTGACATCGCCCCTTCGCCTATAAGAAGCCTCGGCACGGAAAACCCTGGGGGATTCGGCAATTTTCCAGAAAGAGTTCCGCAGTTCCGCCGCCGCCGTCGACGAATTTCGGGGGACAGAAGTCTCTGTTCCGGCACCCTGCCGGGACGGGGAAGTGCCCCCGGAGCCATCTCCATCGGTCTCCATCGCCGTCTCCGCCGTCTCCATCGACCTCACCGCCATCTCCATCAACCTTGCTGTCTCCTATGATGAGGAGGGAGTAGTTCATCCCCGGGGCTAAGGGCTCTACCGGTAGCTATGTGGTTCACCTCTCTCTCCCATGATGTGATCTTTATGTGATCGTGAGCTTTGTATCATGTTGAACAAGTACATGTTATTATTCAGATATTTTGTGTACTCTAGTGATGTTATTAAAGTAATCTATTCCTCCTGTTATGGTGTAACGGTGACAGTGCGTGCATCATGGTGGTACTTGGTTTAGGCTACGATTGTGATCCCTTGTGGATTATGAGAATAATTATTGCTATGATAGTTTGAGTGATTTATTCCTCCTTTCATGGTGTAAAGGTGTGAGTGTGTGCACCGTGTTAGTACTTGGTCTAAGTTGCAATGATTTCTATCTTGAATTGTGATCTGATTTGTTTATCGCTATGAGTGGTGTTTGTCAAGTACTTGATGAACTTTAAGGGGTGCTTCTGTAGCCACTACACAGTGATTAGTGTTATTCAATAGGAGAGTAATTCAGAGTACCTTAGCAAGAGAAGTTACTTGTTCATTCATGTTACATTGTTGGGAGTGTGTCCACTAGTGAAAGTATGATCCCTAGGCCTTGTTTCCAAGCATTGCACATCGTTTACTTGCTATTTTGTTACTTGTTTGCTTGCAGCGATATTTACTTTAAATCACATTTGCTACTTATAATCATATATACCACTTGTATTTCACTATCTCTTCGCCGAACTAGTGCACCTATACGTCTGACAAGCGTATTGGGTGTGTTGGGGACACAAGAGACTTTCTGTATCGTAATTGCAGGGTTGCTTGAGAGGGATAGCTTTGACCTCTAACCTCCCTGAGTTCGATAAACCTTGGGTGATCCACTTAAGGGAAACTTGCTGCTGTTCTACAAACCTCTGCACTTGGAGGCCCAACAAGTGTCTACAAGAATAGAAGTGCGTAGACATCAGGGATAAAGATAATGCATGTGCTATAAATTCTTAGTGACAGCTGAGAATTCCAAGCGACATTCATAGGCATAGTTCCTATCTAGTGGAGTATAACTAAAATGTGTTGCATCATCTTCAAATTAGGACGTGACGCCCATATAAATATTGTCAAGTTAACATAATAAAAATTATGTCAATGTTTCGGTCATCTATATTGCGGTTAATGCCACCACAACTTTATGAGAGAGTAGACAAGTAAACCCATGAACTCCGACCAATTTAATCATAAGAAACACCTTTCCAACAATTTTGTTTGCACTTTTATTTTCAGCACTAATTAAATACAAAAAAACAAAAAACATATTTACTTTCTTACATCCACATATAAAACCCAAAAATACCTTTACCGCATTTTATAAGTTGCATATTAGCTTAGTTTACCTTTCCCGCATCATATTTACTTTATTCCATTGTAATTTACCTTATTGCATATCATATTTACTTTACTTACATTCACACATTGTGCTTGACAACCACTCGGTGGATTTGGGCACACAGGACAAGAAAATTGTTTTGTAGTTTGCTTGACAAAGAACGATGCGAGCTTTTTCGACTGTTCCCCAAGGGTTTGATATAAACCATGAGTTTCCTAGTGGGGAAAATTTACTCTTGATACAACACTCTACACTTGGAGTCCCAACGAGTTGGCACCTTTCTTAGTGTCATCGGCGTACACGGACGTCGTTTCCCTCCTTGGAGGCATCGTCGTGGACTTTCTCTTCCGTTGAGTATGGCTCGGGGTCTCCAGGTGAAAAACCCAAGCTTCAGTTAGCCGGAGCGGTTGGCGATGGAGTCAACGTCAACTCCCTCTTGTGTGCGTCGCCTTGGTGAGTCAGCTTTGGTGGTTGTGTGTGGCTTCTCTTCTGTTCGGGTCAGTGGATGTTGAGGCAGCGGCCCCAGATGGTGGTTGTGCGTTGAGGCGGCGGCTTCGGGATCCATGGCGGGCAGAAGCTTCATGGGGCGGTGCAGATGCTCACATGTCTTGGGTGGCAATCTTGTGTCGCTAGTGCGGTGAGGTTGTCGGCTCGGTCGACGGGCCTCAGTGGAGGTGGTTTGACTTTTAGGCCGGGGCGGCGGCCCCGGATGTTGGCATGGCGGCCGTGGTCTGCGAGCGTTTACTCTATGCAGCTTGGGCTGTGGGTTGCTGAGTCGTGCGGCGTTGTGGCTCATGTGCGAGCGGTGGTTTGTCGGGATGGCGGTCCCGAAAGGTTGTGTTGGGTGGTCTGCGCGGCGTAGTGGAGCAGTTGGATGTCGGGGCGGCTGTTGAGGGCTCCTCAAAGAGTTAGGCTTCTTCATTGATGATTGAGCGTCCCGTGTCTGCTTCTCCCATAGCAGTAACGACGTCTTCTCTCCGACTGTGGTGAATGGCCGTGCGATCTTGGCAGAGTGTTGCTTTCGAGTTTGTGCATGGTGGGTGTGGGTGTTGCCCCTTGATGTTGTGTTATTGTATGGTTTTCACCCGGTTTTCTATCAATTAACTGGGTATCTTCTTCTTAATTAATAAACAGACAAAGCTTTTGCCTTTGATTCAAAAAAAAAAAACAAATCAGCCCAAGTTCAAATGTGGGAAAGAGATACCAAGTGGCCAACATCCTTGTGCTCATGTGCTTCAAATAAACGATACCACAAAGGGAAAGGGATATCAAGTTGCCAACATCCTTGTGCTCTTATTTATTCAGAAATAAGATAAAAACACCACTGTTGTGCAGTTGCGCTCCTCCATAAAAGGAAAAGAATAACCTGCAGGCAAACATCTTGAAAACTTACCTGCAGCCTCAACCTGCATATTAGCTCTTGTGCGGGTCAAGGCGGTGCGGATGTGTGCGGGTTGGGGCCGCGCGGATGGCGGCGTCTCCAAATTTTTTTGCGGGTCAGAGACGAATAAGGGTATGTTCCGCGCAGTTTTTTTTTTGCTATCAACCCATAAACCGACAGTTATTTTGCGGATTAGGGCGATTTGGGGGTCCGCTAGAGTTGCTCTCAGCCCGACTGTACAAGTAATAATATTCATGCCACTCTCCTGTCTCCTGTTGCCAATCCGTGGCAGTTCAAGGTACCTGAAAACTTACCTGCAGCCTCAACGAACGATTGATAAAAATCCACGTTGCTAGCTACTGTAGGTCTGGTTGGGACATGTCATCCTGAAGATCGATAATCTGACCAGCTCAGCATTCACCTAGAAGCTCTGTACATCTTAAGTAGATGTAGACTGGACTGCATTACACATGGTCCAAAGTAATGCATAACTGGCCGGAAAGTTACGTTTGCGTTTTTATGGAACTAGTAAGGTGGCCCTCGCAAGGCGTTGTCTGAAGCTTTCTGAATCTACAGATGGAAAAAATATTATGTACATATTCTTATTTTTTATAGATTGGAATCCTTTGCCTCAACTCCATTGAAATTTGAATGTGTTCTCTAATCACTTTTTAAGACAACGTCACGTAGGATCAAGGAAATTTATTGTTCCATCCAAACGACTATTTTTGCAATATTTTAGTGTTTATAATTATTTTATTACACTTACAAATGTGTGTTTCTGCTAGTCCTGAATTTTTCAATCATACTATGCAAAGAGGCCATAAAATACCATGACACATATTTACTATTTTAGTTTTGAAACACACAGATATTGCTATTTTATATTTGATTTTTTCTTAAAATCCTCTACTCTTTGATCTATGTTTTAGATTCTCCCCCTGACACATACTGACCGTGTCGTGAATTTTATAATATAGTCTTGAAAGACACAGGTGGCAAAGGAGGATCGGTAGAGAGATGGAGGTATAGATTGGGTTGGAGAACATTTCCGGTGGTTGCTTGCGAATGGACTCGACTGCTAGTGTCATTGTCGATTTTAGCTAGTCGGGCACCAAATTTGTTAGTCGAATGGCGGCCATTCTTTTTTCCTTCCGGCCATGATGCCAAAAGGGACACAATGCATATCAGCTTGGAGTCTATGGCGAGGTGCCATGGAGGCTTCACAACTCCAAGCAGTGTCATTTCCAATAAAGAAGAAGTTATGTTCGTGCGGAGGATGATATGACCAAATCGCTTTTTCCATCTGCTACTTGGGGTCCTCTTTGTAAGCATTAGGGACCATTTTCTAATTATTTGTTTATCATGGGTTTTATAAGAAGTTGTGTACTAACGCTTTCAGTAAAATGCAGCTTCTGGGTCGTCGGGACCTCTCTTGTGTTAAAATAGCTAAATTATTTGTCAGCATAAGGACCTGTGTCCCTGAGTTCAAGCAAGTGATCATCAATAGCGGGAAGCTCCCTCTTCCTGTAACCTGCCGTCTCTAGAAGTGGTGTTGGTGTTGCATGTTCATAACCTGCAGAATGTCATCTCACGTGTTCACCTGGGTTTCTATGCCAGTTTTTTCTTCTTTTTTGCAATCGATCGGTTGTACCAATAGGTACCCCACAAGCCCAAAATGATTGTCAAAGCTAAGGAATACTTGTAGTGATATAATTGGAATTTTGATTAATCGGAGATGTCTACACCTGCATGTTGGCGGGGCTTAATCTTCTTACTTTTTGCTAGCTAGCTAGGGTTGTAAAGAGAAAATAGGGAACATATATGTGAGGGAGGCGAGAATACACACTACTGTAACCGGTACATGGAACACTTTTTTTGACATGCAGATGTATTTGACTTTTTCAGATAATATTATTTGCTAATAGAGTGAATTAGATGCAATGGTTGATTTAATCAAAAGTGGCTTACGTGTTAGACCAGCCGGCAGTATTTTTTCTGGAATATAAGTGCTTGTATATGTGTTACCTAAAATTGTCTAAGGCCCACAACAACTTAGATTAAACAGTTGGCTAGTAGTTTTTTTTTTTGGAACACGTGAGTCCCACCATGTTACGTTGAATTTTATGAGGCCCACCATATTATATAGATTGAATAGATTGAACGTGGCATGCGATAAAAAATAGACACTATCTCAACACGTATATACATATATTTTTACATAAGAGTTACATGATCTGCTTAAATCATAACCACAAATTTTAAATCTAAGCACTAACGTGGTGGCTCTGTTTTAGACCCCTGTATTGTGCTTTTAGTATATAAATAGATAGATGCCCAAGTTCCACATGTTGTTATTGTTGCAAAAAAGGAAAAAGAAACACATGGATAATGTTGGTGTCCAAAGCGGGACGCTTACTGACGAGGGTTAGCTCGGCAAATGTCCTAGATGAAGGACTTAGGATCGGGGAGATAGGGCGTCGGATGAACTCGAAGGTAAAGTTTAGTAAAAAAGGGTGTGTGTCGAAAGTAAACTTGGGTGTTCAACCTGGCTTGCTTTCAATCTGGCCTACACCGTTCCCTCCTCGCCCCTATATATAGATGGCCAGGTCTCGAGGATCGGGTAGGGTTCGATACAGATTACAATATCGACATACGGTAGGAACTCGTACTCGACTATCATTACAATTGGGCCTAGCTATACGGGCCTCAGGGGTACTCAACTAACGGGCTCTATTAACTATACCCTTGTCAGTAGCCCCTGAGATTCTACCAGAATTGCAGATTCGGGTTGAATCTCTAATCTTCGACTTGATCAATTCTTTAACTTCTTCTTATCTTTGAATCTTCGACTTGGTCTTTCGACTTATTTTCATGATACTCTTTTGCAAGGGGTTTTGATGAACAAGCCTAACAACTCTGACGGATCAAGAGGTCAGTTAACTGCCGGAACAGATACTTGTCACCTACTTCAAATTCAATCCCCTTGGATTTGAATTCGGAATACCGGTCAAACCCATTCTTTTGCCGCATTTAGGACTTACAAAGAATGAATCCCAGTGATTCTCAGGGTACCCAGTGCGTCCACCAGGATTTTCTTCGCGTCGTAGACACGGATACATTTCAGCAGAGCGCATCCATGTGCGTATACCAGGCCACACAGGACGGATCCCGGGGTCTTACCTTCGTGACAAGTCACGGCATTCGAGTTGTGTTGCGATAACGCAACTCGAGAATCTTATGTCGCAGTCAAATTTTGACTGAAAATATTCGGGTTTCTTCAACCATAAAACTCGCTCCCGATGGGAGTAACACTCCTGCACTTCTCCAACTCTAATGCTTTACCAAGAAATATCGTCGGGTGCGCGCTCAGCGCTCCCGATGGGAGTAGCCCCCGAGGCTATAGTCGAAAAAGACTTTTTCGAGTATAGGTTCAAAATATAGCGTAGTCCATCATACTTCAAATCGAGATACTTCAACTCGAGATACTTTTAAGAACATCTTGTCGTCGAATACTAATTCACCACTTTAGAGAGTAGTTGTATTCACCATTCTTGAAAATAGCAGCCCCCATGGCTATAATCGAAACTCCTTCGTATACAGTCTTGTGCACCTATTTTGCACTTGTCGGTGCCATCTTTCTTCTTTCTTATATTATCTTCTTTATGACATCAATGAGTACGTCACTCTGTACCATTGCGAACCGTTGCGTGGGCAGTACTGTAAATTTCTTAATTTTTGACCGTTAGTGGGCTTACCGTTTCCTATCTTTGCGCCACGTCTCAGCCCACGATCTTTCTCCCAAAAGATATATAAGGGGGGTCGTGGGGAATCTTACTGTTTACCAGCTCTTTCTCTCCGCCACCGCCGCCATTGTCGATCTTGCTTCTTTCTCCTTTCGTGCATAGCCCCCAGGCACAGATTTGATAGATGCGCGTGAAGCACCTGGCGAGCAAGAACGCCATGGCCAAGGGAAAATCGAACGCTGCGACCAGCTGGGTGACCTCTGCCATCACGGAGAAGGAGGTGGAGAAGGCCCGGACGGACGGCCTCATCTCCGCCCAAGATTCGATCAAGTTTCCAAGCACGGAGCGGACCCCGAAGCCCCCGAGTGGTTATCGGGTAATGTTCCTCACTTTCCTCCTCCGTGGTCTTTCTCTTCCTGCCCACGAGTTCCTTCGTGGGCTTCTCTTTGTTTACGGTGTGCAGCTTCACCAGCTCACACCTAACTCTCTTCTGCACATTGCGTGTTTCGTGACTCTTTGCGAGTCATTCTTGGGCATTGAGCCCCACTTTCTTCTCTGGAGGTCAATCTTTCGGCTCCGCCCCAATGTTGCGTTGGCTAGAAAACCCGAACTGGGCGGAGCCGTCATTTCTGTGCGCCTTGAAGCACAATACCTTGAATTTTCTATGGCCGCATCTGTCCAAGGGTGGAGGACCAAGTGGTTCTATATCAAGGACCGCAAATCCTCTCCTGAAGATGAATACGGCCTACCTCCTTTTGATGCTTCCCAGGAGGTAAAGAAATTGGCGTCGTGGGATACGCTCCCCTCAGATGCGGAAGTCGAACAAATTCTTCCTCTTCTATCTCGCATCAAGGCTTTAAAAGGAGGTCAAGGAGGCGCTTTGTCGGGTATTCAACTCATGGCGTTTTTCATTCAACGTCGAGTTCAACCCCTACAACACCGCCTTACCAAATTTTGGAGTTACTCCGGCTTGGAAGACCCTACCCGCATCTCTGAAGATCTGATATCGAAAGAAGATGTCAACAAGCGGGTCAGGAGTCTTACCAAGCTCACCAAGGATCATGCAGTTGCCGATTTGACTGCTGATTTCTTTGACTCCGTACACCCTCTTCCTGAGGTATATATCTGCTTACTTCTTGGCTTCTTGTTGTCGATTTTCGTGTTTCTCAAACTATGTTTTCCTTTTCCTTACTTACTCTAGTAACGCATTCGCGTGCAGGGACACCAATTTCTCCTCTCGCGCCCCCCTCTTCCAGAGGCAGGGACCCTTCCGGCTGATCTGGCCATGTCTGTATCTGAAGCCCCCGAAGCTGATGATAATCGGGACGGAGATGATGCTGAAGAATCAGAAGAGGATACTAGTTCGTCGACATCGCTTCCTCCTGTGCGGCCTGAAGACACTGGCTTGGACAAGAAGAGGAAACGAGTCGACGAATTTGCTTCTTCGAGTTCCTCTTTGCAACAAGCAGTTGCGAAGAAATCTCCTGTCTTGACAGAAGATCTGGATCTCTTCGATCTCCTGGCGTCGTAAGTGTTTTATTTGAGTTCTTCATTTGCATTATTCTTGTCTTGTTTCTGTAGTATGGCATATAACGTACTTTCTTCTTTATAGAGATGATGAAGAGCCGCCAAAAGATGATTCAACTGCTCCTTTGATGTCGCCAATGACCGCTGCCGAGCCCCCTGAGCCAGTTGCCGCACCGAGGGTCACCAGGGCTTCTGTCAAGAAGGTTCCGGAAACTCGAAGCAACAAACGCTCAAAGAAGGCCAAAGAACCCGACGTTTCTCTTGAGGCCCATGTATCGACGGGTTCTCCCGACGATGTGAGCGACTTTTCTTGCTTTTCCTTTTCTTGTCTTTCCTTTGCATATACTTGTGCTCTTACACGTCCTTTCTCTTAGGCATTATTGAAGAGATTTGTCGCCTTAGGCACGGAATATGCTGGATACCTGAGGATTGCGAAAGCGTCCGAAGGTGCATTTTTGACATTCAGTCACAACTTTTTCCTTGTACTTATCCTTTGCTCTTATCTGACAAGCTTGCCTCTTCTTCTGTAGTTGCTCTGGCGACGGCTAACGCTCGGATTGCGTCGTTGGAGGCGCAACTCCGTGCTTCACAGAAAGCTTACGATGATGCGGCCACTGCCAAGGCAAACGCTGAGAAGTCGCAGAAATCTGCGCTTGGTAAGGCGAAAAAAGCTGAAAAAGCTTTAGCTGATGCCAATAAGGATCATGCCCAGCGAGAGCAAGCCGTGGCGGAGCGTCTCCACACAATGTCCACTGCTGCTGAAAGTGAGTGTTTCGCCTTGTCTTCTATTTTCGACTTCTGTTGCACTGTTGTACGTGCTGACATCTTCCTCCTTCTTTTCTTTTCTACCTTCTTTGTGTCGTGCAGGATTTACCGGGGTATCTCCATCGGCCCTGCAACCGGACGATGACTCTCTGATGACTGCGGTTAACCTACTCGAGGAAAACTGGATATCTATCCAGGAAACTTTCGAGTTAGTTAACCGCGTTCTATCACGACTGTTTGTCGGGTTGTGGCCGAAGAAAAGGGCAGCAGTTCCGAAGGATGACTTGAGTAATCTTGCCAAGTCCTTCGATACAACTGAAGACCCCACCCTCCAGCTGAAAGGGCTTTCTATTAAGCGTGGCGTTGAGGGTGCTATCGCACTGTCCCTTGCGCACGGTACGGACTTCGACTGGGAGAGGGTGAGCTCTCCCCATGGCCGCACCCACGACGAGATGAAGGCTTTTTTCGAGAGGGCGAAGAAGTTGGCGCCTGCATTGGTGACACTTATTTCCCCTTCGGCATCCTCTGTGGCATCTGCTGCACCACCTCAAGTGGTGGAAGATCCAGTGCCGCCGTCGACTTCTGGCGAGGAATCTGCCATGCCCTCTTCTGCCACGGAGCAAAATGCTGAGGTGGCGTAGACTCGGCTCTTTTGTAGCTTCAAGTTTCTCCTTTTTGAATGTAAAAAATTTTAGTTGCGTGCAACCCGAGAACTTTAGTCATAGGGTTGTAATCTTATGTAAATATATCTTCTTATGAAGTCCTGTGCTGCCTTTCTGAAATGTTTCTTCTTCCTCTTCTTTCGTTTTCAGTTGACGCATGTCGATGACCCTTTAACTTGCGGGCCTGCACCTTTTTCTGCCAATACGTTCAATTCGAGGATTCCGTCGCCTCCTAGTCGATGCGATCAATGCGCAGAATATTCTTCAAGGATTTCTGACCTTGAGGTTCGATTGACTTCAGCCAAACGCCAAGCTCAGATGGCGTTTGATAAAGCTAGCAAAATTTCTGCCCTGACGAAGCAGGTATCGATTCTTGGTGATGAAGTGTCCAGCTTGACGGCAAAGATTTTGCATCACGAAGAATGCAATTCTTTTATTCTTGGTATCGTCGAATCCGCCTGTGAAATGTTGCGATGTAAGTTTCCTCTCGACTTATTTTCTTCGCTTTTTGCTTTACTGCTACTTTTATGATATCCTTTGCCCTTATAGCACTTGCTTGGATTTCGCTGCTGAAGATCGTCGGGTTACCGAGCGAAGTGCGGCTCTAGAGAAGATGTCCGCAGGTGTTGAAAATTTATGGTCTGATCCTCGACGCCGAAGCGCTATTGTATTGCTTCAGGACCGTGCCTAGCATATTGGCGAGGCAGTGGATGGCTGTAGGAGAGCTCTCGTAACTATGCACTCGGTCATGCTTCCTCGCAATCCTCTGCCTGCTACTTTTCCATTGCTTCTTGATGTTTTTAGATCCAGCCAGCGAGTCCATCGGTTGATAGAACTGAACCTAGTGGCAGGTGCCAATTTTGCTCTTGGGTGGATACGCAAGTGGCAGCCAAGACTCAATTATAGTTCTATGTCGCTGAGCTATCCTCCTGGTGGGGCAAGCCTTCGAGTACACTTAGAGAGTACCTTGCAGCCTGCCCGACGAATTATAGCCAGGTTGTTGCAAGAAGACTCCGCGTTTTTCCGCGAGTTTCACTACTTAGACCCTTTAGGTGTAGATGATTCTGACAACCCGATGTTGTAAGGTGTATGTGGAACGCGAGAGTTTATTTATTTCGCGACTGTATGTCTGAAACTTATTCTCAAAGCGTTATTGTATGATTCGTGCGTTTGCCACATTTTTTCTTTGAAAGATTCGTAAACTCGAATATGAGGAACGTTTCGTCTTTATTATACTTGTAATGTAAGATACATGGCGTGACCCAAGAGATCCAGCCTGTGACCTGTGTTCTGGATCTAGAGGGCATTGCCCCTGGTATAACTCGTGGCTTTTACAGCCGTACTGTTCTACTCTACTCTATTGTCTTTTGATGCTTATGCCACCATGGCTTTCCCTTTTTCCTCTGCGTCTGTGTCTTCTCCTGCTGCTTCTACTCGTGGTTTCTTTGTTTCGGGCTCCGCGACGCGTCCTTCGAGTAGCTTGACGCCCTATGTAGTTGCGTTTTTTGCCTTCTCTGCATGGTTGGCTATTACGCCAAAATTTTGCGCCATCTTGTGGAACTCCCTGTCGCAGAGATCTGAGATTTCAAAACTCCCTTTAACTATAATTATTCCTCTTGGTCCTGGCATTTTAAGTACCAAATATGTATAGTGAGGAACTGCCATGAATCGCGAAAACGCGGGTCGTCCGAGGATCGCGTGATATTGAGATGGCCAGTCCATGACTTCAAAGTCTAGCTTTTCTCTTCTGTAGTTCTGTCGGTTGCCGAAGCAAACATTGAGTGCTATTCGACCCAATAGGTAATTGGCACTTCCTGGCACGATCCCGTGGAAGGAACAATCCGTTGGTTTCAGGAACTCTAGTGATATATGCATTGCTCGGAGCGTTTTCGCATATATCAAGTTAATTCCACTCCCTGCGTCCATGAATATTTTGTCGACTGATGACCCACAAGTATAGGGGATCGCAACAGTCTTCGAGGGAAGTATTACCCAAATTTATTGATTCGACACAAGGGGAGCCAAAGAATATATGTAAGCCTTAACAGATGAGTTGTCAATTCACCTGCACCTGGAAACAGTCTCACTCGCAGCGGTTTCTCAGTAGCAACAGTTTTATAGCAGTGACAGTAGGAAAACAGTAACAACAGTAGTAAAATAGCAGCAGTAGAAGTAACGGTTGTAAACAGTAGGAACAAATACTGTAGGCATAGGGATGGATAACGGGCGTTGCATGGATAAGATAATTCATGAAATCAATGAGATACGGGCATTGCAGATAAATAATGATAAAGCATCCTAGTACAAACAATCATAGGCATGTGTTCCGTATATAGTCATACGTGCTCACAAGGAGAAACTTGCACGACATCTTTTGTCCTACCAGCCTGTTGCAGCAGGGCCTCAAGGGAAACTACTGGTAATTAAGGTACTCCTTTTAATAAAGTACCAGAGCAAAGCATTAGCACTCGGTGAACACATGTGATCCTCACATCATAGCCATCCCCTCCGGTTATCCCAATTTCTGTCACTTTGGGGCCTCGGGTTCCGGACAACAATATGTGTATACAACTTGTAGGTAAGATCATAAACAACAAGTATCATCATAGAAATAATAACACGTTCAGATCTGAAATCATGGCACTCGGGCCCAAAGTGACAAGCATTAAGCATAACAAGTTGCAACAATGTCATAGGCACTAAATAAAGATACTAGGCACTATGCCCTATCAATCTCATATCAAATTACATGAACAATCTCATCCAATCCCTACCATCCCCTCACCTACAGCGGGGGAATTACTCACACATGGATGGGGGAGTCATGGATGGTCGATGGAGGAGCGTCGATGGTGATGGTGATGAAGATCTCCTCCGAATTCCCGTCCCGGCAGGGTGCCAGAACGGAGTTTCCTGGTTCCGAATCGCGGTTTTTGATGGCGGCGGCGCAGCGGAAGTCTATCTGGGAAAAAACGCCGTCCCCCGATCTTAAGTCGTCAGGGGGTATATGTACGCGAGAGGGGAGGTCGAGAGGAGGCCTGGGGCCACCTCACACAGGGGTGGCGCGGCCAGGGCTGGGCCGCGCCACCACCTTGTGACAATGGCTCGAGTCACTTCTCCCTCCGGTCTTCTGGCTCCGTGGGTCTTCTGGTGAAATATGATTTTTGGTGATTTTTCCCGAATTTTTACTGGAAGTTGAATTTCTGCACAAAAACGAGACACCAGAGCAATTCTGCTGAAAACAGCGTCAGTCCGTGTTAGTTGTATTCAAAACACACAAATTAGAGGAGAAACAATAGCAAAAGTGTTCGGGAAAGTAGATACGTTTTGGACGTATCAACTCCCCCCAAGCTTAGCTATTTGCTTGTCCTCAAGCAATTCAGTTAACAACTGAGAGCGATAAAAGAAACTTTCACGAACACATTTGCTCATATGATGTATATATACTAACTATGTGATCAAGTACTCAGGCAATTCATAATAAGAAATATGCAACTAATGTCACCTCATAGTCAAGCAATCTATGAAAGAGTGTCAATGCGCTAATAACAAGTAACATGTACATGAGAAGCTACAAGATTGTAATATGCATAAATGATATGAAAGAGTGGTATCCCGCTTGCCTTTATTTGTAGAGCAAAACATAAATGCTGAGGCACCTCTGAAGTCCAAGGGAAGACTAGAAGTAGAAATATCAAAGATACAAGCATCAAAGTTATACCACAATTAACCGTGTTCTGGGACAAGCACATTATACTAAGAATAACAGCTATGCTCTCAAGAAGTGCTTAAAGTTAGAAGATGGTGACTCAACATAAAAATAAACGAATGGCCCTTCGCAGAGGGAAGCAGTGATTTAACATGTGCTAGAGCTTTTCATTTGTAAAACAGAGATAAAAGGTTCTTTTGAGAGGTGGTTGTTCTATGTCAACGACTAGCAATGGGGACTTACTATCTTCCATAATAAACAAGTGAGAGTGGTTCCGAGTTCTTTGAAAATTGGCACATTGGTGCTCTTTTATAAAGCTTTGGCACTCCTCCCCACCTTTTTCCTTTCTCAAACCATGGCTAACCGATTCCATCGGGTGCCCACCAACTTTCACATTCCATTGGAGGAGTGCCTTTTTTCTTTCTTTTAGAATTAAGATTATAATGGTCTGACCAGCTCCCTTGCAAAATTAATGACGAGCAGATGAAGCTGCCTAGTCGAGGGGTACTCAATTTAATATGGAAGATAGCAATTCCGACCACTACGTCCCCATGAGCTAAAAACAGTGGCACAAAATGAGAAGTAGTTGAAAGTTTTGAAAGGTAGCACATGAAAATTTACTTGGAATGGCTTACAAATACCATGCATAGGAATTTATAGTGGACTCTTTGGAAGACTTGGTTTTTGGTAAATGGATGCACGAGTAGAGCTCATACTCAGTACAAGTGAAGGCTAGCAAAAGACTGGGAAGCGACAATCGAGAGAGCAATAACTATCATAATCATGCTTGCGACAAAACAAAATTAATATAGGCATAAAAATGATACAAGAACTCTGAGGCAAATTAGATCATCGAGGCTTAATTGACTTTTTGTTCAGTCATATGCATGCATTAGCATGTGCCAAGTCGATTCAAATGGAGCTTTCAGAGGTGGATACCACAATATCATACCATACTATGAATAAAACAATACATGCAAGCGTCTACATGACATGCTACAGGCTAATAGTAGATTGAAACTAATCATATGAAAGCAAGAACCACAAAGCATCCATTAGATGACATATACCTTACATGAACTGACTAAGCATGTCCACATAGATGAATATATGTACAAAAATGAAAACAAATAGAGTTCATACCAGCCTCTTACCGCATCTCGGATTGTCATATGTCGTCATTATTGCTCTTCACTTGTGTGGCTTGAATAATATAAAGTGAATACCAAGCTCCAATGGAGTAACGGGAGACTGAACTCTGCAACAAACTTTACAAAACCAAAGAAGAACAACAAATATTTTTAGAGTTTTCGATTTTTGAAAGTAAAGGCGGAAGGAAATAGCAACAAAGCAAAATATTTTTGGATTTTTCAAGTAGCAAACTGAAAATAGCAAGTAAAGCAAACCAAAGGTGGAAAACTAAAGAACCAAATAGAGAAAAACAACGGAAATATTTTTGGTCTTTTTGTGTTTTGGAAGCAATGAAAACAAGAACAAGAATAGTAAGAAAGCAAAACATGAATATACAATGGTCCGACAGAATATGATATGTAGATGAGTGAATTGTCGGCGTACCTCCCCCCAAGCTTAGGCTTTTGGCCTAAGTGGAGATCAATCCCAACTCGGCCAACCTTGCCATGAAGTGGCGCCCTCGTGGTGTGACGAAGAAGCTCCATCGTCCTGATAAGAGTTTGAGGATGCCCCGGAGTGGTACGTGGTGAAGTGATAGGGCGGCTCCTCCTCTTCCTCCTGAACCACCACGCCGTGTTGGATATTGAAACCAAGCAGCCTAAGCTGATCGTCCAACTCCACCTTCGTGCGCGACCATGGCTTCTTATGAATGCTGAATAAGTTAGGCTGAGGAAAGGGAATTTCCCTTTCCTCTCCATCAATGAATAACATCCTGTAAACTAATTTCCCTGCACAAGAGTTAGCAGTAACAAAGTGATGGAGCTTCATAGCAGCGAGATCAAGCCTCTGTGGAGCCAACAATACATCATTAGGAGCAATAGAAAGTCCTAGCTCAGCAACAATGCGTGCAGCAATAATACCTCCATAAATAGGTCCCCTAGCAGCTAGGCGACGAGCAATAACAGCACCAAGGTTATACTCCCTACCAACACCAAGAGCAGTGGCTAGAAAAGCTAAATGATAGTTGGAGATATTGCTAGTGTTTTCTCTACCAAGTACACTAGTTGCAAGATAGTAAGTAAAATATCTAATAGCTGGGAGTTGAATATTTCTTATCTTGCCACGCTGTGCGTTGCGGTCATCATCATTGGTCACCCCTCGGTAAAGCTCCAACAAATCAGCGGGGTGATTTTGTATCTTCCTAGACGTTCCAAACATGGAAATACCTAAAACAAAACAAAACTTCTCCAAAGACATGGTGATGGGCTGATCATAAATCTTAAATGCAACAGACGGATTGTAATGAGAGTTAATAAATTTAAAACTTTCAACGAAAGTCTTTGTAAGCAAAGCATATTGGTTTCTTTCATCCGCCACATAATCTGTCAACCCAACCCTGTTAATAAGGAGCAAGAAATCATCAAGAATCCCTGCATCACTCAAGAAGTTAAAACAAGGAAAGGCGGATGGATGTGCATCTCCATCATCCCCTTCTGGGTTCGATGACATGAGATCCTCATTATAGGATACCCTATATCGGGCAGCGGATCTTGAAGGCCTTGATGCCCTTGGTGCATCACTTTCAAACACTTCTCCATATGTGAAGTTGGCCATCTTCTTCTCTGAAATTTTTCAACAAACTCATAAAAAGTGATTTAAAGACAAGCAAATGTAGCAAACTACTATGGAGGGTTACTAGAGAGCTATCATGCATCAAAATAATCTTTCTAAACAATAGAACAAGCATGCATACTCATTTATACTGTCACCTATAATGCTAAAATACTCAAGAAATACTTTACCATAAGAAAATCTACTTGGACAAGTGGAGGAGTCACATACCGGAGAGCAAATGATCCAAGTTTTAGCAAAAATGCTGGGCTGAACAAGGAGATCGAAAATCTGGGTGAAAAACAGCAAGAACTCGAGTTTGGGCAAATGGGTCGGTGTTTTTCGGGAGAGAGAAAGAGCAGGGGAAGAAGAGATGAGTGAGTGGCCTGGTGGGGCCCCCTCACACATGGGTGGCGCGGCCAGGGCTGGGCCGCGCCACCTGTGTGTGAGGTGGCGTGGCTGCCCCACCTGGTGCCCCCAGGTGTCTCTCTGCCCCATTTTTGACATAAAAATTTATAAATAATTTTCTGGAATTTTTCGAGAAACTTTATTTTCGAGGATTTTTCAGAAATTTGCATATCGATAAAACTCAGAAGAACAAGGATGAAAAGATTTCAAGCAAATCAAAACTAAGCATACAGCAGCTCTGACATACTCTTAATCATACAACTAAACTGAAAGAATAAATTTTTGATGAAAGTAAATGCAAGTGAGTAGGAGTGAAAGCAGTGAAAACGAAGTTTCGTTCATATAAAATCACTTTGTTAACAAGGTTGATCAAGTCTTGTTACCAAACTAACTTTTTATGAGGCAAAACTTTGCATATCACTTAATGCTTATGTTACCTCAACTTTGATAGGTATAGTCCCAACCATAACAATTTGACATTCTTCCCTGGGCTTTCGCTCTGAACAAATAATTTGACCAACTTTGATGGTCTCAACATGCTTGATTGAATTTAGAGCATTCCTCCTATCAATCTTCTTGGGAAAATAAACGGTGTATTCTTTGTCATTGACATTAAAAGTGACTTTTCCTTGATTGCAATTGATAACAGCACCTGCAGTGTTTAGAAAAGGTCTCCCAAGAATAATAGACATATTATCATCTTCAGGCATTTCTAACACAACAAAATCAGTTAATATTAAACAGCTGTTAGCAACTTGAACGGGAACATTCTCACATATACCAATAGGAATAGTAGTAGACTTATCAGCCATTTGCAAGGATATATCAGTTGAAACCAATTTTTCTAAATCAAGTCTCTTATAAAGAGAAAAAGGCATGACACTAACTCCAGCTCCCAAATCACATAAGGCAGTTCTAACATAGTTATTTTTAATGGAGCAAGGAATAGTTGGTATACCTGGATCTCCAAGCTTCTCTGGAACTTTACCATCAAAATAATAATTAGCAAGTAAAGTAGAAATTTCCTCACTAGGAATTTTCCTTTTGTTAGTGACAATATCTTTCATATACTTTGCATAAGGAGGCATTCTAATAGCATCAGTCAAAGGAATTTGCAAAAATAAAGGTCTCATCCATTCACAAAACCTGCTGTAATGTTCTTCTTCCTTGGACTTGTGTTTCTTACCAGGAAAAGGCATTGGCTTCTGTACCCAAGGTTCACTCTCCTTACCATGTTTGTTGGCAATGAAGTCTTCTTTGGTGTACTTTGCCTTCTTCTTAATCTTTTCTGGTTCTTCTTCAGCTTCTCCTTTGTCTTCTTCTTTATCTGGAGCATCTCCTGGTTCTGTTTCAGCATCAGAAATAGAAACACTGTTAGGATCTTTACCTGCATCAGAGGATTCTGCGGATGTTTTATGCTTCTTCTTCTTCTTGGGAGGAATATCATCACTTGAAGTGCGTTGAGAATCTTGCTCAACCCTCTTAGGATGTCCTTCTGGATATAATGGGTCTTGAGTAGCAGCGCCACTTCTTGTGCGTATTTCACATGCTTGCTTCTCTCTTGCAGCATTAGCTAGAAGGTCTTGCTGCACCTTGGTAAGCTGATCAATTTGTGTTTGAATCATTTGAAAATGCTTAGCAAGTATCTTCACATCATTGGCGGTTCTTTCCACAATATCCTGCATCTTGTTAATAACTCTAGAATTCTCCAACAGATGATTATGCACCATTCTATTAAAATTTTCTTGCTTAACAATAAAATTATCAAATTCATCTAAGCATTGTTCAGGAGGTTTAGTATAAGGAATATCTCTTTCATCAAAGCGTTGGAGAGAGTGTACCTCGATAGTAGATGAGCGAGGGATTGGCTTACATAATTCTTCAATAGGAGGTAAATTCTTCACATCTTCGGCCTTAATACCTTTCTCCTTAAGAGCTTTCTTAGCCTCCTTCATAACTTCATCATTTAATTCAATCATCCCTCTCTTCTTCGGTGTAGGCTCTGTAGATGGCGCAGGAGTTGATGCTGGTGTTGGCTCAACTAAAGTCCAATCATCATGATTCCGGCTTATTTTAGCCATTAACTCCTCTGCTTCAGCCGGAGTTCTTTCCCTGAAAACACAACCAGCACAACTATCCAAATATGACTTAGATTCATCCGTTAGTCCATTATAAAATATATCAAGGAGTTCATTTTTAGGCAATGGTTCTTTAGGCAAAGCTCTAATTAAAGAACAAAACCTTGTCCAAGATTCAGACAATTTCTCTCCTTTTCCCTGTTCAAAATCAAAGATTTTCTGCACAGCAGCATGTTGAGCACTAGCGGGAAAATATTTCTGAAAGAAAGCGTTAGCCAAAGCAATAGGACTAGTAAGGGATCCAGGAGACAAGCTATTAAACCAAATTTTAGCAGCATCTTTCAATGAAAAAGGACAAATCTTAGCAACAAAGTAAGTGCGGAGCTTGATATCATCAGAAAACAAATTACTCAAAGTAGAAAGCTCATTCATGTGCTACATAGCACTCTCATCTTTAGTACCACAAAAGGGAGTTTTCTCAACAATAGATATGTAAGATAAATCCAAAGAGAAATCATAATCCTTGTCTCTAATATTTATAGGAGAAGCAGCAAACTTAGGATCAGGAGACAAATTATATCTAACAGAACGTTTAGCAAGAAGCTCTTTAATATTACCTGCATCACGAGCAGCACGTGCTTCTGCAATAAAATCATCATTAAGCTCAATATAAGCATCATCATCATAATCGTCACTAGGACACTCCCTAGACTCAGGTGAACTAACAGGTGTAACAGTGGTGTTTCCCAACTTAGCTCTAGCAATAGTAGCCTCTAAAAAGGAACCTAGTGAACCTCTCTCATCAAGCACGGCAGAAGCATCATCTAAATTATCAGTGGCACTTTCAATCTCAGCAGAGGTAGTAGCAGTAACGTGTGGGTGTGGTGGTGTAAGCAACTTACTCATAACAGAAGGTGAATCAAGAGCAACAGAGGTGTTGAGAGTCGTACCTCTTCTTGTAGTGGATGGAAATATAGGAACTTTTCCATCACGAGGTTTACCCATGATGAAAGGATTGCAGCGAACAATATGAATACCAAGTGAACTTACAGATAAAGCTATGCTCCCCGGCAACGGCGCCAGAAAATAGTCTTGATGACCCACAAGTATAGGGGATCGCAACAGTCTTCGAGGGAAGTATTACCCAAATTTATTGATTCGACACAAGGGGAGCCAAAGAATATATGTAAGCCTTAACAGATGAGTTGTCAATTCACCTGCACCTGGAAACAGTCTCACTCGCAGCGGTTTATCAGTAGCAACAGTTTTATAGCAGTGACAGTAGGAAAACAGTAACAACAGTAGTAAAATAGCAGCAGTAGAAGTAACGGTTGTAAACAGTAGGAACAAATACTGTAGGCATAGGGATGGATAACGGGCGTTGCATGGATAAGATAATTCATGAAATCAATGAGATACGGGCATTGCAGATAAATAATGATAAAGCATCCTAGTACAAACAATCATAGGCATGTGTTCCGTATATAGTCATACGTGCTCACAAGGAGAAACTTGCACGACATCTTTTGTCCTACCAGCCTGTTGCAGCAGGGCCTCAAGGGAAACTACTGGTAATTAAGGTACTCCTTTTAATAAAGTACCAGAGCAAAGCATTAGCACTCGGTGAACACATGTGATCCTCACATCATAGCCATCCCCTCCGGTTATCCCAATTTCTGTCACTTTGGGGCCTCGGGTTCCGGACAACAATATGTGTATACAACTTGTAGGTAAGATCATAAACAACAAGTATCATCATAGAAATAATAACACGTTCAGATCTGAAATCATGGCACTCGGGCCCAAAGTGACAAGCATTAAGCATAACAAGTTGCAACAATGTCATAGGCACTAAATAAAGATACTAGGCACTATGCCCTATCAATCTCATATCAAATTACATGAACAATCTCATCCAATCCCTACCATCCCCTCACCTACAGCGGGGGAATTACTCACACATGGATGGGGGAGTCATGGATGGTCGATGGAGGAGCGTCGATGGTGATGGTGATGAAGATCTCCTCCGAATCCCCGTCCCGGCAGGGTGCCAGAACGGAGTTTCCTGGTTCCGAATCGCGGTTTTTGATGGCGGCGGCGCAGCGGAAGTCTATCTGGGAAAAAACACCGTCCCCCGATCTTAAGTCGTCAGGGGGTATATGTACGCGAGAGGGGAGGTCGAGAGGAGGCCTGGGGCCACCTCACACAGGGGTGGCGCGGCCAGGGCTGGGCCGCGCCACCACCTTGTGACAATGGCTCGAGTCACTTCTCCCTCCGATCTTCTGGCTCCGTGGGTCTTCTGGTGAAATATGATTTTTGGTGATTTTTCCCGAATTTTTACTGGAAGTTGAATTTCTGCACAAAAATGAGACACCAGAGCAATTCTGCTGAAAACAGCGTCAGTCCGTGTTAGTTGTATTCAAAACACACAAATTAGAGGAGAAACAATAGCAAAAGTGTTCGGGAAAGTAGATACGTTTTGGACGTATCATCGACATCATACGCACCGATCTGAGCTTTGAGTACCAAAGGCGCGTTTCCCGGCCGAGGTACTGTTATAGGGTGGTCTTCTCTGTTGAACTCGATTGGTTGTTCTGACCAGTGCAGATACTCCGTTGCGGCTGGAGGTGAGATGACTGCTAGATTGACTTGTCGAGTTATACTCTTCTCTTCTTTGTTCGACTTGGGCACGGGTTGTATCATTGCTGTGATGTGTCCTTTTGATGGGATATACCCTTCGTCGTCGTCGTGTCCCTGGTTTTGTTGGTCTTGTCCTTGAGGAGCTCCGTTGTTTCCTTGCTGTTTTGCCAGAGGATTGTTGCTTCCTTCAAATCCTTGTCGCCTTGCTTTGGTTTGCTTGTTTAGCGCTGCCTCTTGTAGTTTTAAGAATGTTGTGCAGTCTTTCATTGCGTGCCTTGATACTCGCTTCCCATCGACGAACGCTGAGTGTATATGACAAGGTCCGTTGAGCATATCTTCTGGCGATGGGTTGTACTCTCTGGGTTCTCTTGTAGGGAACTTTTTATAGTCCTCCTTTCCGTAGCTTCGATATCCCGAACTTCTGCGATCACTTCCTTGATAGATGTTGTCTTTGTATCCTGCGGCGACTTGGCTATGGGAGCCATAGGTGTCGTAATTCCGGGGTCGTCTCCTTTGACTTCCATATCTGTTTCTTCTGTCGTCCTCTGGAGATCGCGTCCGCTTGTTGTTGCACGCATCTTCTCCATCTGCAAATCTGTTTGCTGTGTCCATGAGGTCTGACACTGTTTTCGGCTTGATTCTACCCATCTCCTCGACTAGGTCTCTTCGCCTTAATCCAATGATGAACGCATCTATTGCTCTTTCGTCTGAAACTTTGACTGCTGAATTTTTGATAAGGCTCCATCTTTGGATGTATGCCCGCAGTGTTTCGTCGCGTTGTTGCACACATGCTTTGACTTCTTCTATTGATGCTGGTCGTTTGTATGTCGATCTGAAGTTGCTTGTAAATTGCTTTGTGAGGTCTTCCCAGCTTCCAATAGATTCTTTCTCTAGTTTGCTCAACCATGACCTTGCTGCGCCGGTGAGGTGTAGTTACAAACTTTGCATTGCTGTTTCTTTGGTTCCTCCTAATATTTGAACTGCTTGTAAGTAATCTGCGAGCCATGATTGTGGTTCCTGTGATCCGTCGTACTTTTGCTGATTATGAGGTAGCTTGAATCCCTTGGGAACTGGAGTGGTGCGAACCCTGCGGGTAAAGCACGATGCCCCCATCTCTTTTTCGCCGTCTTCATAGTCGCGTTTTTCATTTGGGGATCGCGATCTTCGAGTTCCACCGTGCTGTTTTGGTGATGGCGATCGAGATCGGTGCTTGCTGCTTCTGCGCCGAGGACTGTTGTGACGGCGAGGTGACCTTGCTTTGTGCACCTCCTTGTGGTGATATGCTTCTTCTCCTTTTGCTGATAGCTTGTGGCCCACCATGTTGAGTCCGTTCAATGCTGCTCTATGCATATGTTCTCTAGGATCTCCTGGGCTTGGTCGAGTTGTAAGTAGATATGCTTGCGCTGCCACTAGTGCTGCTTCAGGGGTTTTCGGTAGGATGTTCCCCTGCTCGTCGACCGATAGGAAGGACGAGTAGAGGTTTTTAGAAATACTTTGCCTATCGGAGTACTCGAGGTTGTTGTACCTTGAACCGTGTCGACGATTTTTCCTTGCGTTGCTATATGATGTGTCGCTTCGTGCTTTACGAGCAGCTTCGCTGGCTGCAATGGCTGAATCTTTTCGTCTTTGTATCTCTATTTTCTTCTTTGCTAATTGTTTTGCCTGCTGCCTTAGGGCGTAATGATATCCCAAAAGCATGTCTTTGCTGGAATTTGATGGTATTGGCGTGCCGTGTTCTACGGCTTCTCTTATTACCCTCCACTCGTCGACTGATAGTCGAATTTTTTCCCTGGCTGTGAGAGATTCTGCTGTTTGCCCTTCTGCTAGGTAATTTGCTCCTCTGTCTATATTTGCTGGGTTTAGCACTGGGTTGTCATTTTCATCGAATTCTTCTGAGTTGTCTCCCACAATGGCGAGCACCTGGCATTGTTTGCCGACGTTACTATTGAAGCTTGAGAAGATCGAGTCGCCATCTTCAGAAAGCTCTAACCCTGTTTTCCATGTGTCTGTTGATTTGTCTGAGATATCGTTGAGGCAAATCATGAGATCGTTGAGTTGGACTCCTGCGTCGGGTTTTTCCTTTGCTTTACTGTCTTCTTCAATTTCTTTTCGCACTTCTTCTAGGCTGACCGGCGAGTTTACCTCGCTGGATGAGCTGTCGGAATACTCCATCATTGCTACTGTTTCGGTCTCTCTTGCCGACGGATCTTGTTTTGTCGGATCTGAAAGGCGAGATGAACCCGATGGCCCGATGAGGATGCTCAAACTTCCGATTGTCAACTCCATCTCTTGATTTTCGTCGATTTCTGTATTGCTGTTGGCTAAAAGCGAAAAAGCCGTCGAATTCATGATTCCAACGCCCAGCTCCCCACGGACGGCGCCAATTGACGAGGGTTAGCTCGGCAAATGTCCTAGATGAAGGACTTAGGATCGGGGAGATAGGGCGTCGGATGAACTCGAAGGTAAAGTTTAGTCGAAAAGGGTGTGTGTCGAAAGTAAACTTGGGTGTTCAACCTGGCTTGCTTTCAATCTGGCCTACACCGTCCCCTCCTGGCCCCTATATATAGATGGCCAGGTCTCGAGGATCGGGTAGGGCTCGATACAGATTACAATATCGACATACGGTAGGAACTCGTACTCGACTATCATTACAATTGGGCCTAGCTATACGGGCCTCAGGGGTACTCAACTAACAGGCTCTATTAACTATACCTTTGTCACTTACTGAACTGAAAGTACATCAGAATCGGCATGGAAGTTCAGCCGAACACATGATCGATACATTAATAGGCTGATTGTGATCGCCTACAGACTTGAATGGTTGTGATCTTTTTTTTTTGCTTGAAAACGGAGGCGACAACTTTTGCTCAATTCCATTAATCAAGAAAACTATTGGTCAATTAAGAGTAAATTTCATTTTTAACTACTAAGTTGATACATGCGACACTAATTACTCTATACCCCATTTGATAAAAATTGTGCCATTTTTACCCTTTTTAATCGTTTACCCATTACATTATTGTACTTGATGTATATATTAGTAATGATGTCCAGAGGCAATTTTAGTGACTTATGAATACATACTAAAATATCATTATCACATGATTGCAACTACAACGTGTTTCTAAAATTCCCGCCTGCAATCGAGTCAATCCAATAGTATATGGGAGGCAATAGTCAGATCCATCATAAGTTACTAGTGGGATGCAAATTTTGCGAACCCCACTAGTATTTCAAATACATGTGGCATGCTACCTAGAAGGAAGACCACTAAAAACAAATTACCACTTGAATACATCACTAGTACAACACTAGTAGTTCACAAAATACTAGTGGTGTGCCATATAGGCAAACACCACCAAAAGACAAATCATTTTGAAATTTATTGTGCATGCGGAATTTAACAACTTTAAAATTACCAAACCAGCAAATCTATAAAATTCAGATTTAAATTTCTATGTAGATAATACAAATTCAGCATGGCTAGAGTTTGTATGCAAAAGTTATAACTATTTTTTGCATGTGGCATGTGGGTAGTAGCATGCCCACAAATAAAACACTGCTACTAACCGGCCATGCTATATATGCAGCGAGGACGACTGTGGCCAAGGCGGCAGCAGCAGACACATCGACAAGCGGGCTATGTAGTGGCCTCAACTGGAGGCATCGTCGGCAACAAGTGGTGCTGTCGTTTTTTAAAAAAGATCTGAAAGGTATTTGTTATGAGGGGAACACCACTACTATTTTACTATTAGTGACGTGTGAAGATCATACTCATGGCGATTTGGCTGAGCACGCCACTAATATGTTGTCTTACTAGTCGCGTTGGACATGCAAACTGTTAGTAACATATACCACTATAATTCTTCACTGTTGTGTAGTGACTATCACAAGGATAAACATGGTATATGCTAGTAACATTTAGAGCATAGGATACAGGAAGCCGAGTTCATATCATGACATACATGATGGATCTGACAACCGAAGCATGCAAAATTGTATTGCTAGTCTTGCTAATTAAGACTAATACTAATACCATGGGTAAAAATGTTTTTGCATCTCTCTAAGTCTTGCTAAGACATATGGTATTCCAACTCAGCAATCTCATGAAAATTATCTGATTTCACGTAGAAATGCCCCACCTACATGTTTTTCCACACGAAATCGCATTATATAATCTAAGATCATGCCTAATGATGGAATATAGTCAAGATGTGGTGTTTCTACAAATATGAAATAATTTAGACCTATGTGAGTAACAAAATAAATATAATTGAAGACATTCGGTGGAAACTCTTTGAGCACCACGATAAATTTGCAAAGACTTGACGTAAAATTATTATTTTTACTAATAAAGGATCTGTGAGTTTTTTTTGACTATGTACGCCCATAGACATATATTACTTGTATTGATAAACATCATGATACAGAGTTGGTACATATACAAGCAACAATAAAACAAGGAAGATACAACCGGTTGTACTACTGCAGCCTACCATCTCCGTAACTATCAAGCACAAACCTTCGCCGATGATGGAAGAGAGAAACCCCTAGTTGGTCCACTCATTGGCATAAACCTCTCGCTAGGAGGCATTATTGAGCCGCGATAGCCACCAGTCCCGTGAGGCTGGATCTAGCCCGATAAGGAATTTCAGCCGGAGGAGCCCTCCAAGCTTCTTCAACGCTGGATCCGGGGCCAGCGCCATTCTGCCCTTCAGGCGGCCGGATCCCCCACCGTCTTTCGCAAATACGCAACAGTCAAGCCCGCCGCACTCAAGAGCAGCCTGTCCCTACCGCCACGCCATGACGCAACGTCAGATCAAAGCCACTCCAATAATAAGTATGCAGTTAACGGAAATAATCTGTTTACGTGTGCTTCTAATAGAGAAAAACAAAACATAACATGTATGAAGGAGCACCAAAATGGGCTGATTTTAGCTCAAATTGTGGACTGCAATCAGAAGACGCAGAGCCGATGGTGTATTACCCTTGAACCATACCAGTATGATGCAATCAAAGGACACAAAAGTGCATTTCCGGTAATATCAAAGAGAGAGTAGTAACTACTCCGTAGTAAGTACTGTAATAGACACAGAGTGCTTCATGCCTGTAGTTAGGTGAAGATAACGATGGTTGAATAATGAATATCCCACAACAAATTCAGAATGGTGGTTGATTTTTTCTCTAGACTAGACAGATTTCAGATCTCGTTACCTCACGTTCTCGGTGCGCTGTCCACCATTGTTTACCACCGTCCCCAACCCTGACGAAATCCCTCCCGTCAGTTCAGAGCAGCAGCCCTGATTTGAAATCGCACACGTCGTGTCACCGCTGCCGGCAGCGCAACGCCGCGTCAGTCTACGAAGCAGCCCTCCTCCGTCGTCCATCTCTACATAAATCTAGAAATCCAACCAGAAATTGACCCCTCCAATGGCGATGGCGTGCTCCGCGAAATCCCTCCTCATCGCAAGCGCGTGATTCCATCACACACACGTCGTCGTTGCCTCCTCTCTATCACTCAGTCTGGTGTTTATTGTTGCGCCTCCTAGAGAGTAGTTCAGTCCAAACTCTCGTCGCCATTTCTCTCCTTCTAACGCCAGGCCAGTTCTTGCCTGCCGCCAGTGCGCGAGGGTCCTCGCGTGGTCGCGTATCCTGCCTGGTATGTATGATTTCCTTCCCCCTTTCATGATTCATGTTTCCTTTCTTGTTCTTGTGATTATCCGGCTGCTGGATTGGTATCACCCGCGGGGGATTCTTGCTCTCGTGATTGGTAAATATTGGGCTTCTGGTGTCTGCGAAACCATCCACATAAAAATTCACCGTGCTCTGTTCATGTCGAAATCCTGCTTTTCTCTGTACTGTAACTATGCAACTATGATCTATGGAGTATATATGAACAACAGAGATTCGCCTGTGTGGCCGTGATAAATCTCTTGCATGACCTTTTGTAGTAGTAGAATATAATCTACTATTACATCCTGTTTACTTTCCCTGTTTCTGCTAGCGATAGGTGGCAGTCGAACTTCTTCCTTAGACGTTCCAAAAGTGAACCGTAGACTTTCAGAGATTCTGAAATCATGCCGCTTCGAATTCTGCCAATATGAGCCATCTAGAAGATGGTAAAAGTATTGATGTGTTGAAAAAAGCTTTCATCTTCCACAACCTTCTCCATTTAAAAGTCCAAGCTGAAGCAACAGTTAACAAGTCCAATTTGAACAGTAAGGGCTACTGTTAATGGCCGCACCAATAATTAATTAATACTTCCTCTGATCGGAAATAAGTGTCGGGGAGGGAGTAGTAATCAAGGCCGCCCCTCTCCCTGTTCTATAGTCAGCTACCAATACAAAACGTACAACAAATCATGGTGAGATCCACTAATGTTGGCACCATGTGACACCTTGTGCACAACTACCGCAGGTTTACTTGTCCCCTTCCTCTCGTAGCATTGTTCAACAGAAGATTGCGATCGTTTCTAGCTAGAGGAGATCGCAGATCTATTGGTGTTGTGCTTGTTCATGCAATGAATCACGTGTGGTTGCGTTCTCTGGTCTGCTGGAGCAATTGATAATTAGGACGTTAATTACAGTCATTGGGTTTGGCCTACTGAACTGATACATGACAGTAGCAACAGGGGAAGAGGTAACCCCATCGTTTTCGCCGACAGAGACAATTCGAAAAGCTTGAAAAAACGTTTCTCTTATTTATGTACTTGTGAACTTGTGGTCCATAATTCTGTCAGACTTATTATCAGGATGGTCAGGCTTCATAGTATGGTAATCTTTGCATATACTCCATAACAGTATATACTTAATTTGAAGTAGGAATACTGGTGCACAAACGAACTGACGGGTGTTACCCGTTCCACAATATTAGCATGTCGTAGAGGATTTAGAATGTTTCTTCTATACATTATGGTTAGCTTTTGTCGAACCGCTATAATACGAAAAAATAGAGATAACATGAGCGCCGCATGACTAATAACACCAATTGGTGGGTTCCGAAACAAGCTTTCGCAATCTTATCAAGGTCAAGTTTATGTTTCTCCCAGATGTCAGTGGGGGTCTTTCCCCCTTCTCGAAAATAACATGTCAGTATAAACTTATTCAGAACTTATAATTACTGTAAAAAATAAATGCATTTATGTTCATTGGGTTAATCAATATTACATTTAAGTTAATTGATAATGTTTCACAGTCTGTTGTTCTTCAGTATATACATGCATGCACTGTTCGAAATCTCTGTAGATGAACATCTGGATCATGTGTCGTACAAAGGATGCAAACGTTTACCTAAATTTGCTCCACGTCTTTTAATTTATTGAAGGTGCGAGCCTCAGTGAGTTGAAGAAATCATGTTTCGGAGGAAGCAAACCTCTCATTTCAATTCAGATGATGCTGAGCAGCGACAAGCAAAGGTATTTTTGAGAATTTTTCATGATTTGAATTGTTTGTGGAATTATTACCATGCAAAGTAGTGGAACTGCAATATTGCTACCCGGAAAAAGAAGAGAAATTATAGAAGTTTCAGTGAGACCGCTAATATTTTCTCACAAAGTTGTCAGAATCGTGATTCTGAATCAGATCAGAACCTCGATGACAGCATCGCAAATCGTAGGATTATAAGTATTAGAATCGTAAAATCTTAGATTCTACTTAGTAGAATCGTAGAATCTTTCCGCTCATTTTAGGTCGTAGAGTCGTAGAATCGCATAGTAGAATCATGATTCTGACAACTATGTTTTCTCAGGCTTCCACCTTATATCCATTTCTAAACAGTTGCGACTTTAAACTTAAATATATCAAAGTAGTATCCTAAGATATTGTGACTTTTTTTGTAAAGGGAATATATTACTATCAAAACATTGAAGCTTAGTAACTGAAGAACAAAGGGATATTGTCCGACAAATAGTTTCACATACTAACTCGCAAGATCACATCTTCATTCTGATCAGAATGATCCTGTGGTAATACGTATCTTACCTTGCACAATGTTTAGGAAACAGTTCAGTTTTTACATAATGTACTAGCTGAAAATTTTCTTTGCACAAAAGCCCATAATGTAGGATTTCAGGAGTGTGAAATGGCTGAATACACAGTTCTAACTTTCCTCTGATACACTTGTATAGCTGTATGTTGCATCTGAAACACCATAGTCCCCTTAAGACTGTAAAACCTCTCTTACGAATCATTTTGATGTTTCTAGTTGACTGGAAATCCATAAGCAGTATCAATACATACTAAAAAAAAATACATACTAGTTCTTGTCGAAGAAAAAACACCTTTGGTCCTTATCTGTAAAGTATACAAGGTTGACAGATATTTTTAGTTTCGTTATTCAAACATGTGTACTACTTTCTCATGTAACAATCTCCTGTGAGCAGATCAACGAACTGAGAGATGCACTTGGGCCTATGTCTGCCCGTGGAAAGAAGTACTGCACGGAAGCATGCTTGATAAGATATCTAGAAGCCCGCAACTGGAATGTTGGAAAGTCCAGAAAAATGTTGGAAGAAAGTCTCAAGTGGAGGGCAGGTAGCAGGCCTGAGGATATTCGCTGGGTAATTATTCTGCTTCCTTGCCTGCATTTCACACGTGATTTTTCTTAACTTGGGGAAGTGACTAAGTATTTTATTAATTCTTTTCCTCCTTATTTCAGCCTGATGTTTCCGTTGAAGCAGAAACAGGTAAAATGTACAGGGCAAGTTTCACTGACAGAGAGGGGAGAAATGTCGTTGTTATGAGACCTGCAAAGCAGGTAATAAACCAACCTTTTTAGGAAATGTCAGTCTGTAACTTCCGTAGCCTTGAGTTCACACGTATAATCTTGTAATCCAATTTCAGAATACATCATCTCACGAAGGGCAGTTGCGGTATCTTATATATACCTTGGAGAATGCAGTCTTCAGCCTGCCTGAAGGTCTAGAGAAAATGGTGTGGTTGATAGATTTCACAGGATGGACAATGGCCAATGCCACCCCCATAAAGACTGCCAGAGACAGTGCAAATATCCTGCAAAATCATTACCCCGAGAGGCTTTCAGTTGCATTTCTGTTCAATCCCCCCAAAGTATTTGAGGCTTTTTTTAAGGTATAGGCTGTGAACATGCATCATCTCTCCATAACTTTGATTCTACGTCAGTACTTTTTTCATATTACTTTCGAACTAAAGTTTTTTCAAATGGTTTCAGGTTATCAAAGTATTCCTTGACCCGAAATCAATCCAAAAGATTAACTTTGTGTACAAAGACAACGAGGAGAGCATGAAGACATTGTACACACACATTGATCCAAAAGTCCTTCCGGTAGATTTTGGAGGGAAGAACAATGTAGTGTACAACCATGAGAATTACTCTAAGTTGATGATGAAAGATGACATTAAAACAGAAAGATTCTGGGCAGAAGATGGTAACCATGTCATGAACGGACACTCGGTTCCTGAGGTTACACTGCAATCGTCTCTAATTGTTGATAAAGCAAGTTGAGCAGCACCGGCCAGCAATTTCTTGGCTGTTGCTAAAGCAAGTTGAGGAGCATCACCCTGCATTATGACGGCTTTCGCTAAATAAGTGATCTCATACCAGTCTCATGTCCGAGAATTCCACATACTTAATAGTATTCCCTGGTGTATGTTAGCCATCTTCCATCTGAATTCACAGACTTAAGTTGCTAATTTGAGCGTATTGTTTTCAGAAATGTTATAGAAAAACCATGTGTTAATTTTAAATCAGTTTCCCTGGAAACATGCGTTATTTAACCGCCTTTCCATTTTGGCGGTCAGATGAGTATCTCTGGTCACAATACATTCATTTTTTTAAGGACAATCCTCTCCGTCACTCGGGGGATCGATCCTCCGGGTCGACAGGGGCTGGACAGGCTCCACCCAACTCTCTCTCTTCCTTATCTTCTTCTCTATTTCCTTCCCGATGGATTTCATGGTGGGTGAACTGCCATCGCGCCCCGGCCAAGCGCTGCCTCCGCCGCGCCCCGACCACGCGCTGCCTCCGCCGTGCCCCGGCCACGCGCCGCCGCCGCGCCCTGGCCACGCGTCGCCTCTGCCACGCGTCGCCTCTGCCGCGCCGCGCCCTCGACCATAGCCGCACCGAGCTCCGCCTCCCTTGCAAACACCGCGCCCTCATCCGTTGCCACGCCGAGCTCTGTCGTCGAGCTCTACCTCCGATCCACTCCGCTCAGCCGCCGCCTCCCCCAACCTCCTCCACCTGCAGTATTGCTGCCATGGCACGCTGCTCTTGTGACATGGAGAACCTCGCCGTAGTTTTTCTCCATGATGCTGCTATAATAGAAGATTTTTTTTTGCTAATTTCGGTCGTATGTTTTTGCATCATTAGAACATTTTTTTTTGCTACTATCGCTCTGCGGATTTGCACCTTCATTGTCATCGGAGGACTTCGTCGGAATTATTTTTGCTCCGATGCTATATTAGTACAAAAAAAGTTGGTCCAACGCCTCCGGCGAAGTCTCCAGCAAAATCACTTCGCCGGAAAAAAATTGCTACGATACTTCAATAGTACAAAAAAAAATGCTCCGACGTCTCCGGCGAGGTCTCCGACAAGATCTGGTCTGTTTTGCTTCGAACCGTTTTTTACTACAATGAAGCAAAAACATGGCTTTTTTTTTTGCTTCACGGAAGCAATTTTGGGATTTTAGTGTGAAACGTTTTTGCTTCATTCATATAAAAAATTGCTATAATGAACCGTTTTTTTGCCTTTATAAAGCAAATGCGGGATTTAGAGGACTGATTGGGACACGTGTCACCGCGAGAGCTAGGAGGATCAGGCTGAGCGATCCTCTGAGGGACGCTCGGTCCTATCACACAAGAGTTGTTCGGGGTCTCTTTGGTAGAGCCTATAGCGAAATAGGCGGAGCTGAGGAAGGAATTGACATGCATAGTCGCCACGGGTGGAAAGGTGTTCACGAGTCCCCTTGGCTTGCATTGATGCCTCACACGACCGCGGAAGCTGCCGAACTATAGGCAGGAATGACACAACCGGAGGGCTGCAAAGAGGCATAATTGTGGACTTGCAACGACCACGTGGTTTGCATTTACCTGAAGGCCTCAACAGAGTAGTTAGGGTTGCGGCGGTAGAGTTGGCACTACTAGAAGAATTAGTGATGCATTGTTCATTGATGCATTCCACTCCTTTGTAGATTTCAACTTTTACCACATCGTATACACATTTGTGTCATTTTTAACATGGATGAAACATTGTAATTGATGTATCGATGAATCACATCTACTACATTTTTGTTCAACACTCTTCAGTTCTCTTCATGACATTTATAGGTCTCTTGTCCTTTACAATTGGCTCATACAAATTCTACCGCAAGAATTACATAATTTGTTAAGCAACCTTCATCCATTTTGGAGCATAAAAATTCTTATCACACACTAGTGAACATTCACCACATGCAACCATCCGTGACAACATCCTCCCGTGTATTGTCGAAGGCCTCGTCCTGCTCGTGTGATCAAAACGAGAATTCTCTTGTGACTGTGGGTTCATATTCCACCATTCCTCGCGAGGATGTTTGCCGACGCGAGTGACTACATACCACATAGCAAGGATAGCAATCACTCTACCTACATGGTGGATTAGGTAATGGTGTCATATTTCAACGCGACACCCCTAAACAAAGAGAGGGTAGTTAAGTGCAATATGTAATCTTTATGATACATTTGTGGTTAATTCTATCTTTTGTAGTTAAAGTGAGCTAAGGCTCATTGGTAAGACATAATCAGGGTCATGGTCGGCGACCCCGAAAGTGGTTGGGTGGTGCACTAGGGTTTCACCCAGGAGATGTCCGAGTGGAGGGGATGCTAGGAGCTACGGGATACATGTGTAGACTGTGAAAATATGACATATAATGAACGGTACTTGTAGGCGTTGGTCTTCGTGAAGGAAGAAGGTTACAATTAGAGGGCTCCACTTTTGTATGGCCTTACTGAAGATCTTACGCCCAAAAGCTTTGTTATGATAGACATCTAGACTGAGCAGTTGTAGTATCCCTAAATATAATGTGATGTAGCAAATACACAGACCATAATAGGTGAACTGCGGATTGGGCCACATGGTCCATGAGATGTACTATGTCAGTTCCGATTAAAACGCCGCCCCCGCTGCCGCGAGTACTATCAAAGTATACTCTGCGTCAATTAAAGCGGCATGGAAAGAGTTTGATGATTAGTAGATCTAGGGTTTTGCAAAACGAAAAACCTAGACTTAGGCACCGCTTGGGATGCCGTTTAAATTTCATCCATCCATGACGCGATTTCCGGTCGTTCGTTGTATTTTTAGCGGCACCTTTAGAGGTCCATGGATTTTTATGCCGGTATTACCTAATTTCTAGGAAACCAAGCGGACCCTTACGGGAAATGGGCTACGGAGAATCTATAAGCTGCTGTGGAGGAAGTTGGCTGGTGCAATCCCACGTCCCACGATTTCCGGATCTCCAATCCCTCCCTAACATCCCACGTCACCCCATAATCCTGATTCCGTAAAAAACAGCCTGCAAGTGCAGCATTACTCTATGCAAAATCTGACACCGTAAAACTGTGGAAACCGGCTGGGAAGTTTGTTCTGATTCAGAAAATCAATCATAACTTTAGTAAAATTAAGCTAGAGTAGTAAAAACCGATTAAACCCTGAGATTTTGTCCACCTAAGCAGATTTATCAAAGCAACCTCTCTAGGTGTGCGGACGTATATAGTGCGATGGCGGTACGCCTTAGGCCTCCTTTGATTTGTAGGATAGGATTTCTAAAGGAATATGAAATAAATAGGATTGGAATTGTTAAGCTTCATGCACCAGCCAACGCAACCAAAAGTCCGAACTGATGGAAAGAGCTAGGCAATTCACTTATACACTTCAACACCCCCACTCATGTGTGACGGGAGAAGAGAAAGTCAACACGTGGACATAGACAGGAGAAGAGAAAATCAACACGTGGACACAAAGGGGGGCAACAGCAATTTTACAATAAATTGCAAAAATCAGGACTCGAACTCGAGACCCCGGGCTCTGATACCATGTTAAGCTTCATGCACTAGCCAACGCAAACTGATGAAAAGGGCTAGGCAATTCACTTATACACTTCAACACCCCTACTCACGTGTGACGGGAGAAGAGAAAGTCAACACGTGGACATAAAGGGGGGCGACAACAATTTTTACAATTAAATTGCGAAAACCAGGACTCGAACTTGAGACCCTGGGCTCTGATACCATGTCAAGCTTCATGCACTAGCCAACGCAACCAAAAGTCCGAACTGATGGAAAGAGCTAGGCAATTCACTTATACACTTCAACAGGAATAACATGCCTTACTGAATCCTATGGACATAGGAATCTGCACATATGCCTCTTTGATTTCCACAAAGGAAAGCCATAGGAATTCATACATGAGCTTGAAGCTAATGCTTTTTTCCTACAATCCTAGACTAGCGAATTCCTACAGGATTCATTCCTATGGGAAAAATTCCTACGAATCAAACGCATCGGAAAGGAAAAAATCCATAGGATCCTAATCCTATGAAATTCCTGAGCAATTCAGAGAAATCAAAGGAGGCCTTAGTGTGCTGTGCTTAGAAGTGTGTACTCGTGATTAAAAATGAACAAAGTCCACCGCGCCTGTTCCACGCCTCTGGCGTTAGTCAGCGATGACAGCATTAGCCGCTCCGCTAAGCGCCTCACCGATAAATTAACAAGCCAACCACAAGTTGAGCCTCCAGTGGCCTGCACCTCGAAATCCCTGTAGTGCCGGAGCAGAGGAAGTCCAGTCCAACTCTGAACATCGATCTCCCTTCCTAACGCAGGGTCAGTTCTTCGGCTTAGTTGCAGGTCTGGTGCTTCGTCTCCCTGGGGCTTCTCGCGTATATCCTGGTATGCAGATTTTGTTTTGCTTTCTGGATGGATTGGTAGCTCCTGTGAAACCACGAATTCTTGCTTATTCATGTTTGTAAAACTCTGTAAGTAATATCCCCGCAAAAGTAAAATAAAAACTATGAAAGTATGAACATGTTCAGCTTTTCAGGGGGGAAAGATGCATAGCATCAACTGAAGAGCTGTTTCCGAAATATTTATAGCTACAGTACTATTTTCTTGTGAAACCATCTTCTTTCTGATTCATGCTCTGTTAGGAGATCTAGGATTTCTGCCCATATGAGTTAGCGAGATGATTCATTTAGCATGCTCAAACCTTCAGCTTCCACAGCCTTCCCCACTGAAAGTCAAAGTTGGAGTAAGCATTAAGCATTACGCACATTTTACTGCAATTTTATTCAGAAAATGGATCTGGCAATCTTATTTGGTGCCGTCGAAACATTGTTCGACATATATCACGATTATTTCTGGAGGAGATAGCAGATCCATGTAGGTGATGTGTTGGTACATTGAATCAATGCCTTGTGTTTTTGCGTGTTTTAGTCTGCTGAAGTGATTAGGACGTTACTTTATGGGCTCTTTCGTACAGAACTGACACTCCCTCTATATATTCCATAATGCAGTGCATAGCAATTTTTCAAAAGTCAAAAGATGTAAAGTTCGACCAAGTAACAACATCTATAGTGTCAAATATATAGAACATGAAAGTATATCTAACAATGATTCTAACATATTGATTTGCAGGGCCGGTCCTGAGATTTTAGGGGCCCGGGGCGAGAAAAGAAATAGGGCCCTCTAATTAATAATTATTTATGCATATATGACATGGTACCAATAAACAATGAAATCCTACAAAAAATAATATTGATACAATACACGCTTTCTTAATTGAACTAACTTTTGGTATTTCAATATTTTATTATCTTGTAAATATGAGTTAGAAATAACAAAAAGAAAAAGATACAAATTAAGATATTTTTCAGGAACAATATATCTTTAATATAATTTTGATAAATATATCAAATAACATATATTTTATCTCTTAAATTTTTTTCAATGTTTCTAGATGAAAAATCTTTGATGATGATATATGTGTCAATATCTATCTTACTAGCGTCGACTCTAACTAGAACATGTTGTCACGGCATAGTGGATCTCCTCTCAATGATTTTTTATTGGAAAGAGAGAATTCCTACGCCATCGGCCGGATTAACTAGCGCGATACAACGTTCATGTGAAGTGTTTTATTGTGTCCATAACGAAGTGTTAATTGCCTTTTCTTTCCGAACATGCCGTGTTATTTTTCCTAGACCGGCCCTACCAAGTTAATCGCGGAATCCTATCTAGCGCCCGTTAGCGCGCGCTATTAATGCGCGCTAACGGGGCGATATGTTGGGCCGCGGCCCATTTAGGTGTCGGTTTTTGTTTTTATCTATTCTTTTCAGTTTTTTCGGTTTTTACTGGTTCTTTTTTATCACGGTTTTCACTGGTTTTTCGCGTTTTACTGGTTTAGACGTTTGTTCGAATTTATTTCAAAAAAAAATGTTCAATTTCAAAATATATTTTTTAATAATTTTCGAATTTTTGTTCAGATTCGAAAATTGTTCAAATTCAAATTTTGTTCAAATTCGAATTTTTGTTCAAATTCCAATTTTGTTCAAGTTCAGTTTTTGTTCAAATTCGATTTATTGTTCAAGTTCGTTTTTTGTTCAAATTCGATTTTGTTCAAATTTGAAATTTGTTCAAATTAAAATTTGTTCAAATTAATTTTTGTTCAAATTAAAATTTGTTCAAAATAAAATTTGTTCAAATTAAACTTTGTTCAAATTCAAAATTTGTTCAAAATTTATTTCTTATTCAAATTCGAAATTATTCAAATTCGGTAAAAGAAAGTTGAAATTATTAAAATTTCAGACATGAAAAATAGAGAAACAACAGAAGAAAACGAAAAAATTTGGAAAGCATCCTTATTGGGCCAGGCCCATACTGGAAGACGCAGGCGCGCCCTATTAGCGCGCGCTAACGGGCGCGCTATAGGAGCTCCCAAGTTAATCCCCACGCAGCTAAATACAGAGAAACAGGCCCAAACTGAGCTGACAAGTAAAATGGGCCAAGTGTAATGACAGAGCCGAAAGGCTATTCCAGCCCATAAAGAAGCGTATCGCATCAGACGAAAAGACAGGAACATGCTCGGAGAATCCTATACTCCGCCCGCGGGCGCGCCTTAGCAGGCTCCGCCCGCGAGCGGAGTGATATGGGCTGCGGCCTGTTAGTGCTGGATCGTTCGGTTTTCCTTTATTGTTTCGTTATTTCGAGCGATTTTATTTTGAACAAAATTCGGACATGAACAAATTTGAATTTTGAACAAATTTCGGATTTGAACAAATTCGAATTTTGAACAAATTTTGGATTTGAACAAAATTGTATTTGAACAAATTTGAATTTTCGGATTTGAACAAATTTCAGATTTGAACAAATTTTGGATTTGAACAATTTTCAGATTTGAACAATTTTTCGAATTTGAACAATTTTCGGATTTGTTTTTTTAGATTTGAACAAATTCAGAAAATTAAAATTTTCGAATTTAAACAATTTTTTACTTTGAACAGTTTTTCTAAGATCTGATTTATTTTCCAAAATAATACAGAAAAACGAAAAAAAAGACTACACTCATATTAGCTGGGCCGGCCCATGACGGACGTGCTTGGGCGGAGCTTCCCTCGCTCCGCTAATGAGCGGAGCCTAGGAGCCCCCAACATGCTCGCTCTAATGGCGCCAGCGCCCTAGATGCCCTCCGCATAGCCGGGAATTGGGGCCCCTTTGGGTCCAGGGGCCCGGGGCGACTGCCCCTCCCCCCCCCCCCTAGGGCCGGGCCTGTTGATTTGAGGTTGTGGATGTTCATATATTGGTCTACGTATTTGGTCAAACTTTACAATCCTTTACTTTTGAAAAAACTTATATGTACTAGTTTTAGCATAGAGGGAGTACATGCTAGCAAATAAGTGGAGAGACACCCATCGGTTTATATGGTGATAGGAAAATAGATAAAGTATTGCCATAACGAGTTGAACTTTTAAAGATTTTAGTAACCGTATATATTTATATGCAAATTAACATATGATTTGATCTAAATAAACAGGTGATAAACACGACGATAGAAACATAGATTACTAGTAAACTAGACAAATAGACCAAAACTAAAATATTATGTAGAACAAGCAACTCAAGCATGATCTCGAACAGATCGACAAAGTCACATAGAGTGCAGCGGGAGCAAAAGCGTTCGTTTTCACGTCATCAACCATATTGCCGAAGATGTTGTTTACATCAGGGAGGAAGTCATCGTTGGGGAAGGATTCTTCAGCTACGGTGTTGCCAGTAGTTGCGAGAGACCTCTCCAAACACATGGTTGTCTCTCACCCGTACATGTCTACGAGAGGCAGAATTCTAGAGCCTAGTGTTCTGTCTTTCGGTGTAGGTCGGAGGATTGAATGGGGAAGATGTGGGCAGCGACGTAAGGTCATGGGGCGAGGCACTCTCATGTAATGCGTATCTATCTATGGCGAGGAGTGTCATCTTTACAGATGGTGGAGGCAAAACATGTGTGGCGAAAAGAAAAATAACTCATACACATTGCATAGGTCCTATCTCGGTGACAAGGCGGGTGAAGGAGGAGCACGTATAGGTCTTTTATTTTCATGCTCATACAACATGTGGAAGAACCTCCCTTATAAGGAGCTAAATCCTATTATGTAAGTTATGACCATTTCATATCTAAATATTATGAACTTTTAGATTAAATTGGTCATAACGGTTAAGGCATTTATCCCGCCCAAACGGCTTACAATCATTTAATGCGTGTTGGTCATAAATCTATGACCAATTTTTTTATGGTCACAATGAGATGGTCACTAGTCAACATATTTCTTGTAGTGTAGCATTGTTTGGCTGAGCTTATATATGGCTTTTGAATTTTATCTTATCAGCCACAAAAACACCTAAATAAAGTGCTTTTAGCTTTGGTCTGAACATTGTTCTGCTAAAATTAAAAACATCAGTTAGGCGCTTTTGTGGCTTATAAGTTAAAAGATAAAAGCCAAATTTAAGACCAACCAAAACATTAGTCTCACCTCTTACGCTCTTACCATGCATGAATAGGCCAAATGAACCTTTAGGATTTATAAACGGGAATTATTGGACTATTATTTAATGGGCAGTAGTAAACACAATAATTCCACCCTTTTTAAATTTTTATGTCCACCTATACTATATTTGGATATGTTTTAGGCCCCCCTATCTCTCGCTTCAAGCGAGTCGTATGCTCGCTCACCCACGGACAAGGAGCATCACTCGAAGTTGTTATCGTAGTTGGTTGAGCGTGCACGCACGACACATCGAGTTCCTAACGTATGGGAAAAGGGAGTTTATTTTTTTTAAATTCAAACATTTAAAATCTAAAAAATTTCAAAATATGAACATTTCTCAAATCTAAACATTTTTTCAAATGTTAACAATTTTCAAAATTCAAAACATTTTTTTAAAACATGAACATTTTCAAAATCTGAATAAATTTCAAATCTAAACTTTTTTCAAATGCCAAATTTTTCCAAAATATGATCATTTTCAAAATCTGAATATTTTCAAAATTTGGACTTTTTCAAATCTGAATATTTTGGAATCTGAACAATTTTCAAATATCAACATTTTCAAAATGTATTTTTTTTTGGAATATGATCATTTTAAGAATGAAAAAAGGAAGAAGAAAGTAACATGAAAAACATGAAAAGTAAAAAAAAAGAAACTAAAAAAACCCAGATGGGCTGGCCCATGCGCTAGATCGTATGGGTGAGTCGATGCTAGGAATTGCTATAAGCGAGATATAGTGGTTGCACCTTTTTTACCGTCCTAACATCCGACCGCACTAGCTCTATTGGTTGGAGAAAATTAGCTTTCAAAATGTCACCAATTTTAAATTGATTTTGAAAAGCATGTAAATTGAAATATTTTTAAAATATTCTTGTTAATCCACAAGATCTTTAAACTATCCAGCTGATTTGATAGTTTTGATGAGATTTTTTTCTATTCTTCTTTTTTACACTAGTTTCTACTACGTTTTCCTATTCTGCTTTTCACACTAGCTTGGACATTTTTATTAGGTTTGCAAAAGGATATACAATGGTTACCTTATTCTAATCCAATTTTGTATCTATGTAAAGTTTGATATTCATTCAGAGTTGAAGAAATCATGTTTCGGAGAAAGAACGCCCCACATTTCAATTCCGATGATGTCGAGCAGAGACAAGCAAAGGTATTTTGAAAATTGTCATGCTCTTATTACTTCATGGGACTATTAGCATGCTAGGTACATGCCTCTAGTAACAAGTTACAATGTTGATTTCCCCTCCTCATGCAAAACACAAACAATCTACTATATACTAAAAGTACAATACGGGTGTCATAAAATAGAGACACTACGTTAAACCACATCATCCTAATTATTTTGGCAGTTAGATCTAAATTTTACGGCTAGGATTTATCAACAAATTAACTATCATGTAATTGTGTACGTAGTCCGGTTTAAGATTGACACGTTCCATGGGATCTAAAAAAAAACTCACAGATCTCTATTTAAAAAACGGTTCAGATGAGATTGCCAAATAGTCCAATCACGTCTCAAAAAAAAAATCACGTCTTCTATTCATGTACATGGAAAAAAGAAAGGTCCCAGCATTCCCTGAAATAAGAAACGTTCCAGCAAATAAAAATTACAAACCACGTTGGATTCTAATCCATATATAGAAACTACAACTAGAATTTAATAACCAATTATTTCCAAGCACATAAGTTTAGTAAAGAAATTTGACATGAGAAATTTAACAGAAAAATCAGATAAATAACAATTATTTTTCATGTATTGTATTGCATGTGATGACATCATCACGATAAATTTAAAAATCGGTAATTTTAACTATCTGCATCGTTCCCTTAGTATTTGTATAATTTGGATCATCATTTTTCCATTAATAAGATGGATTCCAGTTTAGCAAATTTGGTACTCTCTCCTTTCTAAATTAATTGCCACCCCAGTTTTCCAAAATCTGTGAACCTACACATTCAGACGTGTCTAGATACATCCATATCCAGACCAATTTTGACCAAATTTGCAATAATTAATTTAAAATAGAGGTAACATCTATATAGGTCATAAAATATAATATATTAACACCTCGGATTAAAAAGTTAGCATACACAAAAAATTGACTGTAGAGGCCGGGGGTTCAACCTCCATTTAAAAAACACAAAAAGTTAACGCTTAAATTTATATATACTTCTCATGACACAATATAGACTCGGATGACCTGCATGCACAATCAACAAATCATCCTGAACCCTCTAAAAAAATCATCATAGACAGTCACAAGTAAAAAGAAAGCCAAGGAAGTACTACACTACTTTGACAAAAAAATACACTACATGCATGCATAAATATACTACCTGATAGTTCAGATGGGACAAATTGGAAATAGACTAGATTAGACACAGATCAAGCTAAAGTCTTGCTCAATGAAAAATCCACTATTCTCTTTACAAGATAAGGTCTTTCATTAGGTAAGATAAACCAAAATTTATGGATTGCATAAATCAATGTTCAAGAAATCGTTTATCATTAACTTCTTGGTCGGCCTAAGATTTGAGATTAATCGCTTATCGGCCAATTAATCGATTTTATCGGTCAACTATTTATCGGCCTGTTTTTCCATAAATTCCAAATTTTTTGTACCAAAGTTCAAAAATATGCTATGTAAAAACAATATTGGAGTATTGGACAAAAGTGTTACCTTGATTCATTGCATTTAAATTGACAAAAATTGAAAAAATTAAGCTATTGTATACTTCTACTCCCTCTGTTTGGTTTTAATCAACACCACCAGACAAGATGGACAACAGCAAAATGCGTGAATTAAATGTGAACACAGGAAGTACAAGACTAATAGCCCAAAAATCGTCGCTTGGACAGATGAATCGTCTATCAAATCGCCGTAAGTGGCAAAATTTAGGATATTGGTCAAAATATCGGCTATCAGACTGGTATATGGGTCATGACGATAAATCAGACCAATAAGTTGTAATCTTATTGCTCACCCAACAAATCACGATTAATCAGGAGATTAATTGACATATCGGCCAAATTTTTTGAACATTGGCGTAAATGCATAAACATGCACATAGGGCAATGTAAAAAAATTGTTGTGAAAATAGAGCAATGAGGACCGTAAGAGAGCATGAATTGTTGGTCGATCAAGGAGTTCACACAAATGAAGTGACAAGAAGTGTTAGATTCAGTTTTAAATATTACATACGTATGTAAGAATTTATGCATAAGACATTCATGTCATTGACAAGAATGACATATAATCTGCAAATCCAGTTCGGCACCATGCATATGGAAATGTACCCATTATTTGAAAACAAATTTTCAAATATAAAAGAATTCAGGAAAAAATAATTATGTATACATTCAGATGTTATATGTTTCCACAAAAGATATTAGAAAAAATAACATTTTTGAATGATAGAATAAAATATAAATATAAAAACATGTATTAGTTTTGACATGAAGACTCGAACCATATATATTAGACATTTAACGATCAATCAATCTGCTACGCCATTTAAATTACCATTCTAATGGGATTCCAAACTTTTTCTGCAATTGATTAAAGCATCAAATCCAAATTATGGTTATCTAATAAATAGTATGACATGATGAAATGTAGGCCTACATGAGTTTTGAAGTTAAATAATTTATTTCACTAAATATGCTCAAATTATATCTTTAAAATTTATTTGTTCACTTGAAATTATTAAATTTGTATTCCAAAAATTTCAATATTACGCATGATGACAATAATAGTAGTTATGAAAGAAAAAAATCTTAAGGCCATTACAGTAGACGTATAGACATAAAAAAACCAACTCGTAAAAATAGTGAATAATGTTTAAAATATTACCCATGTTATAAAAATGTTCCATAGCTTTTTGTTATGTAGGACCACATTCATATGAAAACAAATGTTTAAAAATTATTACATAAAATGTTTCTTATCTAGCAATGTGTGGCCTAAGCACGACGCAAACATAGATTCATAAGAAAATTATAAGTATGTAATAACTTGGACACAATAAAACTAATTCCCTCGCATTTGCGAGGGCCACTATGCTAGTTTTTTATAAAGGTGTTATACGCATTTTTAGCATATGAAAAATGGTCGAACTGTAAGCCTATGTCAACAAAGTAGTAGCCTGAAAGATCGTGGCACAGTAAATTAAGAATAAAGGAAGATATATGTCAGTTTTTCTCTTATATATGACCAAAAATAATTCTACTACGGTACTACCAGATGTATTTTATATTACATGTTTATTAGGAGTTAAAGGCTTTATTCTCGGTGTTTGTGGTATAGTCCTGTAACTCCACCTCCTCGTGTTATAGAATTTCTTTTTAAGCATAATAACAAGTCCGTTTAATGCATAGTGTGCACATCTTTTGATATAAAATGTCTCTTACTTTACTTAGCATAAGAAGCTCTCTTATGAGTCTTTTTAGGGTTTGCACTTGACTGGAAGCTCGTAAGCAAAGATGCTTGCCGCAGAAAACTGAAAAATGCAGTTCATCCTTTATCTGTATAATGTATACAATACATAGTTAACCTGTATTTATTTTTCTAATAGTTACTTTCTAATATTTATTCAATAACTATCTTCTCGTCAATTATTCCTATGAGCAGATCAATGAACTGAGAGCTGCACTTGGGCCTTTGTCTGCCCATGGAGAGAAGTACTGCAATGAAGCATGCCTGCGAAGATACTTAGAAGCCCGAAACTGGAACGTTGATAAGTCTAGAAAAATGATGGAAGAAAGTCTCAAGTGGAGAGCAGCTAAGAGGCCTCAGGATATTCGCTGGGTAATTGTTTTCTTCTCATTTTCTTCCTTACTTCTGTCAAGTGATGCTTTTTATCGCTTGGTCAAGTTGCTAAACTTTCATTAATTTTTTTCTTGTTCATTTCAGCCAGATGTTTCTGTTGAAGCAGAAACAGGTAAAATGTACAGGGCAACTTTTCCCGATAGAGAGGGTAAAACCGTGGTTATAATGAGACCTACAAAACAGGTAAGAACTCAACATGTTCAAAACTGTCATTGCGCGTTTTCTTTGATTTTGGGTTCTGTCAGTGTCTAGCTTCTTTAGCCAAGAAGTCATATCCACGATATTCTGGTACAATTTCAGAATACATCGTCTCACGAAGGACAGGTGCAATATCTTGTATATACATTGGAGAATGCAGTTATGAGCCTGCCTGAAGGACAAGAAAAAATGGTGTGGCTGATTGACTTCACAGGATGGACGCTTGCCCATGCAAGTCCCATAAAGACTGCCAGAGAATGTATGAGCGTCGTGCAAAACCATTACCCAGAGAGACTTTCAGCTGCATTTCTGTTCAATGCACCCAAAGTATTTGAGGCTACTTTTAAGGTGAGGGCTTTGAATATCACCCTTTCATGAACGTGTACGTATTATTGTGTATCAATAGAAAACAAGTCTGTATTACTAGTGTTGTAACTTAAACATTTGAACTGGTTTCAGGTTCTCAAAGTATTCGTTGACCAGAAAACAATGCAGAAACTCCACTTCGTTTACAAGGAGAACGAGGAGAGCATGAAGAAATTGTACAAGCACATTGATCCAGAAGTCCTTCCTGTAGATTTTGGAGGGAAGAACAATGTGGTGTACAATCACGAAGATTACTCTAAGTTGATGACAAAAGATGACACAAAAACAGCAAGCTTCTGGGCGGAAGGAGATGGCAATCATGTCATGAACGGGCACACCGTTTCTGATTCTGAGGTTACACCGCAGTCATCTCTGGTTGTTGATAAAGCAAGTTGAGGAGCATCGAGCAGCCATGTCGCCAATTGTTGCTAAAGCAAGTTTAGGAGCATCTCAACCAGCCATTACAAGCTATGACGATTTCTGATACAACTATGAAAGAGCAATAAACATGTGTAACTGCATAAATTTCCTCACGTGTGATGTTACGAACAACCGTTGTACTTGTCCATCCCCATATTACTGAGTTAAAGAAAATTACAAGGCTAAGGTAGCCACAACTAATAAATAACATTCCCTGGTCTTTGATACTCAGTAATATGGGGATGGACAAGACGACATCTATCGCAATTATATAATCTTTATTGCTTACTTACAATGTTGTGTTAAAAACTAGTAATAATATCATTTTTATTTGCCCAACAAATAACTCCATATATGAACGATGATGGCATACAAATCTGGTGTTCACTTCATCATTTTTCCTTGAAACATACTTTATCCGGCGACTTCTGCATTTTTCGCTGCTGATAGCGCGTCCATCTTTTTCGACCGCTCGAGCTTGCAAGGGTCCTTTGGGTTGTGACTTTTGACTTTTGAGGTGGAGGGAGTGGTAAAGGCGTCTAAGACGAGGAAGGAGATACCATGTGGAGTGGTTAGAGTAGGGGACGAGGGTACATTAGGGGTGGAGGTGTGCACCGGACTCTCATCTTCTCACATTGATGTTGGATTCGGTAGCGGAAGATGTTGAGCTGGAGTGAATGCGACACTGGTGATGTGTAGCATGACGGTGGAAAAACCTATGCGTAGAGGCCACAAAACTTGAGCAGGGTGAGTAGACCTAGCCGAAGTGTGATTAGGCCTATGGTAATGTAGGCGAGAGAAACAAAAAGAATGGGATGAAGAAAGGGGGTTGTACTCACTAAAAAATGATGATAATATATATGTAAAGATTAAGGGGAATTAATGAACATAGGTAAATTTGGGAAGGGTGAAAACAGATGGGATAATTCTCTTTCCACATTTGTTTTCAAATTTTCCAAACAAATACGAATCCATATATGGATGTTGTCCAATATGAATGCAGAGGAGATGTTACTCGAATGTGGATGCATCGAACATTTTTTCAATTTAGAACAAATACGAACATATAGAAATAGTAGACTCATGTCTTACTGATGTCTACGCACACTTCTGTTCTTGTAGACAGTGTTGGGCCTCCAAGTGCAGAGGTTTGTAGAACGGCAGCAAGTTTCCCTTAAGTGGATCACCCAAGGTTTATCAAACTCAGGGAGGAGGAGGTCAAAGCTATCCCTCTCAAGCAACCCTGCAATTACGATGCAAGAAGTCTCTTGTGTCCCCAACACACCCAATACACTTGTCAGATGTATAGGTGCACTAGTTCGGCAAAGAAATAGTGAAATACAAGTAATATGGATGATTATAAGTAATAAATACAATCTGAAATAAATATCACTGCGAGCAAACATGTAACAAATTGAATGTAAACGGTGTTTCAATGCTTGAAAACAAGGCCTAGGGATCATACTTTCACTAGTGGACACTCCCAACAAAGATAACATAATTGAACACATAAATAACTATCTTCACTATGCAACTCTAAACTATTCTCCAATGGATAATGAACACTAATCATATGTAGGGCTACGAAGCACTCCTTAAAGTTTGCACTTCCCCATACTAGATTGCCCCACACTGTCACCTTGAGCGTACTAGATGGTTCCAACAAACACCAACAATTCATAGAGACATTAACCAAAAGGACACACACAATGTGCACACTATCACCTTCACATCATGGTACAAGGTGTCTCCGGAGATTACAATAATAAAGCACGGGAGTAGCATAATATCTGAAGAATAGCATCTACCAATTCAACTAGATACAAAGCTCACGATCACATATAGATCACATCATGGGAGAGAGAGAGAGATGAACCACATAGCTACCGGTAGAGCCCTCAGCCCCGGGGGAGAACTACTCCCTCCTTATCATGGGAGACAACAACGTTGAAGAAGATGGCGGTGAAGTCGATAGAGACAGTGATGGAGGCGATGGAGATGGCTCCGGGGCACTTCCCCGTCCCGGCAGGGTGCCGGAACAGAGACTTCTGTCCCCCGAAATTCATCGATGGCGGCGGCGAAGCTGCGGGACTTCTTCTGGAAAATTGCCGATTGACTTAGGGTTTTCGCGATGAGGGGAATATATAGGCGGAAGGGCGGCGTCAGGAAGTGGACCAGGGGGGCTCACCCCCTGGTGGCGCGGCTAGGGCTTGGCCCGCGCCGCCCTAGGGTGTGGCCAGGTCCTGGCCCCCCTCCGTCTCTGCTTTGGACTCCGACTCATGTTCTGGAAAAATAGGAGGTTCGGCTTTTGTTTCATCCAATTTCAAGAATATTTCTTGTGTAACTTTTCTGAAACACAAAAATAGCAGAAAACATGGAACTGGCATTGTGGCGTCTCGTTAGTAGGTTAGTTCCGGAAAATGCATAAAAACGCCATGAAGTGTAACAAAACACAAAGCAAATGATGTATAAACAAGCATGGAGCATCAAAAATTATAGATACGTTTGAGACGTATCAAGCATCCCCAAGCTTAACTCCTGCTCGTCCTCGAGTAGGGAAGTGATAACAAAATAATAATTTTTGAGGTGACATGCACCATCACAATCTTGATCAATGATGTAAAGCATTGAGTGCTGAGATCAAAGCACTTAAAACATGGGCATAAGAGACATAATCTTGACAATAAAACTTAGCAACCATGTTATAACATGAAAAGTAACACAAACGAAAGATCATGAGTAATGAAACATTGAAAGTCAAGTGTGTGTTTCAACCATATAGAAAAACATAGCAAAGTGGTTTTCAGCTTGTCCTTCATGGAGTAGCAAAATATAAATGCATAGGACACCTTCAAGTTTAAGAGGGCGAGTAGATACAAATAATTTAAGAACAAGCAAAATAATAATCATGAATCAATCAATGATAAATTTTGGGACTATGCACATTAGACTCAGAATGACAACTATGCCCTCTAGACGGTGCATAAAGGTAGAAGGTGGAGACTCAACATAAAAGTAAAAAAAAAGACCCTTCATAGAGGGAAGCAGTGATTAAGAATGTGCTAGAGCTTTTCATTTGTAAAACAGAGAGAAAATTTTATTTTGAGAGGTGGTTGTTCTTGTCAACAACTGGCAATGGGGTTCTTACTATCTTCCATACAAAGCAAGTTTTTAAGAGAGAGATTGACACTTTTGTGCTCTTTGATAAATCTTGGCACTCCTCCCCACTTTTCCTTTCACAAACCATGGCTAACTGATTCCATCAGGTGCCCACCAACTTTCACATACCATGGAGGAGTGCCTTTTTTTCTTTCCTTTTTTTCTTTTTGGAATAAAACAATTATGGAAGATAGCAAATCCGACCACTACGTCCCCATGAGCTGAAAACAGTGTCACAAAATGAGAAGTATTTTGAAGGTTTTTGAAAGGTAGCACATGAAAATTTACTTGGAATGGCTTGCAAATACCATGCATAAGAATTTATAGTGGACACATTGATAAACTTGGTTTTTGGGAGTTGGATGCACGAGTAGAGCTTATACTCAGTACAAAATGAAGGCTAGCAAAAGACTAGGAGCGACCAACTAAGAGAGTAATAACGGCCATAATCATGCATAGCGACAAAACATCATTAACCGAAGCATAAAGTGGTATCACAAGTCAAAAACCAAACGATCATAGAGGCTATATGGCGACTTTGTTAGAGTCAAACATGTTGTAAGCATGCGCCAAGTCAACCCAAATAAAGCATCAAAGGAGAAAACCACAATAATATGCTGCCATATAACAAAAGCAACGCATGATTCTTTCAAAGGCACATTAAGCAATCTCAGTCATTTGAGACAAGTCATGCTACAGCAAAAACTACTAAGCATACTATCAAACGACATCAAGCATGACATGCAAAAGTCTAAGCCACAGTCTAAACAAGCTCCCATTTGTACCACTATAGGCATGAATCTTTTTCTCTTTTCCAACACCATTCAAACCTTTTTGAAACAACTCTTTTGATGAAAACCAACATAGACCAGTGGTCTAAATACACCTTGATGCAAAGGTAAAACAAGATCTGAACAAAAATCAAGGCGAAAAAACGAAAGCTAAACGCAGTACTAGAAAAAGAGAACACTCGTTAAACGAAAAGAGTGAAAACTAGAGTGTTCTTGGCAATGAAAAACGGAGTACGTCTTCTCTCCAAAACAAACATGATGTGATCCAACCATTTATTGCAGCAAACAAAACAAAATAAAACTGAAAGCGAAAGTAAAGACGCTCCAAGAAAAACGCATAGAACATGAAGCAATAAAAATATAGTGTCTTAAAAGGTGACCTGATTTTTGCCGATGAAGAAGGGGTGCCTCGGGGGCATCCCCAAGCTTTGACGTTTGTACCTCTTGGATATTTCTTGGGGTGACATGGGCATCCCCAAGCTTGAGATTTTGTCCATACTTCATCTCATCTCATCACTCTCCATTCCCTACACTTGAAAACTTCCTTCATACAAAACTTCACACAATTCTATTAGCAACATTAGTATAAGCATGATAATAAATCTACCTTTTTGGTTCAGTTTCAAACTCAAATATACCAACCATTAAAGCATAAGCTACTGTAGCAACTTCCTCAAAAGTTCCGTGATCAAAAGAACTCAAAAAGAAAGCGATCGAGAGGCAAACACAAATAGTAGCAGAATCTGTCAAAACAGAACATCTGGCAAAGATCGATTTTTTCGAGGACCTTCTGTTGCTCAAATCAAAAAGTGCAAAACTAATAAAAGTTTGGAAATAACCTGGGGCATTATGCACAAGAAATTGCAGATCAAAAAGATATTCTGAGAATGTTCACGAATTTTTACGGTGCAGCGTAGAAATCTGTTTCAGGACAGCAACTTCCCCAAATCTTACCTCCCTCAAATTAGAGGTTCTTCTTGGCACAAAAATGAAATAAAAATGATAAGGAGAGGTCATTAAAGAAGTAATAACTTCCAAGACTCAAATTAAAGAAAAAGTACTGAAAAGAAAACATTGGGTTATCTCCCAAGAGTGCTTTTCTTTAACACCTTTGAGCTAGGCACAGTAATTTGAGAAGATGCTCACATAAATACCAGAAAGAACTTGAAGCAAGAGAGAGCATCAAAAGGCAAATACGAAACAAATTTAAATCTAAACCACTTCCTATGAAAAAGAGTCTTGTAAAGAGACAAGTCATGAAAGCACAAAGCAACTAACATAGGAAGGCAAAACAAGTGCAGCTTCAAGAATTCCAACAAAAAGAGGGGAAACTTAATATTGTTGAGATCCATCAAACCATGTTTCCCTCTCTCATAATAACTTTCAGTAGCATCATGAATAGAATTAACAATATAACTATCATATAAAACATCCTTATCATGAGCCACATGCATAAAAGAATTAATACTCCCCACATGAACAATCGTAGTAGGAGCAAATTCACCAAAATAACTATTCTCATCACCATACTCATCAAAAATAGGAGGCATATTGTAATCATACCTTGCTTTCTCCTCAATAGTAGGTGAACTGAAAATATCATACTCATCATTGTAATCATCATAAGCAATAGAATAGCTATCTTCCAAAATGTGTTCACTTGTAAACATATCATCATTGGAAGGACATGGATAGCACTAATGGTACAACAATTATTAACCTCATAATTTTCAGAATTGGTACCAAAAATATTTTCAATATCAAAAGTAGAGTGCTTTTCCCAATCATGATCACTAATATAGGTAATAGGCATAAGAACATCATCGAGTTCAGACTCATCAAAAACTATAATAGGAGCAACATGCTTAGGGGAAATATCGTTTCCTCTCTCCTTTTACTCCTCTTCTTCTTCTTCCTCTTCCCTTCTTTAGGAGGGAGAGGCTTGAAAGGAAGCTTCTCCACATAATCTGGTTTATTGAGAGAAACAATAGAGGAGACTTTGGAGGATTCCTCCTTTTTGTTAATGAGAAAGAAATACATATCAGACCTGTCATATTTTGGTAAAGCATCCTCTTTTATAACATTTTGTATGTAAGTATTTGCGCAACAATCTTTAACACAATAAAGATGACAACCCTGCATGATGCTAATATTATTAGAAGCACTCATATCTACCAAAGAAGTTTTTCTCAATAACTCTTCACACCCCAAAAATAAAGTAAGCTCATCATGCTGATTGAGAGTGATCTTGTCATCACAATACAAACTTGCGGTACTCATTGGATTAGAAAGGTCATTATTATGGCCTGAGCATTGAAAATTAAAATGACCCACTTCATAGCAAAGTTCACAAATAAAAGGATAAAGGGCGCAAACCTTTTCACCAAGCTCATCTAGAGCCCTGTGCCACATTCTAGTTTCTTCATTCCTGTGGTGGATACGATAATCCTCTTTGATGTGATTCTGTTCACAAGGTCTAAGTGCTCCACAAAAATTAACATGCTTATAAGAAATAATAATTTCAGAAGTTTGAGCATGTTTATTGCAATCATCAATAACAATAGCGCTTTCTATGCAAGTGTCTTTAAAAGGTTCATGATACACGTCCCCATTTCCTTTGGGAACATTAATATGAGAAGCAAAGGCTCTAAAGCAATCAACCATAATTTGAGGATCAAGACCATATTTAGCACTAAGCTCTTGAAAATCAACAGTTTCAACGAAAGACTTAATGCAATCATACTCATAATTTATACCTGATCCATTACCTTTGTTGCTATCCCAATCTTCAATATTGCTTTGAATTGTTTCAAGCAGATCCCACTTAGCGTCAACCTCCTTGCTTGTGAAGGATCCCTCAAAATAGGCATCTAGATAGTCCCTGTAATGTCCTAAAAGCCTTGCATAAAAATTATTAATAACAATATTACGGGGAAGATCATGAATGGGACATTTGAGCATTAGTGACTTCAATCTTCCCCACGCTTGGGCAATGCTTTCTCCGTCATGAGTATGAAAATTATAAATATAATTCCTATCTTTATGAACCTCAATAGAAGGATAGAATTTAGAATAAAAGAGAGGTACAATTTCCTCCAAGCCAATAGGTCGGCCATCCTTCAGCGTCTTATACCATTCCGCAGCTCTGCCTTTTAGTGATAAAGATAATAGCTTCCTCTTAACTTCACTTGTAGAAATACCTGCACACTTGAACAAATCGCATAATTCATGTATAAAGAGCAAATGATCACCGGGATGGACAGTTCCATCCCCTAAATAGTAGTTATTCATAGCACGTTCAACAATTTTCATAGGTATTTTAAAGGAATGAGGATCACAAACATCAATAGAATCATCACATATGGGAGACAAAATATCATCAGAGCGAATTTTCTCCACTAAAGCTGGGGAACTAAAAATATCATGCTTAACAAAACCAGCTTCCCCAAGCTTAGACCTTTCTATAGCATTAGCAATAACGGTATTCAAAGAATTCATACAAATAACATTGCTATGCGAATAAACTGATGTCTACGCACGCGTCTGTTCTTGTCGACAGTGTTGGGCCTCCAAGTGTAGAGGTTTGTAGAACAGCAGCAAGTTTCCCTTAAGTGGATCACCCAAGGTTTATCGAACTCAGGGAGGAGGAGGTCAAAGCTATCCCTCTCAAACAACCCTACAATTATGATACGAAAAGTCTCTTGTGTCCTCAACACACCCAATACACTTGTCAGATGTATAGGTGCACTAGTTCGGCGAAGAGATAGTGAAATACAAGTAGTAGTGATGATTATAAGTAGTAAATACAATCTGAAATAAGTATCGTTGCGAGCAAACATGTAACAAAACTGAAAGTAAACGGTGTGCAATGCTTGGAAACAAGGCCTAGGGATCATACTTTCACTAGTGGACACACTCTCAACAAATATAACATAATTGAACAAATAGTACTAATATCAATATGCCACTCTAAAAAATTCTCCAATCGAAAACGAACACTAATCATGTGTTGGGCTACGAAGCACTCCTCAAAATCTGTATTTCCCCAAACTAGATTGTCACACACTATCACCATGAACACACTAGATAGTTCCAACAAACACCAACAATTCATAGAGACATTAACCAAAAAGACACACATGATGTGCACACTGTCACAATCACACCATGATACAAGGTATCTCTGGAGATTACAATAATAAAGCACGGGAGTAGCATAATATCTGAATAATAGCATCTACCAATTCAACTAGATACAGAGCTCACGATCACATAAAGATCACATCATGGGAGAGAGAGGTGAACCACATAGCTACCGGTAGAGCCCTCAGCCCCGGGGGAGAACTACTCCCTCCTCATCATAGGAGGCAGCAACGACGATGGAGATGGCAGTGAGGTTGATGGAGACGGTGGAAACGGCGATGGAGACCGATGGAGACGGCTCCGAGGGCACTTCCCCGTCCCGGTAGGGTGCCAGAACAGAGACTTCTGTCCCCCGAAATTTGTCTTCGACGGCGGCAGCGCTGCGGAACTAATCTGGGAAAAACGCCGATTGTTTTAGGGTTTTCCATCGGGAGGCTCTTTATAGGCGAAGGGGCGTCGTCAGGAGTGGACCAGGGGGGCCTCACCACAGGTGGCCTCGGCCAGGGCCTGGGCCACGCCCCCTGGTGGTGAGGGTGCCCTCTGGCCCCCCTCTGGCTCCCGTTTGGTCCTCGTCCTTCCTCCGGGCAAAATAGGAGTTTTTGTCTTTGTTTCGTCCAATTCCGAGAATATTTCCTGTGTAGCTTTTCTGAAACACAAAAATAGTAGAAACAGGGAACTGACACTGTGGCATCTCGTTAATAGGTTACTTCCGGAAATCGCATAAAAACGCCATGAAGTGTAAACAAAATATGAAGAAAATGGTGTAAAACAAGCATGGAGCATCAAAAATTATAGATACGTTTGAGACGTATCAAGCATCCCCAAGCTTAACTTCTGCTCGTCCTCGAGTAGGTAAGTGATAACAAAAGAATAATTTTTGAGGTGACATGCACCATCACAATCTTGATCATCTAAGTAAGCATTGAGTGCTGGGATCAAAGGACTTAAAACATGGGCATAAAAGACATAATCTTGACAATAAGAACTTAGCAACCATGTTATAACATGAAAATAAACACAAACGAAAGATCATGAATAATGAAACAATGAAAGTCAAGTGTGTGTTCAACTCATATGGAAAAACATAGCAAGTGGTTTTCAGCCTATTCTTCATGGAATAGCAAAACATAAATGCATAGGACACCTTCAAGTTTAAGAGGGCATAAACTCGGAATGGCAAATATGCTCTCTTAGACGGTGCATAAAGGTAGAAGGTGGAGACTCAACATAAAAGTAAAATAAAGACCCTTCGCAGAGGGAAGCAGGGATTAAACATGTGCTAGAGCTTTTCATTTGTAAAACAGAGAGATAAAAATTGGTTTTGAGAGGTGGTTGTCTTTGTCAACGACTAGCAATGGGGTTCTTACTATATTCCATACAAAAATGAGCAAGTTTTTGAGAGAGAGATTGGCACTTTTGTGCTCTTTTATAAAGCTTGGCACTCCTCCCCACCTTTTTTTCCTTTCACAAACCATGGCTAACCGATTCCATCAGTGCCCACCAACATTCACATACCATGGAGGAGTGCCATTTTTCTTTTCTTTTTCCTCTTATTTTCTTTTCTAGAATAAAACAATATGGAAGATAGCAAATCCGACCACTACGTCCCCATGAGCTGAAACAGTGTCACAAAATGAGAAGTATTTTGAAGGTTTTTGAAAGGTAGCACATGAAAATTTACTTGGAATGGCTTACAAATACCATGCATAGGAATTTATAGTGGACTCATTGGCAAACTTGGTTTTGGGGAGTTGGATGCACGAGTAGAGCTCATACTCAGTACAAAATGAGGGCTAGCAAAAGACTGGGAGCGACCAACTAAGAGAGCAATAACGGCCATAATCATACATAGCGACAAAACATCATTAAAAGCAGCATAAAATGGCATCACAAGTCAAAAACCAAATGATCATAAAGGCTTATGGCGACTTTGTATGAGTCAAACGTGTTGTAAGCATGCGCCAAGTCAACCCAAATAAAGCATCAAGAAGAAAACCAAATAAATGCTTCCGTATAATAAAAACAACGCATGATTTTTTTCAAAGGGTCATTAAGCAGTCTCAGTCATTTGAGACAAGTCATGCTACACCAAAAGCTACTAAGCATACTATCAAAACGACATCAAGCATGGCCTGAAAAAGTCTAAGCCGCAGTCTAAACAAGCTCCTTTTTGTACCACTTTTGCATGAAAACCTTTTTCTCTTTTCCAACACCATTTAAACCTTTTTGAAACAACTCTTTTGATGAATACTGATACGTCTCCAACGTATCTATAATTTTTGTTGCTCCATGCTTGTTTTTACACCATTTGCCTACTGTTTTGTTACACTTAGTGGCACTTTTATGCATTGTCCGGAACTAACCTATTAACGAGTCGCCACAGTGCCAGTTCCCTGTTTTCTGCTGTTTTTGTGTTTCAGAAGTGATACACAGGAAATATTCTCAGAATTGGACGAAACAAGTTCCTGAAGTCTTATTTTGTCCGGGAGCTTCCAGTCATCCGAAGGAGAGAAGGAGAGGGGCCACCAGGGCCCCTCACACCTGGCTAGCGCGGCCCGGGCCCTGGCCGCGCCGCCATGGTGTGAGGAGGCCTGGGGCCACCTCTGACATCGCCCCTTCGCCTATAAAGACCCCCCGACGGGAAAAACCTAAGGACCCGATCACTTTTCCAGAACGCATCGCGATCCGCCGCCGCCGTCGACCCGAAGTTCGGGAGGGTCCAGAATCTCTTCCCGGCACCCTGCCGGAGAGGGGAATCGCCACCGGAGGTCTTCTTCATCGCCATGCTTGCCTCCGGAGCGATGAGTGAGTAGTCTACCTTGGAATATGGGTCCATAGCAGTAGCTAGATGGTTGTCTTCTCCACCATGTGCTTCATGTTTAGATCTCATGAGCTGCCCTACATGATTGAGATCACCGTTATGTAATTCTACATGTTTGGTTTGTTGGGATCCGATGAATATTGGTGTTATGATTGAGTTGCTGTACTGAATTATATCTTTTGTTATCTCTATGTTTTTTTATCATCTTGCAAGCTCTCCGTTGTTAGTAGCTATCTTGGCCGATTAGTTGCTAGTGACTCCAAGAGGGGGTATTTATGCTCGATAGTGGGTTCATGCATCTATTTAACCTGGGGGAGTGACAGAAACCTCTAAGGTTGTAGATGTGCTGTTGCTACTAGGGAGAAAACAACATTCATATGCTCAAGGGCATATGCTTTGTTTACATTACACACTTTGCTTAATGCAATTATCTGTTGTTCACAACTTAATACTTGTGGAGTTCTCGGATTGATTCGCCACAAGTGGATTATTAGTCATAGATGCAGTTGGATGGCGGTCTATGTATTTTGTTGTAATGCCCAGAGTAAATCTCATAGTGATCTTCTTGACATATCACGTTTATCTTTATTCTATCAATTGCACAACTGTAATTTGTTTACCCAGCATGTGCTATTTATCTTACGGAGAGACACCACTAGTGAACTGTGGACCCCGGTCCTATTTCCATCATATTGCTATCACCTGTTTACTTTACTCGCACTATTTACTTTACTCGCATACTTCTACTATTTTCCACTCGATACGCTCATAACCTTTGTTTCAAGCAAACCGGTGAGATTGACAACCTCATCGCAAGTTGGGAACAAAGTACTTGGTTGTGTGTGTGCAGGTTCCGCGTTGCAGCTAGCAAGCAAAGCTTGGACGAGGCGCCATATATAAATTGTCCGAAGCTGTCGCTAAGCCAGTCCGCATCACCTTCAGTCGTTATTGTCTGCTTTTCCCATGATCGATATACCTTGGTTCTTAACTGAGGGAAAACTTGCTGCTATATTCATCAAAACCTTCTCTTGGTGCCAGGAAACTTGTTGGCTTGTAGTAAATGACCGGCCAGTTTGATGGTGCCAGGAAACTTGTTGGCTTGTAGTAAATGACCGGCCAGTTGGTAAACCCCAAGAGAAGGTTTTGATGAATATAGCAGATAGTTTTCCCTCAGTTAAGAACCAAGGTATATCAATCAGGAGAAAAGCTGACAATAATGACTGAAGGTGATGCGGACTGGCTTAGCGACAGCTTCGGACAATTTATATATGGCGCCTCGTCCAAGCTTTGCTTTGCTAGCTGCAACATGGAACCTGCACACAACACAACCAAGTACTTTGCACCCAACTTGCGATGAGGTTGTCAATCTCACCGGTTTGCTTGAAACAAAGGTTATGAGCGTATCGAGTGGAAAATAGTAGAAGTATGCGAGTAAAGTAAATAGTGCGAGTAAAGTAAATAGGTGATAGCAATATGATGGAAATAGGACCGGGGTCCACATTTTACTAGTGGTGTCTCTCCATAAGATAAATAACACATGCTGGGTAAACAAATTACAGTTGGGCAATTGATAGAATAAAGATAAACATGATATGTCAAGAAGATCACTATGAGATTTACTCTGGGCATTACAACAAAATACATAGACCGCCATCCAACTGCATCTATGACTAATAATCCACTTGTGGCGAATCAATCCGAGAACTCCACAAGTATTAAGTTGCGAACAACAGATAATTGCATTAAGCAAAGTGTGTAATGTAAACAAAGCATATTCCCTTGAGCATATGAATGTTGTTTTCTCCCTAGTAGCAACAACACATCTACAACCTTAGAGGTTTCTGTCACCCCCCCCCAGGTTAAATAGAGGCATGAACCCACTATCGAGCATAAATACCCCCTCTTGGAGTCACTAGCAACTACTCGGCCAAGATAGCTTCTAACAACGGAGAGCATGCAAGATCATAAACAACATAGAGATAACAAAATATATAATTCAGTACAGCAACTCAATCATAACACCAATATTCATCGGATCCCAACAAACCAAACATGTAGAATTACATAACGGTGATCTCAATCATGTAGGGCAGCTCATGAGATCTAAACATGAAGCACATGGTGGAGAAGACAACCATCTAGCTACTGCTATGGACCTATAGTCCAAGGTAGACTACTCACTCATCGCTCCGGAGGCAATCATGGCGATGAAGAAGACCTCCGGTGGCGATTCCCCTCTCCGACAGGGTGCCGGGAAGAGCTTCTGGACCCTCCCGATCTTCGGGTCGATGGCGGCGGCGGATCGCGATGTGTTCTGGAAAAGTGATTGGGTACTTAGGTTTTTCCCGTCGGGGGGTCTTTATAGGCGAAGGGGCGATGTCAGAGGTGGCCCCAGGCCTCCTCACACCATGGCGGCGCGGCCAGGGCCTGGGCCGCGCCAGCCAGGTGTGAGGGGCCCTAGTGGCCCCTCTCCTTCTCTCCTTCGGATGACTGGAAGCTCCTAGACAAAATAAGACTTCGGGAACTTGTTTCGTCCAATTCCGAGAATATTTCCTATGTATCACTTCTAAAACACAAAAACAGCAGAAAACAGGGAACTGGCACTGTGGCGACTCGTTAATAGGTTAGTTCCGGACAATGCATAAAAGTGCCACTAAGTGTAACGAAACAGTAGGCAAATAGTGTAAAAACAAGCATGGAGCATCAAAAATTATAGATACGTTGGAGACGTATCAAGCATCCCCAAGCTTAACTCCTGCTCGTCCTTGAGTAGGTAAGTGATAACAAAAGAATAATTTTTGAGGTGACATGCACCTACACAATCTTGATCATGTATGTAAGCATTTGTGAGCTGGGATCATAAGAACTTAAAACATGAGCATGAAGATATAATCTTGACAATAAGAACTTAGCAACCATGTTGTAAACATGAAAATGAACACAAACAATAGATCATGAAAATGAAACAATGAAAGTCAAACGTGTGTTCAAATCATAAGGAAAAACATACAAATGGTTTTCAGCTTGTCCTTCAAAGAGAGCAAAACATAAATGCATAGGACACCTTCAAGTTTAAGAGGGCGACTAGATACAAATAATTTGAGAACAAGTGAAACCAACAATATGAATCATTCAATGAAAACTTTGGGACAATGCACATTATACTAAGAATGACAACTATGCTCTCTTAATGGTGCAAAAAGATAGAAGGTGGTGACTCAACATGAAAATAAAAGAAAGGCCCTTCGCAGAGGGAAGCAGTGATTGCAAGTTTTATAACCTTCAAAAATTATGGTACTTACCGGCTTTGAGCTCTTATTGCCCCCATCATAAGCATCTTGAATGGTTAAAGTTAATGCGAGAACAATTATGATGCATATGCTTGACAAATCATAAGTTGAAAACCTCGTGTCCCGTGAATACGAGTACCCAAACCTCATGCTACTTTACTTAGAGTCCCAAGCAAGGCTCTTGTCATTGTAAATATATGCATATCATTGAGAACCGCCAATGGGGTACCTCCATGCCCGATGACATGGAACAAGCCTGTAACGCCCCAAATTGGCACCTTGCAGATTATAGTCATCATGCCACAATCTACACGGTGTCGCTTTGGAAACGCACCACCAAGCATAATGTGCACGTCGCAACACACACATTATGCGGGTGGAATCATGGTAGCAACAGTTACACAAGTTCACGATGGAACCCACAAAAGAATATATAATAACCGCAAAGACTCCACGAGTCAAAATATCCAAATATACATACAAAGATCCAAATCATACATAAAGCAAATAACATCCGAGTACGGACAAGAATACAAATGAGCCTAAGAGGCCTGAAGATAAACGATGGCGTCCACACCCTGCCTAGGCCAAGCCGGAAGGGTAACCTTGCTAACGTCGGCGCTCCCATACCTGTCAAAATCGTCGGGCCAATGGTTGCCGAACAAGGAGGGAGAAAGAGAAAAAGGAAAAAAAACGAGGGTGAGTACCGAGGCACGTACTCGCGAGACTGGAATTCAGCTGTGCTCGCCTACAGGCTAAATGGTGGACTCAGCGGCAACAAAAGCACTAAACTACAGAGACACGCTAAAACTTTCGTCTAAATAGAATAAGATAAGAGAGCGTATAAAAGTAACCAACTAGATACTAGCACCAAACATAACCCAGCCGATGAATCACCTCCTCGTGACCAAACGAAGAAGCAAGTATCAAAGGCACTCACACGGTTACCAAGTTTTATTGCAGGTTTATTGTTGTAGTTGTGCTAGCTTACTACACAAGTTTATTAGTATCAAAATAGCAGGTGCAAGTTGTTCTATGATCGAGTAGTACAGCTCCAAGTCGTCCATAACCGCGGACACGGCTTTTCGAAAAGATTTAACCCTGCAGGGGTGCCCAAATGTACCCAAACGCACGATCACCCCTTAATGCCTACGATTAGCACACTTCCGAAGGTGTGCCGGCAGGAGGTCACGACTCGCACTCTCCTTCACTAGAAACAAGTCCAGTAAGCCACCTAACTAAGTTTAACCCAAATCGAGAGTCCGGCCGAGTCTCCGAGACGGACCTAGCTGTTTGTGCCTACGGCTTCCGAGGCCCGGCTCCACCCACGGGAGACGACCCGCTTCAGCATGCGATAAATGCCCGTACCACATCCTATACGTGCATGCAGAAATAAAACAAGGGGTTACAAGGCACCCACGGCTTCCCCCAAAGTAAAGCGGACCATAAGATACAAGAGCTGCATGCACGCAAAACCCAAATGGAAAACCTCAAACTAGTTGTGGCCACTGGACAAGTGTGTAGATTCCGGCAGTGATCGAGGGGAGGCCCGTAAACGTACCCACGTCTGGTTAGAGCGCTCAGTCTTAGAACAGTTCATGCGATCTCGGGGTCCTAGGGGACACAAGTGAGCCGTCGGAAAACTGGCAAAATGACTCACCGATGCCTCTGCTTAATTCAATTTTAAGTATTAACAATAAAGTAAGCCATGATTATTTGCAACAACATATATCTAAGAAGTAGAGCATGTGATAACTTTCTCAACCCGATAAGATAAAACAACTCGAACAACCTGAAAATGCCTACGACTCGCAAGGCCAACTTAACAACAAGCACATGGTTAATAGGATGTATGGAAGGTTCTATGGCTTTGCTTTGGATTAACAGGTGGATAGGACACGTGACTCGAACAAAGCATCGCGACACAAGGCTAGAATATAGAGCTAGCGAGAGCAAAAGTATTAAATGGGTAGAGAGAAAAGGGCTCGCCTGAAAAGAAGGTCGGAGAACACCCGAAGAACTTGTCGTTGCTCACATCACCACGAAGCGTCCTATCCGGGAAGAAGCAAATCGCTACAACAAACAACGGATGCACAACTTACTACTACGGCAAAAGAATCGGCATGATCATGTGAATGCATGCATGACATGGCAATTATGATGCAATGCAACTTATCCAATTAAGCGGAATCGAAATCCCGACGCAAACATATATGGTTCAAGTTGTTTTACTACACGATAATTTAATTTTTTATTAACATAGCAAAACAAGGCATTGGTGATCTACACAAAATTAAATGAAGTGGGGAAAATATTATAAGTACTTCCCATATACTCCATATGTTACTTATTAGTTGATATGCAAAACTATCATGTCATGATATGATGCGAGATGCAAACAAGTATATGAATGTCAGATTCAGATTCTACATATTTTTCTGATAAAATTTCATATAAAATACTTTTTATTTCGAGTTACGGTTTGAAAGATATGAATTTACCAAGATTTGCATATTTGCAGAAATTTTTCAGAAAACAGAGAAATAAGTGGTAAGGCTGAATCGGGCCGGACCTGAGATGAAAGGCAGCGGATATTAACTGCCGCGCGCCAGTGACGGATTGCTCCGGGGAGATCTGGGCCGAGGCCCAATAGGTGCGCCGGATCTGAAACAAAAATAGGAGAAAAAGGGTGGCGTTTATTTGCCAGATAGAGGAATCGAACTCGGGATCTCTCCCAGATTTCTGAAGGAACGAACCACTAATGCTAGCGTCTGATCTTGACTTGGATGCGTCTATGTAGTACTTGAACGGGATCTTCAGTAGGATTTGGACCTGACAAAACTGAATCAAAACTGAATCGAAACAGAGTTGCTGCAACCTTGCGTGAGCGCGCAACTGCGATCAGGAAGAAGAGCACGGCGAGCGAAGGCCTTCAGAGAAAAGACCGGGTGCTCACCAGAGGGCCACCAGCGATGAGGTCCTGAGAAAGAGCACGAATTAACAAAAGGGGGAGGCACACAGCTCGCACGTGAGCTTGCCAGGAACGGCCATGGAGGAGGCGAGGTGGGCTCCGAGTGGAACGGCGGCGGTATAGCTCGATTTGGAACGGGTACAGAAGGGGGTTGGAAGGCGGGCTCACCAGGAGGTCATGGGTGTGGTCGGAGAGGATGGGGTTGACCGCAGGCAGCGAATTGCGGCGGTCAGCTGGGAGGATAAAGCTCGGAATTCGGTCAACTCCGGGCGTCCCGGCACGCACGGCTGGACGAAGACACAAAGGGGAACGTGGCGAAGCTCTTGGCGTTCATGGATGGGTGCGGGGTACCCTGCTGTGACGGCGTAATGTCGAGGTGGCTTCGGTGGTTGACGAGGACGGAAGCGAGGTCGCTGGCTGACTGGAGCGACAGAAACGCGGTGGTCGTTGACGGCGCACGCGACACACAGCCGCGTGATCAGTGGCGAGGAGAACGGCATGGAGGCGAGGTGGAGCACGGCGTTGGCGCGGACGCACAGAAGAACCAGGAGAGGGAAACGAGCGGCGGCGCTGGAGGGGAAAAGATAGGGCCAGAGAGGCATCAGAAGTTGATTTTATAGGAAAGAGCTTGGTGCATGGGAGCCGTCCCATCCAACCATGGCTGACGTGGCTAGCTCGGATGCTCGTCCGTACAAGAAGAAGAAGATCGTTTTCTCGAACAGGTAAGATGGATAACCGGGCTTTGTTGGGCTCAAAGGCAGGATGGCTAGAAACAAAGATTGGGCTTCAAGCTGAAGATAGGGCATGTTTCAGAAACAAGATCTTCTAATTCTTTTAGCGAATTTCGAAAAGGAAGAGATAGCAAAAGAGAGGAAGGAAAGGAGGATTTGAAAGATTTGCAAACAGATCTCGAACCTTGAATTGATTAAAAATATAATTTCAAAAATAGGTTTTGTTTCAATTAGAATAGCAAAAGAGAGAGGAGGGTTTATTATGAAACCTCACAAGCAAACATATTGAAAATAGTTTTAAGAAAAAAAATTAGATTTACACAAAAACATGCAAGGTGAGAGATGCATGATGATGCAAGACGTCACTATGATGCGAAAAAGAAAATAACAAGCAATTCTAATTAGGGGTATTTTCCGGGTCGTTACAAAGCCCACATCAAAATGACAGGACAAGCAGACAATGAACACCTCGACATCTCTTTTATCTGCCATTTGTTTTGCTTTTTATTGTGAGATGCGTCGTTGAATGTTCACCGTGGGTATGCTGCAAATTTCCACCATGAATTATGCATGGCTTAGATTAGCGGCCCGGCGTTTCCCTAACACATATACAAACTCCATGATCCCCACAAGATTCCCAATTCATTTCACACCGCGGGCATCCATAAACAAAAGATCACGATATCAACTCAAATAAGAAGTGCAATGTTGAAAGCTTGCCCATGACTGCATGGCTGGGCTAGTCTCCAACTTACAACTTGCAAGCATAACAACTCAACATAAGAGACCACAATGTCAAATTTTTAAGAACAGGAAAAAGTAAAGTGTGCCTTCCGGTTCGTGAGAGCTTTACTGACCGAATTTCGCATAACACTGGTAAGAGTTTAATTTGAAGATAAAATAAAAGTAAGTCAAATTTACTTGGAATAGCAAATTGCTAGTAGGTATGTATGGTGGACACTTTGGAAAACTTTGGCTTTTAGGAGTTGGATGCACGAGTAGAGCTCATACTCAGTACAAGGCGAGGGCTGGCAAAAGACTGGGAGCGACCAACTAAGAGAGCAATAATGGCCATAATCATGCAAAGCGACAAAGCGACATTAAAAGAAGCATAAGATGGCATCAAAAGTCAAAAACTAAATGATCATAGAGGCTATTGGCGACTTTGTAAGAGTCTAACATGTGTGAGCATGCGCCAAGTCAACCCAAATAAAGCATCAAGGAGAAAACCAAAATAATGCTTCCATACAATAAAAACAACGCATGATTTTTTTAAAGGCTCATTAAGCAATCTCAGTTATTTGAGACAAGTCATGCTACAACAAAACCACTAAGCATACTATCAAAAAGACATCAAGCATGACATGAAAAAGCCTAAGCCACAGTCTACACAAGCTCCTTCTTGTACCACAATTTTGCATAAAGCTTTTTCTCTTTTCCAACACCATTTGAAAATTTTAAAGACACCTCTTTTGATGAAAACCAATAAAGATCAGAGGCAAAAATACACCTTGATGAAAATATATGACAAGGTCTGAACGCAAATCAAGGCGAAAACGAAAACCAAAAGCAGTAGCGGAAAAAGAAGAACACCCGGTGAAATTGTAAGAATAAAAAACGGAGTGTTCTTGGCAAATGAAAACAAGTATATATCCTCCAAAGGAAATTTGTTGGGGTCCAACCATTTATTGCAGCAAACAAAACTAAGCTAACAAAGAAAACTAAAACAACTGACGCTCTAAGAAAAACACATAGTGCATGAAGCAATAAAAATATAGTGTTTTGAAAGGTGACCTGATTTTTGCCGATGAAGAAGGGGTGCCTCGGGGGCATCCCCAAGCTTTGACGCTTGTACGTCTTGGATATTTCTTGGGGTGATGCATGGGCATCCCCAAGCTTGAGCTTTTGTCCATTCTTCAACTCATCTCATCATTCTCCAATCCCTATACTTGAAAACTTCCTGCATACAAAACTAAACACAAATCTATTAGCAACATTAGTGTAGGCATAACATATAATCAACCTCTTTTTGCTTCAGGTTTCAACTCTAAACCACCACATATATAGCAAATACTACTGTAGCAACTTCCCCAAAAGTTCCGTGATCAAAAGAACTCAAAAGAAAGCGATAAAGTGGCAAACACAAATATTGGCAGAAATCTGTCAAAACAGAACAGCTGACAAAGGTCGAATTTTTGAGGGGTTTTCTGTTGCTCAAATCAAAAAGTGTTCAACTAACGAAAGTTTGGATATAACCTGGGGCATATGCGCAAGAAATCGCAGGTCCAAAAGATATACAGAGAATTTATACGAATTTTTACGGTGCAGCACCGAAAACAGTTTCAGGACAGCAACATCCCCAAATCTTTACCTCACTCGAATGAGAGGCTTCTCTTTGCACAAAAACGAAATAAACAAGATAAGGAGCGGTCATTACAGTAGTAATGACTTCCAAGACTCAAATAAAAGAAAAAGTACTGAAAATAAAACATTGGGTTATCTCCCAAGAGTGCTTTTCTTTAACGCCTTTGAGCTAGGCGCAGAAAATTGTGAATCAAGTAACATCAAGTGATGAAGCATCAAGCTCATAATTTGCTCTAAGAATAGAGTCAAAAAGTAATTTCTTCCTTTTCCTAGGGAAGTGTTCCATACCTTTCTTGAGTGGGAATTGATATTTGATGGTGCCTACCCTCATATCAATGATGGCACCTACGGTTCGAAGAAAGGGTCTTCCCAAAATAATAGGACATGAAGCATGGCATTCAACGTCCATAACAAGAAAATCAATGGGAACAAGGTTATTGTTAACCACAATAAGAACATCATTAATCCTTCCCAAAGGTTTCTTCTTAGCAACATCAGCAATAGGAACATCAAAATAACACTTTTCAAGCGGTGGTAAATCAAGCATGTCATAAATCTTTCTAGGCATGATAGAAATACTAGCACCTAGATCACATAAAGCATGGCAATCAAAACCATTAACATGCATATCAATGATGGGTTCCCAACCATCTTCTAACTTCTTGGGAACAGAAGCTTTTTGCTTCAACTTTTCATCCCTAATTTTTATAAGAGCATTGGTAATATGCTTAGTAAAAGCAACATTTAAAGAACTAGCATTGGGAGTCAAAGCAAGCTTTTGCAAGAACAAAATAACTTCAGATATATTGCAGCCATCAACATCAAAATCATTAAAAGAAATAGAGCTATCATCTCCTACACTCCGAAAAATTTCAGCACTCTTTTGAGAAAAAGTTTTGGCAGTTTTAGGCTTTTTAACACAAGGAGTGGGAGTTTTCTCTACCCCAATCAAAGTAAGAGGATTGCTAGCATTAGGAGCAACATCATTAGAGGTAGTAATGGTACATACCTTCATCTCTCTAGCCATCTCATCTTCTCTTTCCCACCTGGCATGCAATTCCGCTAACAATCTAATATTTTCATCAATTCCAACTTGAATAGCGTTAGCAGTAGCAAAAACATTGTTCTCTTTCACATCATTAGGCAGCACTTTTAATTTCAGAATTTCAACATCATGAGCAAGGCTATCAACTTTAGAAGCAAGAATATCAATTTTGCCTAACTTTTCCTCAACAGACTTGTTAAAAGCAGTTTGCTTACCGATGAAGTCCTTGAGCATTATCTCAAGCTCGCAGGGCGCGGCCCTAGTGTTGTTGTAGGAGTTACCATAAGAGTTACCATAACCATTACCATTGGTAGAAGGATACGGCCTATAATTGTTGCTAGCAAAATTGTTCCTATAAGCATTGTTGTTAAAATTATTATTTCTAATGAAATTCACATCAACATGCTCTTCTTGAGCAACCAAGGAGGCTAAAGGAACATTATTAGGATCAACATGAGTCCTATCATTAGCAAGCATAGCCATAATGGTATCAATCTTATCATTCAAGGAAGAGGTTTCCTCAACAGAATTTACCTTCTTACCTTGTGGAGCTCTCTCGGTGTGCCATTCAGAATAATTTACCATCATGTTGTCAAGTAGCTTTGTTGCGGCGCCCAAGGTAAGGGACATAAAAGTGCCTCCAGCAGCGGAATCCAATAGGTTCCTCAAAGAAAAATTCAGTCCTGCATAAAAAGTTTGGACAATCATCCAAGTAGTCAGTCCATGAGTGGGGCAATTCTTTATCATAGATTTCATTCTTTCCCAAGCATGAGCAACATGTTCATTATCAAACTGAGTAAATTTCATAATATTGCTACGCAGAGATATAATCTTAGCAGGAGGATAGTATCTACCAATAAAAGCATCCTTACACTTAGCCCATGAATCAATACTATTCTTAGTCAAAGACAGCAACCAATCTTTAGCTTTTCCTCTCAAAGAAAAAGGAAACAACTTGAGCTTAATAATATAACTTTCTACATCCTTATATTTCTGCATCTCACATAGCTCAACAAAATTGATGAGATGAGCTACAGCGTCTTCAGTACTAGCAACAGAAAATTGCTCTTTCATAACAAGGTTCAACAAAGCAGGCTTAATCTCATAAAAGTTTGCAGCAGGAGCAGGTGGTGCAATAGGAGTGCAGATAAAATCACTATTGTTCATGCTAGTAAAGTCACACAACTTGGTGTTTTCAAGATTGGCCATTTCAGCAAAACGAAAGTAAACAAATTAAAATAGCTACCAAGGATTCTAATTTTTTTGGGTTTTTGATATAAAACGATGTAGGTAAAATAAATAAAGTAAAGCAAAACAATAACAAAGTAAAGGATGTGCGTGCGAAAACTCCCCTCGCAGAAGTCTTCAACTCTTCCCCGGCAACGGCGCCAGAAAACTTGTTGATGGGGCCGAGTTGATGGTGCCAGGAAACTTGTTGGCTTGTAGTAAATGACCGGCCAGTTGGTAAACCCCAAGAGAAGGTTTTGATGAATATAGCAGCAAGTTTTCCCTCAGTTAAGAACCAAGGTATATCGATCAGGAGAAAAGCAGACAATAACGACTGAAGGTGATGCGGACTGGCTTAGCGACAGCTTCGGACAATTTATATATGGCGCCTCGTCCAAAGCTTTGCTTTGCTAGCTGCAACGTCGAACCTGCACACAACACAACCAAGTACTTTGCTCCCAACTTGCGATGAGGTTGTCAATCTCACCGGTTTGCTTGAAACAAAGGTTATGAGCGTATCGAGTGGAAAACAGTAGAAGTATGCGAGTAAAGTAAACAGGTGATAGTAATATGATGGAAATAGGACCGGGGTCCACAGTTCATTAGTGGTGTCTCTCCATAAGATAAATAACACATGCTGGGTAAACAAATTACAGTTGGGCAATTGATAGAATAAAGATAAACATGATATGTCAAGAAGATCACTATGAGATTTACTCTGGGCATTAATACAAAATACATAGACCGCCATCCAACTGCATCTATGACTAATAATCCACTTGTGGCGAATCAATCCGAGAACTCCACAAGTATTAAGTTGCGAACAACAGATAATTGCATTAAGCAAAGTGTGTAATGTAAACAAAGCATATGCCCTTGAGCATATGAATGTTGTTTTCTCCCTAGTAGCAACAGCACATCTACAACCTTAGAGGTTTTTGTCACTCCCCCAGGTTAAATAGAGGCATGAACCCACTATCGAGCATAAATACCCCCTCTTGGAGTCACTAGCAACTACTCGGCCAAGATAGCTACTAACAACGGAGAGCATGCAAGATCATAAACAACATAGAGATAACAAAATATATAATTCAGTACAGCAACTCAATCATAACACCAATATTCATCGGATCCCAACAAACCAAACATGTCGAATTACATAACGGTGATCTCAATCATGTAGGGCAGCTCATGAGATCTAAATATGAAGCACATGGTGGAGAAGACAACCATCTAGCTACTGCTATGGACCCATAGTCCAAGGTAGACTACTCACTCATCGCTCCGGAGGCAAGCATGGCGATGAAGAAGACCTCCGGTGGCGATTCCCCTCTCCGGCAGGGTGCCGGGAAGAGCTTCTGGACCCTCCCGATCTTCGGGTCGATGGCGGCGGCGGATCGCGATGTGTTCTGGAAAAGTGATTGGGTACTTAGGTTTTTCCCGTCGGGGGTCTTTATAGGTGAAGGGGCGATGTCAGAGGTGGCCCCAGGCCTCCTCACACCATGGCGGCGCGGCCAGGGCCTGGGCCGCGCCAGCCAGGTGTGAGGGGCCCTGGTGGCCCCTCTCCTTCTCTCCTCCGGATGACTGGAAGCTCCCAGACAAAATAAGACTTCAGGAACTTGTTTCGTCCAATTCCAAGAATATTTCCTGTGTATCACTTCTGAAACACAAAAACAGCAGAAAACAGGGAACTGGCACTGTGGCGACTCGTTAATAGGTTAGTTCCGGAAAATGCATAAAAGTGCCACTAAGTGTAACGAAACAGTAGGCAAATGGTGTAAAAACAAGCATGGAGCATAAAAAATTATAGATACATTGGAGACGTATCACCCCACAATTGGTAGCCAAATACACAATGCATCTCACTAGGCCCATAAATGGTGAAGTATCATGTAGTCGATGTTCACATGACACCACTAGTGAAATAACACCACAACAAACAAATATCAAACCATTAAATATTACTCAACATAATTCCACTACTAACAACTTGACTTCTCCCATGTCCTCAAGAACTAAACGAACTACTCACAAGACATCATATGGATCATGATCAGAGGTGAAATAATGGTAAATAACAATCTGAACATAAACCTTAATTCAACGGTTCCACTCAATAGCATCAACCACAAGAGTAATCAACACCGAGAAAGTTTCCCCTAAGAATTTCACAAGATTCAACTCAAGATGTTACAGTGGGATGGCGAGGTGATGGTGGAGATGAAGGTGCTGGTGATGGAGATGATGATGATGATCCCGATGAAGTCCGGTGCGATGGTGATGATGATGGCGACGATCTCCCCTCTCCGGGAAGGAATTTCCCCGATAGATTTCTCTCTGCCGGAGAGCTTTTCTCTCCCTGGTGTTTTCCGCCCCGTAGAGGCGGCGGTGTCTATCTCTGAGCTCCCCCCTTGACTTAGGTTTTCGGGGATGATGAAGTACGCTAAGGGACAAGATCTGAAGTGGGCCAGGGTGGCCTCACACCAGGGCGGCGTGGCCAAGGGCCAGGCCGCGCCCCCTATATGTGAGCCCACTCCCTGGCTCCTCTCGACTTCTCCTTCTGGCTTCCTGAGTCTTTCAGCAAAATATAATTTTCTGGTATTTTCTAGAATTTTCCTGATCTTTCGAAATATGGTGTCTTGACGGTCCTTTTCCAGCAGAATCCTGACTCCGGCAGCAAATCATCCAATGATCATCAAACATGTAAAAACAGAGGAAATAACATAAGTATCATCTCTAAATATGAAATATATCAATGAATAATAGTAAATTATGATACAAAATAGTGATGCAAAATGGACATATCAACCCCCCAAGCTTAGACCTCGCTTGTCCCCAAGCGAAAACTAAACTCGGTAAACATGACCACAGGTTTATGGAGTGAAGTGTCGATAATCAAAATATGGACAAGAAGCATCACATATAAAGATGCACAAAGTAAACCATAATTGATGGTGGCAAACCTTAGTTCTTGGTCAGAGAACAATGAACAAACTATACTAGCCTTTGAATGGAGCCTTTTTAAAACAGAGGTAATATAGCAAAAACCATATGCTCAACGAAACAAACTTTTTGCATTCATATAAAGCTTTCAAAGATATATTCCTTCAGACAAAAGCATTGTACAAAACAAGGAAGATAGTAAACATGATTAAACGGATCAACATATGGATGAGTGAAACATAACAACTCAAATGCTTGCTTGAGATAGAAGGGAATAGGTTGACTCAACATGAAAGTAAAAGACAGGCCCTTCGCAGAGGGAAGCAGGGATTAAACATGTGCTAGAGCTTTTCATTTGTAAAACAGAGGTAAAAATTGTTTTTGAGAGGTGGTTGCTTTTGTCAACGACTAGCAACGGAGTTCTTGATATCTTCCATACTAAACAAGTGAGAGCGGTTCCGAAATGTTTGATTAATTGGCACATTGGTGCTCTTTTATAGCTTTGCACTCCTCCCCACCTTTTTCCTTTCTCAAACCATGGCTAACCGATTCCATCGGGTGCCGACCAACTTTCACATACCATGGAGGAGTGCTCTTTTTCTTTTCTTTTTGAGATTATAATGGTCTGACCAGCTCCCTTGCAAAATTAGTGACGAGCAGATGAAGCTGCCTAGTCGAGGGGTACTTAATTTAGTATGGAAGATAACAAACCCATCCACTACGTCCTCATGAGCTAAAAACAGTGGCACAAAATGAGAAGTATTTGAAGGTTTTTGAAAGGTAGCACATGAAAATTTACTTGGAATGGCTTGAAATACCATGCATAGGAATTTATAATGGACTCTATGGAAGTGACTTGGTTTTTAGGAGTTGGATGCACGAGAAGTATTTCCTCTCAGTACAGGTCTTTGGCTAGCAAGGCTGGGTAGCAAGCATAAGAGTTGCATGAAACAAAAAAACAAACATACATATAATAAGAACAATCATGCAAACTTTCTTGAAGGTACAATGATTTTAACTTTGAGAATAATAATGCTTATAAGCCAATCATAAGGAAAACTGAAGTGATGTAACTACAAACACTTCTTTCTTCTTTTCTACTCAAACCTCAAGGTAAAGTTCCTACTGACCAAGCTAAGTTTGCCAAAACCAACTAAATTTACTCATACTCCCAAAGTGATACCAATACTAATCAACAAGACTAATCATATAAGAGAGATTGCAAACTAAAATAAAGTGTGCGGAAAGTAAACGATAAAGCTTCTCATTAATATTTCATTACCGCAACTCACACCAAGTGACAAGGGTATAGTTAATAGAGCCCGTTAGTTGAGTACCCCTGAGGCCCATTATGCTAGGCCCAATTGTAATGATAGTCGAATACGAGTTATTACCGTATGTCGATATTTGTAATCTGTATCGGATCCTACCCGATCCTCGAGACCTGGCCACCTATATATAGGGGCCAGGAGGGGACGGTGTAGGGCAGATTGAAAGCAAGCCAGGTTGAACACCCAAGTTTACTTTCGATACACACCTATTTCGACTAACTTTACCTTCGAGTTCATCCGACGCCCTATCTCCCCGATCCTAAGTCCTTCATCTAGGACATTTGTCGAGTTAACCCTCGTCAATTGGCGCCGATCGTGGGGACTCTGGGCGTTGGAATCATGAATTCGACGGCTTTTTCGCTTTTAGCCAACAGCAGTCCAGAAGTCGACGGAAGTCAAGAGGTGGAATTAACCATCGGAAGTTTGAGCATCCTCATCGGGCCGTCGGGTTCGTCCCGCCTTTCGGATCCGACGAAACAAGATCCGTCGGCAGGCAAGCCTGAAGCAGAGGAAACATTGGAGTCATCAGAAGGTTCCTCCAGTGAGGTAAACTCGCCGATCAGCTTAGAAAAAGCATCAATCGCAGAAGGCGACGAAATTCAGGAAAATTTTGACTCAGAAGAAAAAGCGTGTCAAACGCACAACAATACAAAGGACTTCGGCGTAGGAAGCAGCGGCGTCTCCAAAGTACATCAGTTATGCGTCATCATCACTGAGGCAGAAGAAGGAAACAACAGCGAAGGAAGTAAAAATGTCGACAGGGAAGTCGACAAAGTGAAAGATCACAACAAAAAGGAAAAAGAGAAAGTCCATGTCTCGGCTGGTGAATGGAGAATGATCAAATCAGCCATTAATCATGGTACAGAAGTACCCGAAGGATCGAGAAGAGAAGTTCTAATGGGATATCAGTATGCATTATACCAACACAAGAAGAAACTAAGGGAGGAAAGAGACATGATGATTCAAGACAGAAACAGTATATCAAGGGAGGAATACTGGGAAGACTATAGTGAAGAGTCAGAATATAGCAGAGAAAGGCGCGGAGATCCAAAACACAACAGGGGAACAACAGCATGCGGCAGAGAAGAAGGGTACTCGAGGAGCCCCACCCCGCAGCTAGAAGAGGAGGAAGATGACCAGATACAAAAAACGCCAGAGGCGGCATTGGCAGCAGCACAAGCGTATTTACTAGCCACAAGACCAGAGCATGGGGACCCGCGAGAAGATATGCACCGAGCCGCGATACGGAGTCTCGGAATAGTAGAAGGAAAGATCAGGGAGCAAGGCCTAGAGATGAAGTCGACAAGTTACAAAGAGAAGTTCAGATATAACCGCACAGACAGCGACTATAGCGAGTCATCAGAAGAGAAAAAGCAGCAGAAGAAGAAGGAGGATGCAAGAAGTATAATAGCACAAGCTCGAATAAATAAATCGCGACATGCTTGGAGGGAAGAGAATTACGAAGATGACGATAAAGATATGGGTGCGTTATGCTTTACTCGCAGAGTTCGCAGAACGCGGGTACCCAAAGGATTTAAACTACCACACGACCAGAATAAGTACGACGGGTCGCAGGAACCCACCTTATGGCTATCAGATTATCTACAAGCAGTGCAGATATTAGGGGGAACAAAGGCGACTGCAATGCAAAGTTTGCAGCTGCACCTCACCGGCGCCGCCCGGTCTTGGTTGAACACCCTACCCGATGAATCCATTGGAAGCTGGGGGGGAACTCGAAAGTCGATTCACAAGAAATTTTCGTTCCACTTACAAACGCCCAGCATCACTGGAAGAAGTTAAAGCATGTGTGCAGAGGAAAGGCGAAACGCTACGTTCTTACATACAACGCTGGAGTATAATTAAAAACTCAGCAGAGGACGTCTCCGACGAACGAGCAATAGACGCCTTTTCGGAAGGACTTCGTCGCTCAGATCTTGTGGAAGAAATAGGAAGAACAAGACCTACGACAGTAGCTGAGCTAATGGAACAAGCCAACAAATTCGCTGATGGAGAGGACACGTACAACAATAAAAGAGGACGTTCGCCAGAAGTCGACAGAATAAGTCGACAGAGGAGGCGACACCGCAGCGGGGGTAACCAAGGAAGGCGAAATCAGGTAGCCGCGGGTTATATACTAGAAGAAGAGGAAGGGCATGAAAGTAGGAGATTTCAGGCAAAAGGAGAAGAGAAATCAAGATACTCTGGTCCTTCGGCCAAAGATATGCTATACGGACCCTGTCGAATCCACTACGCGTATTTCGACGGGAAAAGGGTCTCGAATCACCAGATGAAGGATTGCAGAACATTCCTAAGGTTGCAAGGCGCCATGGGCTCAAGCCAAGAAGGAAGGCAAGGAGAAAGACGCAAAAATCAAGGATATCAAATGCAAAGACTGGCAAAGCACCTAGAGTCAAAAGTATACATATCAGCCATGATTCAACCGGTGCCCAAGTCAAAGAAAGAGCGAAAGAGCATATCCAGGCAAGTAAACCTAGCAATATCATCACCACCAGCTACCACAGAGTACCTACGGTGGTCAGAGCAACCAGTCAAGTTCAGCAGAGTAGACCACCCAAGGAAAGTTCCCAGGCCAGGCCACTCGCCCATGGTTCTAAAGGCGCAAATAGGAGGGTACGACATCGGAAGAGTGTTCATGGATGCAGGGAGCGGCATAAACTTAATATATGCTAGAACACTAAAGGCAATGTGCATCTCACTAACGAGTCTGAAGCCAACAGATTGTTCCTTCCATGGAATAGTACCAGGAGCAGCAAACTACCCTTTGGGAAGGATAGAACTTGACGTTTGCTTCGGCAGCAGTGAAAATTATAGAAGAGAGAAGCTGGAATTCGAAGTCATGGACTGGCCATCGCAATATCATGCAATCCTGGGGCGTCCAGCATTTGCAAAATTCATGGCAGTACCACATTACGCGTATCTCACGTTAAAAATTCCAGGGCCTAAAGGAACAATTACGGTACAAGGGAGCTCTGAAGTAGCCAACACATGCGACAGAGAATTCAACAGGATGGCGCAAACTTTCGGCATGACAGCAGAATATGAGAGGTTGAAAGGAGAAACGGACCATAATGTGCTACCCGACGTTGGACGATCCCTACCAGATAAGGCTTTCGACACAACGCAGGACTCGAAGAAAATTCAGGTCCACCCTACGGATCCAAACAAGACGACATCAATTGCGGTGAACTTGGATCCCGCATAGGAAGGCGCGCTCGTCGAGTTCCTCTGTGAGCGCTGGGAAATTTTCGCTAGGTGTCCATCGGACATGCCAGGAGTTCCCAGGGAACTCGTCGAGCACGCACTAAATGTAGATCCCAAGGCAAAACCAGTCAAGCAACCATTGAGGCGATTTGATGAACCTAAAAGGAAGGCGATAGCATCAGAGTGTAACGACCCGCCTTTTACTAAAGGCAAATCTCCTGTGTATCTGTGCCATTCCCTGGATCAGTAGATAGCACCACAGTACAAAATATAGTAATCATTGCAATAGCATCAATATTACAACGTAAATCCAGTTACATAGGTCTTCTACCTTATGAGTACACAACATAAAGCATAGTTGCAGTGAGCTTCCATCTTCATCAAGTGCCACAGGCAGACGTGTTGGAATGTAAGCTCGAGATCCTACTCCTGGTTCCTTACTCGAAATAAAACCTGCACGTTTGAATATGCAGCCCCAAAGGGGTCAGTACAATGATGTACTGGCAAATGACACATATTTGGTGGCATTTTGTGGAAAGACTAACTACATGACACTTGGCTGGTGGATCTCATAGGCTGATTTGCATAAAGCCAATTTTATCCTATAATCCATCTTAATACTTTCTTTCAACAAATTTTATTTTTCAAGGGTCAAGACAACCCCCATACACTACATACTGGCCGGTATGTAGTTCTGGGCGTAACTCAACAAAGTTCGGAACCTCAGGCACCACCACCCCTTGGAGTGTATGGTCCTTAGTCCCTACCTAGAGGTTTCTAGACAAATTTTAATAATTCAGAATTGGTGATGAGATTATTCCGTACATTCCATGTCTAGAGACTCAATTGTCCATAACCGAGGACACGGCTAATCGATTAGATTTAAAACACCTTGCAAGGGTTGTGCACTTTCACCTTACGATTCATTTTATGCCCATACATAAAATGAAACGAGACCTTTTAGAAGGAGAGGGCAACTAACTGGCAAGATCCGTTCCCAACCTATAATTTTTCTACCACCGTCTTCTTGCACCTAGTTGCACCCCCACATCAAATCAGTCAAGACAGAGCCCATAATGTCATAAGGCTGCACTGGAAGTACACTAAGCATGGAAGACATAGCCATCTCTTTGTTCCTGGGTGGCCATCCCGAGCGGTACTCTGTTCCCACATCCTCTTTACGAGGCTTGCGTCCCAGAATCCACCTACCTCACCTCATCTTATCAAACCATTCCACCCAGGTGTTTCATTTTAGTTGAAGTTCTTAACTTTTCACAAAACACTTTTCAAGTGATCTTAGCATGGCATCAGTATTAACAAAGTACTTGGCATCCTAACAGGTGGGGTTGGAGGGATTGCTACACACTACTAGGATCTAAGCAGTTGATAAAACAGTTGAGTAAAACACCTATCATGCATACTACAAGAGGTGAATATACTAATGCATAAGTAAAATGGGTAGGGAATATGTGTGTCACTTGCCTTTTTGAAGATCACGATGTTTCGCTTCTCTCAACTAAGCTCGTAGCTCTTCGCAAAAACTATAGCACAAGAAATAGCATACCATAAACAGACCATACAAACACAATCAAACAAATCAACAATTGAAAAGGGTTTGTTTAACAATTTAGATTTATTGAGATGTTATGATAAGAAAGATATGGTAAAGGATCATGATTTGGGAGGTACGAATTTGAGAGCTTAGTTGGGGAGGATCAATATGATTTGAGAGAGAATTGGGCTAGGCAAGATGTAAGTGATAAAGTCTTTATGCTTTATCAAAGCATATAAGAGTTTTAGGAATAGCTCATGTGTAATAAATTACACAAGAGTCAGTTCGTGCAATTACAATACTATTGAGTAAAGGTGACAACAATTACTCTTAAATAGTATATATTGCACTTAGGAACTAGGCTAGGTTTTAAGAATGCTTGAACATCTCAATTAGCACATTTGCAAGTTGAATAGTTCAATACATGAGACAAGATTAAGTAGGCATTGGATTGAGATGGTCAAGTGATTGGAAAAAGATTGATATGGGAGGACATAGCTCAAATGGTTCATTGATCAATATGGTGTATAACACATACTATGGTACGGGTTATAACAACTCCACATTAATAGAACCTAAGTTTGAGATGAATTCATATTCTACTCAAGTAGCACAATTGCAATTTGAGTACATATATGAATTAGGCAAAACATAATGAGTGAGATCTTTATGCTTTATTAAAGCATATTGAATCTTGGGATATCTCATGTGGGTAAATCACATAAGATACAAAATAGTGCAATAGCAATACTATTGAATAGTTGTGACAACAATTATTCTTAAATAGTACATATTACACTTAAGCTTAGGTTAGGATTCATGAATCATTGAGTTACTCAATTAACTCATTTGTTAATCGAATAGCTCTACACATGAAATCAGGATCAAGTGGGCAGAGGATTGAGTAGGGTAGATAACATTTGAGATTATGGTTTAAGGTTTCTATTGGGTACATGGAGTATCGGATAGGTGCTATAATGTTGATTAGATCAACACCACAAGGATAGCAAGAATAGAATCTATGATTGAGATGTATCACACTTTACTCAAACAACACAATTGAAATTTGAATATGCGTGAACTAGATATGATGTACCTAGATGGACATGATATTGGATCAAAGTGATCTCAAGATGATATTTGATAGCTAGGTATGATCATAGGGTTTTCTAAAGTAGAAGGAATCATTGATTGAAATAGAAATATCTATATAGGAATACTCAAATTCTCATATTAGAATTTGAATAATTGCAAAATGGTTCAACAATTTTGGGAGTGATGCTACTGGATACCTTGCAGTAATACAAAGTCACTACAAGTAGAATCATTCTAAAATAAATTTTAGAACTCAAGATATGGTCAAATTAGTGATTTGGACAAATTTGAATGCACAAAGTGTGTGCACGTATCAAATTTGGATTTTCTTGATCCTATGATGTTCTATAGATCAAGGGCTTTCCAAAGACTACAAATTTGTAATTTTTGGATGGACAGAACTAAAGATATGAATTAATCATGCTAACAGAGAGTTTGATTCCAATTTGAAAATAGTTTCAAATTGAACCCATAAAATATAAGATTTTATGGTACTACTGGATTCTAGATGTTCTAAGGATTCCAACGGTATATTATTTGTTATTTTTGGACTTACAGAACAAAAGGTATGGATTATCAAAGTTTTGGATGAAATCAGATTCAAGTTTCTGTTTTAAAATCTGTTTGATTCTGGGAAGGCCACGTGGCGCTACGGTAGTGGAGGATACCGTTTCGGTTGGATAGTGATTCTGGGCCACCGGATTTAAAGTTCTATGGGCGGCTGAGATCTGTTCGTACCCCTTCGTTTAAGTGGTTCTATCAGATCCACTGGATCTTGATCGAACGGCTAGGATCAAAAGTGAGAGAGCTCACCGGGCTAAAGCTAGGGTTCCGGCCATCTTCTCCGGCGAGACGCGCAGAGGGTGGACGGCGGCGGCGTTACAGTGACTTCTGGACGACGGCGTCATCACGACAAGATGCAGGAGGGGGCGGCGAACTCGGGTGCGTGGTCTCCTTCCTCGATTGCTTCCAGATGCCGAAGGGAGCGACGGCTGGAGATGCCGACGGTGACTGTGAGCTTCGGGTTGCGATGGGGAGGTCATTCCGCTGTGGTTAAGACGAGGAAGAGGGGTCAAGGTGGAGCTCCGGGTCGAGGGAGGAAGGTAGGAGGCGAGAGGGAAGAGGCTGGCTCACCGTGGGCGCCGAATCGGTGTGGAGATGCCCGCAGGCGTGCGGAGCTCCGACGACAAATCGCGGCAGCCTGGCGGCGTGATTTGGAGAGGGGAGAAGGGGGAAAAGGAGAGGAGGATGCAGGGGTCTTATAGGCACGGTGCAGAGAAGAAACGGAAGAGGATTTAAGCGGAATTGAAGAGGGAGTAAAGGCGGGGAGGCTCGGTTACTGGCGAGGAATCCGGACCGAGGTTGAAGACGATCGGGTCACCTGACAGGTGGGGCCCAGTTGTCTGTGGGAGAGGGAGGGCAGATTGGTACCGGTTCGGGATTTAGGTTTAGCAGGTCGTGGGCCGTTTCTGGTACTGGGCCAAAATGGCTCCCCCGAGCCTTTTTCTATTTTTTTTTGTTCTTTCTTCTTTTCTATTTCTGTTTTCCTATTTGATTCATAACTTTTGCAAAATTCATCCAAATCAATTCAAACAAACTTTGTAAAGTTTCTAAAATTCAAGGTATCAAAGTGGGACAGTAAGAAACAGGTTTTTAATATAAAATAAGACTTTCCAATAAAACTTTATGAACTTGGCAAAAAGGACTTTGCTTGCATAACAAAAATAGAACTAGGGTTTGAGAATAAATCTTTTGAAAATAGGAGAAAAATATTTTATAAGATAATGTTTGAAATTATCTTTCAAACTTTGTTTCTTAAAATACAATCTTTACTAAATAAAACACATTTGTGATTCACTCCTTTGTAAGCAAGCTTGCATAGGTTTGAACAAAGGAGGGAAAATAGTATTTTGATACTTGATCTTTCTAAAATAAGTTCTTCAAGAAAATAATAGAAAGTTTAAGATAGTTTTCTAATAAAACTTTCAAATAGACTCAAAAAGTTTTAAATCCCTGTGAATTTTCAATCAACACAAGCAAAATAAAAACGAAAATTTTCCCCCAAAATTTGATAAAATCTTGGGTCGTTACAGACTACCACCCTTAAAAGAAATCTCGTCCCCGAGATTGGAGAGGCTAGAAAGAAAGTAGGTATTAGGTTATTTGGGTTTAGGTATTTGGGTGGCTACCACCCTTAAAAGAAAATTCCTCTTGGTGGTATCTTGAAGCTTCCTTAGGCACTTGCATTTTGTTCCCAGCTTGCATTCACCGTTGTGTCATTTTTCCTGAATTGCTCTTATCAGAAGTGTCGACGTTCGCCACTATGTTCAAAAGTGGGCGTACCAAGGGTTCCATCCAATTCTGGTGATAAGCAGATATCATCCATTGCGTTGTCATCAACAAGGTAGTCCACATCTTCATTTACAATCGGTGGGTGTCTATTCACAAATCCAGGCACCAACCTTCCTTATGGGGTTGCTTGAGGTAACCTTACTCTATTGTAAATCTTTCTATCCAACGGGGTAGTTGTTGAACTACTTTGGACACTGAGGAGTCACTCTTTGGTTCAATCAGAGGACCAAGCTGAGTTGTCTCCTCTTTGGGTCATTCAGAAGGCCAAGCTGAGAGGGTATCCTCTCATCATCTCAACTTTCTTATCATCATCCTTAGAGGTTCTTCATCTTATGGTTGCTTCCTTATACCATTCTGATCTTCAATTTTTCCACGATACCATTCGGTTCTGGTAACCTTCCTGGTTGTAGCACATCTTCAAGAATGTGTATCTAGCCTTTTCTTGGTCGGTCCTTACCAAGGCCAAGACAGCATACAGGCTATCATCATATTCCTTGTTGCTTTTTAGCTAATTTTCATTCCAAGAATCTCGAAAGATGACTCAGTGCCAAGTACTGCATGCTTGCCCCACGAACACGATGAGACCACACATCCCAATGAATCAGGATGGCATTTCTCTGTAGTCCTCTCAAGCATTTCATAGGGGTAAACAAGGTGGACTCTGTAAGAGGTACTTGCACCTTTAAGGGACGGAAGGTCGCCTTATAACCAGCATTGTTGAACCCATTCAAGTTACCAGAGCAAGTCGTGCTACTTGCCACAGGTACCAGATGGTCCTTAAGAATTCCTTTAGCAACCGTCTTCATAGTTGTTGAAAGGCGCTGAACAACTTGATCATATCTCGAAGATGAACTCCTTCGCAAGAATAATGAATCTAACGAAGCTCTCATGGGCAGGAAAATAGTTCCATGGATTTGGAGAGTTGCTTCATAACATCGCAGGTCGGGATGGGGTAGACTTCGGTGGCGCAAGGCTTTGGAATCAGGAGGCAATCGCATAGGTAGTGGTGGTTATCTCTGTTGTGACTCTCTGGAGAGGAGTAACCTCTCTTTTATAGGCACAGGAAGGTAGCTAAACAAGCCACGTGGGGAGTCGAAACGAAGAGTCGGGGAGGTGAACTGAACAGGCAGTAGCCGAAGCTGAACAGTCTCCGTCTTCAAAGTCCACTGAGCAAAGCGTTTCTGATTTGTGTAGCCGTTCAAAAGTCCAAGTTCTCACCGTATTCCTACGTTTTGGCCACTGGCTTACTATAAGGGATGTAACATGTTATCCTCCTAAGGTTATGGTTTAACATCGTCATCTCTTAGGTAGGTATGTCTCTCTAGATTCACCATTCCTCATACAAGAGCGAACAATATGAGTAGTCGTCATGGGCGCGAATCCATGTCGCACTCAATCATTATCTTGTATTTGGTTTGGTGCATCTCGCATTCTAACTCTTGGTCAACCTCACTAGTTTTTAAACAAAAGTTTTGTAGAAATTGGAACCAAGTTCCCAAATCTTATTTTGAATCTTGAAAACAAAATCTATCGTTCCTAGCTAGAGGTTTTCAACAAAGCTCACGGCAATAATCCATAAGTTGTAGATCCTTTGGTTTGCCATTCAAAAGGAATTAAAATCCTTTCCATTGCTTTGTTTACTCTTTCCATTGCTCTGTTTGTCCTTTCCACCTTTTATGAGGTGGTTGAATAGTATTACTTCCACATTAGTTACACCTTGGGGTGTCTTCTTATTGTTTGCGAGGTATCCTTCAGCCATCCTAGCTTATTGGAGTCTTGGGTATCATCCTTTGTGCAACCTCTTGCGTAATGTTCCAGTTTTTTTTGTACTTGAAACACTACCTCTTGTTGTTGTACTCTATATCCTTATCTCCAACTGAGGGTCATTGCAGTTGTTCTGTCATTGAGAAAACTTTGGTTTGGGTTTTGGGACAAGTTTAGGTCTTGGCATAGATGAGAAATAGATAGAAGAGATCTAAAGAAGAAAATCTTACCCAAAACAAAACAGATCAAAACAACTTATCCTACCAGCAATATCTAACAAACATTCAACACATCAAGCAAACTAGCTCTAAAACACACGTAAGGTACGATCATCCACAAGTCGGTATGACCATAACGTTCATTACACGTCGTTGCTTATTAAAATTTCCTAAATGGAGGTCCAACTAAGGCTTCTTGGTACTCTTCTAAGCAGATCCATGGTTCTGTTCCAGCTGCTTCAGTAGATTGGTAATTTGCTCGTCCTTGGTTTTGATGAGGTCTTCTTGAACACTAAGTTCAGATTCCATCTTTTCCATGTCACCTTGAAGTTGGTTTATGGTTTCCTTCAGTGTAGTGGTGTCTTCCTTTTCTTCTTTGAGGTCTTGCTGAGTATTATGAAGTCTCCACTTGAGTCTTTCTCCAGGTTCTTCGTTTGGCCTTCAATGTAGTTCTTCATGTTGAGTCAAGAAAAATATATGGAGTATCAGTCTCACACTTCTGGCACATTGTGATCTTCTATCCTTTGTTGATGATTTCAGGGTAGGGTCAGCTATAGTATTAGGAAACATTTGGAGAGGAAGTAGGAGAGAATACAAGGAGTTCAAAATGCAAACATTTTTCTTTAATAAATAGAAGTAAGATGAGATAGAGAATTTTATCCTAGGGTCTTCCTATTTCTAATTCCAAACCTAGGGTCTCGATCCTACAGGCAACACTATGCTCTGATACCATTCTGTAACGACCCGCCTTTTACTAAAGGCAAATCTCCTGTGTATCTGTGCCATTCCCTGGATCAGTAGATAGCACCACAGTACAAAATATAGTAATCATTGCAATAGCATCAATATTACAACGTAAATCCAGTTACATAGGTCTTCTACCTTATGAGTACACAGCATAAAGCATAGTTGCAGTGGGCTTCCATCTTCATCAAGTGCCACAGGCAGACGTGTTGGAATGTAAGCTCGAGATCCTACTCCTGGTTCCTTACTCGAAATAAAACCTGCACGTTTGAATATGCAGCCCCAAAGGGGTCAGTACAATGATGTACTGGCAAATGACACATATTTGGTGGCATTTTGTGGAAAGACTAACTACATGACACTTGGCTGGTGGATCTCATAGGCTGATTTGCATAAAGCCAATTTTATCCTATAATCCATCTTAATACTTTCTTTCAACAAATTTTATTTTTCAAGGGTCAAGACAACCCCCATACACTACATACTGGCCGGTATGTAGTTCTGGGCGTAACTCAACAAAGTTCGGAACCTCAGGCACCACCACCCCTTGGAGTGTATGGTCCTTAGTCCCTACCTAGAGGTTTCTAGACAAATTTTAATAATTCAGAATCGGTGATGAGATTATTCCGTACATTCCATGTCTAGAGACTCAATTGTCCATAACCGAGGACACGGCTAATCGATTAGATTTAAAACACCTTGCAAGGGTTGTGCACTTTCACCTTACGATTCATTTTATGCCCATACATAAAATGAAACGAGACCTTTTAGAAGGAGAGGGCAACTAACTGGCAAGATCCGTTCCCAACCTATAATTTTTCTACCACCGTCTTCTTGCACCTAGTTGCACCCCCACATCAAATCAGTCAAGACAGAGCCCATAATGTCATAAGGCTGCACTGGAAGTACACTAAGCATGGAAGACATAGCCATCTCTTTGTTCCTGGGTGGCCATCCCGAGCGGTACTCTGTTCCCACATCCTCTTTACGAGGCTTGCGTCCCAGAATCCACCTACCTCGCCTCATCTTATCAAACCATTCCACCCAGGTGTTTCATTTTAGTTGAAGTTCTTAACTTTTCACAAAACACTTTTCAAGTGATCTTAGCATGGCATCAGTATTAACAAAGTACTTGGCATCCTAACAGGTGGGGTTGGAGGGATTGCTACACACTACTAGGATCTAAGCAGTTGATAAAACAGTTGAGTAAAACACCTATCATGCATACTACAAGAGGTGAATATACTAATGCATAAGTAAAATGGGTAGGGAATATGTGTGTCACTTGCCTTTTTGAAGATCACGATGTTTCGCTTCTCTCAACTAAGCTCGTAGCTCTTCGCAAAAACTATAGCACAAGAAATAGCATACCATAAACAGACCATACAAACACAATCAAACAAATCAACAATTGAAAAGGGTTTGTTTAACAATTTAGATTTATTGAGATGTTATGATAAGAAAGATATGGTAAAGGATCATGATTTGGGAGGTACGAATTTGAGAGCTTAGTTGGGGAGGATCAATATGATTTGAGAGAGAATTGGGCTAGGCAAGATGTAAGTGATAAAGTCTTTATGCTTTATCAAAGCATATAAGAGTTTTAGGAATAGCTCATGTGTAATAAATTACACAAGAGTCAGTTCGTGCAATTACAATACTATTGAGTAAAGGTGACAACAATTACTCTTAAATAGTATATATTGCACTTAGGAACTAGGCTAGGTTTTAAGAATGCTTGAACAACTCAATTAGCACATTTGCAAGTTGCATAGTTCAATACATGAGACAAGATTAAGTAGGCATTGGATTGAGATGGTCAAGTGATTGGAAAAAGATTGATATGGGAGGACATAGCTCAAATGGTTCATTGATCAATATGGTGTATAACACATACTATGGTACGGGTTATAACAACTCCACATTAATAGAACCTAAGTTTGAGATGAATTCATATTCTACTCAAGTAGCACAATTGCAATTTGAGTACATATATGAATTAGGCAAAACATAATGAGTGAGATCTTTATGCTTTATTAAAGCATATTGAATCTTGGGATATCTCATGTGGGTAAATCACATAAGATACAAAATAGTGCAATAGCAATACTATTGAATAGTTGTGACAACAATTATTCTTAAATAGTACATATTACACTTAAGCTTAGGTTAGGATTCATGAATCATTGAGTTACTCAATTAACTCATTTGTTAATCGAATAGCTCTACACATGAAATCAGGATCAAGTGGGCAGAGGATTGAGTAGGGTAGATAACATTTGAGATTATGGTTTAAGGTTTCTATTGGGTACATGGAGTATCGGATAGGTGCTATAATGTTGATTAGATCAACACCACAAGGATAGCAAGAATAGAATCTATGATTGAGATGTATCACACTTTACTCAAACAACACAATTGAAATTTGAATATGCGTGAACTAGATATGATGTACCTAGATGGACATGATATTGGATCAAAGTGATCTCAAGATGATATTTGATAGCTAGGTATGATCATAGGGTTTTCTAAAGTAGAAGGAATCATTGATTGAAATAGAAATATCTATATAGGAATACTCAAATTCTCATATTAGAATTTGAATAATTGCGAAATGGTTCAACAATTTTGGGAGTGATGCTACTGGATACCTTGCAGTAATACAAAGTCACTGCAAGTAGAATCATTCTAAAATAAATTTTAGAACTCAAGATATGGTCAAATTAGTGATTTGGACAAATTTGAATGCACAAAGTGTGTGCACGTATCAAATTTGGATTTTCTTGATCCTATGATGTTCTATAGATCAAGGGCTTTCCAAAGACTACAAATTTGTAATTTTTGGATGGACAGAACTAAAGATATGAATTAATCATGCTAACAGAGAGTTTGATTCCAATTTGAAAATAGTTTCAAATTGGACCCATAAAATATAAGATTTTATGGTACTACTGGATTCTAGATGTTCTAAGGATTCCAACGGTATATTATTTGTTATTTTTGGACTTACAGAACAAAAGGTATGGATTATCAAAGTTTTGGATGAAATCAGATTCAAGTTTCTGTTTTAAAATCTGTTTGATTCTGGGAAGGCCACGTGGCGCTACGGTAGTGGAGGATACCGTTTCGGTTGGATAGTGATTCTGGGCCACCGGATTTAAAGTTCTATGGGCGGCTGAGATCTGTTCGTACCCCTTCGTTTAAGTGGTTCTATCAGATCCACTGGATCTTGATCGAACGGCTAGGATCAAAAGTGAGAGAGCTCACCGGGCTAAAGCTAGGGTTCCGGCCATCTTCTCCGGCGAGACGCGCAGAGGGTGGATGGCGGCGGCGTTACAGTGACTTCTGGACGACGGCGTCATCACGACAAGATGCAGGAGGGGGCGGCGAACTCGGGTGCGTGGTCTCCTTCCTCGATTGCTTCCAGATGCCGAAGGGAGCGACGGCTGGAGATGCCGATGGTGACTGTGAGCTTCGGGTTGCGATGGGGAGGTCATTCCACTGTGGTTAAGACGAGGAAGAGGGGTCAAGGTGGAGCTCCGGGTCGAGGGAGGAAGGTAGGAGGCGAGAGGGAAGAGGCTGGCTCACCGTGGGCGCCGAATCGGTGTGGAGATGCCCGCAGGCGTGCGGAGCTCCGACGACAAATCGCGGCAGCCTGGCGGCGTGATTTGGAGAGGGGAGAAGGGGGAAAAGGAGAGGAGGATGCAGGGGTCTTATAGGCACGGTGCGGAGAAGAAACGGAAGAGGATTTAAGCGGAATTGAAGAGGGAGTAAAGGCGGGGAGGCTCGGTTACTGGCGAGGAATCCGGACCGAGGTTGAAGACGACCGGGTCACCTGACAGGTGGGGCCCAGTTGTCTGTGGGAGAGGGAGGGCAGATTGGTACCGGTTCGGGATTTAGGTTTAGCAGGTCGTGGGCCGTTTCTGGTACTGGGCCAAAATGGCTCCCCCGAGCCTTTTTCTATTTTTTTTTGTTCTTTCTTCTTTTCTATTTCTGTTTTCCTATTTGATTCATAACTTTTGCAAAATTCATCCAAATCAATTCAAACAAACTTTGTAAAGTTTCTAAAATTCAAGGTATCAAAGTGGGACAGTAAGAAACATGTTTTTAATATAAAATAAGACTTTCCAATAAAACTTTATGAACTTGGCAAAAAGGACTTTGCTTGCATAACAAAAATAGAACTAGGGTTTGAGAATAAATCTTTTGAAAATAGGAGAAAAATATTTTATAAGATAATGTTTGAAATTATCTTTCAAACTTTGTTTCTTAAAATACAATCTTTACTAAATAAAACACATTTGTGATTCACTCCTTTGTAAGCAAGCTTGCATAGGTTTGAACAAAGGAGGGAAAATAGTATTTTGATACTTGATCTTTCTAAAATAAGTTCTTCAAGAAAATAATAGAAAGTTTAAGATAGTTTTCTAATAAAACTTTCAAATAGACTCAAAAAGTTTTAAATCCCTGTGAATTTTCAATCAACACAAGCAAAATAAAAACGAAAATTTTCCCCCAAAATTTGATAAAATCTTGGGTCGTTACACAGAGCTACACAGGCTAGAAAATGCCGGATTTATCAGAGAAATCAAAACTTCGAGTTGGGTGTCGAACCCAGTCATAGTACCCAAGAAGAATACAGACGTACAAAGAGTATGTGTCGACTACACATCTCTCAATAAGCATTGTCCAAAGGATCCCTTCCCTCTACCCCGCATCGATCAGATATTCGATTCCACAGCGGGATGTGCAAGGCTTTTATTTTTGGACGCATATTCTGGTTACAATCAGATCAAATTGAAGAAGGAGGACGAAGAAAAAACGGCCTTCATCACACCATACGGAGTATTTTGCTACCAGGTAATGCCGTTCGGCCTAAAAAATGCAGGAGCAACTTATCAGCGGATGATGCAAAACTGCCTTGGAAGCCAAATAGGACGCAATATCCAAGTCTACATTGATGATGTAGTCATCATGACAAGAGAAGAGAAATCCTTAATCAGCGACTTGGCAGAAACATTCGACAACCTGAGCAAGTACAAGCTTAAGCTAAACCCAACAAAGTGTTCCTTCGGAGTGTCAGCAGGGCAACTTTTGGGGTTCTTGGTATCAGCACGAGGAATAGAGGCAAATCCAGAGAAGATTCAAGCAATTCTAACAATGGGGAAACCCACGAAACTCCACGATGTACAGAAGCTGGCAGGACGTGTCGCGGCACTAAGTCGCTTCGTCGCTCGACTAGGGGAGAAGGCGCTTCCTTTTTATGCACTTATGAAGAAGTCAGACGATAAATTTGAGTGGACAGAAGAAGCAGATACAGCGTTTGCACAGTTGAAAAAAGTGCTTTCCACGCCACCAGTGCTGGTCGCACCAAAAGAAAAAGAGCCACTGCTGTTGGACATCGCCGCAACTCATCAGGTGGTGAGCACAGTTCTGGTAGTCGAAAGAAGCGAAGAAGGAAAAGCTCATGGCGTCCAGAGGCCGGTATATTTCATTAGTGAAGTGCTATCTCCAACCAAACAGAGGTACCCACACTATCAGAAGTTGGCATACAGTGTCTTCACAACTGCACGAAAACTACGACAGTATTTTTCGGTGCACCCAATTATAGTGGTCAATGAAGCGCCACTATCGAACATATTGAACAACCCTCTGGCGACGGGACGTGTCTCTTTGTGGGGAATCGAGCTATCTCCCATGGACATCACGTACGAAAAAAGGAAGGCGATCAAGTCGCAAGTCTTGCCAGACTTTACAGCAGAGTGGCTCGAGTTGCAAAGCACGGGACCACCGGATTTATCGAGTACTTGGACAATGTACTTTGACGGTTCTAAGAGAGTCCAAGGCGCAGGCGCAGGAGTGGTGTTGATATCACCTCATGGAGACAAGTTAAAGTACGTCTTAAGGATGAGCTTCCCGCAGGCCTCCAACAACGAAGCGGAGTATGAGGCCTTGTTGCACGGAATGAAGATGGCTAAAGCATGTGGAGCAACTCGCCTAAAAATATTTGGAGATTCCAACCTTGTTGTTCAGCAAGTTATGAACAGATGTGACACAATCAATGACAACATGATGGCCTACAAAAATTTGTACCATTATCTAGAAGGGACGTTCGATGGATGCGAAGTCTCGCACATAAGCAGGAACAACAATGAAGAAGCCGACACTTTAGCAAATATCGGGTCACAGTGTTTACCTGTGCCGTCCGGAGTATTTTGGGAGGAAATAGTGGAAAGATCCATAAAAAGTGGAAAAAGTTTGACTACCACAGCAGGCTCGGGGGCTACATCAGAACCAGAAGAGATCATGATGATAGAAGAAACATGGATGCAGCCATATCTCGTGTACATGATAAATAAAAAATTACCAGAAGATGCAGTGGAGGCCAAGAAGATAACTCGAAGATCAAAAGCGTTCATCGTGTTGGAAGGGAAATTATACAAGAGAAGTATTACCGGCGTTTTACAGCGTTGTGTAACGCCTCAGGAAGGGCAAGCAATATTGAAAGACATACACGGCGGAGTATGCGGCCATCACGCCAGCAGCAGAGCAATAGCGGCAAAAGCTTTTCGAGCGGGATTCTATTGGCTAACAGCCATCGAGGACGCAAAAGATATAGTTCGAAAGTGTGAAGCGTGTCAAAGGTTTGCATCCAGGCCGCATGCACCAGCAGCGGAGCTACAAACAATACCATTATCTTGGCCCTTCGCACAATGGGGCCTCGATATGGTGGGAAAACTGCACAAATCTTGGCCAGGAGGGCATGTCTACATGCTAGTGGCAGTCGATAAATTCACCAAATGGGTAGAAGCGGCCCCAGTAACAACTCAAGATTCTACAACAGCAATCAGCTTCATCAAGTCAATAGTTTTCCGTTTTGGTGTACCATACAACATCATCACAGACAACGGGACAAATTTTACCTCAAAGGAATTCAAGAGTTACTGCGAAGGATTGGGAATCAAGCTCAAATTCGCATCTGTGGCACACCCGAAGACAAACGGGCAAGTCGAAAAAGCCAATGGCCTAATATGTAATGGAATAAAAAAAGAGGCTCTTAGCACCTCTTGAGAAAGCCAAGAGCGCTTGGGTAGAAGAATTGCCCTCCGTTCTTTGGAGTCTAAGAACTACTCCTAACGCAGCAACTCAAGAAACTCCTTTCTTCCTGGTCCACGGCGCCGAAGCCGTGCTTCCAGTCGAAGTAACGCACGAGGCTCCAAGAGTGACAGCGTATGATGAGACAACGTCAACAGAAGCATTGCAAGATGATGTCGATGCATTGGACGAAGCAAGAGACAAACCATTAGAAAGGGCTACACAATATCAACAAAGCCTACGAAACTACCATAGTAGTCGAGTTCGTCCACGATCCTTCGTGGTGGGAGACCTTGTTTTGCGACTCAGGCAAGACAGCCACGGCAAATTGGAGTCCCCTTGGGTGGGACCTTACATCGTCACTGAAGTAATACCAGGAGGAGCATATCGACTACAAGACAAGAAGACTTGGAAGGACGAGAGCAACCCGTGGAATGCAGAACAGCTACGACGTTTTTACGCGTAGACTAAATATAATATCAATAAATTCGAGTTAGCCTTCTGAACCCAGAACATGAGGCCACAGGTCGGGTTCTTTGGGTTGAACTCGACAAAGTTGTACAATTATTTTTTACTTCTCCGCTCGGGGGCTTCAACCCCCTGGGTCGTACGAAAGGAATTATTATGGCAAGTTGGAGGTTTTCTTTAATTATACAGGTTGTTTACACAACCCGACAAATACTGAGAAAACTTGGTTCATAAAAAGAACCCGATATTATCCTTCAATTTATTGGTTCGCAAAGAACCCGATATATGGAAAGTATACCTCAGAGCATGACTTGTTCTCATGGTATTAGCAAAAGATGTCGACACAAAGTACGAGTATTTATTACAAATATCATTGCAGGAAAGACATTATCAAACGAAATTACATGGATAGCAGATCCTAATAAAAGCGGGCTTCAAGCTTCATACTCCTTCTGGCAAAGAGTGCCATCGTAGATCTTCACGTCAAACTTCGACGTACCGATATGGAAGTCGAAGGCCATGAAGAAGCCTTGATGGATGTCATGGTCCTCAGCAAATTGCGCCCAGCCACCTCGGAAGTACTGCTCGCCGTCGCCATCATACCACACCTCCACCTCGTAGGGAAGGCCACCGCCAGACTGTTCACGGAGAACCGCCTCTCGCAGTTCGTGGCCATCCATAAATTTCGTAAAATTCAGCGGCAGGCGCTGAATCTCACGGCTTTGCGCCATGGCAATTCAAAGGAAAGAAAAGATCCGGGGAGGCGCAGCAGGAGCAGCTGGAGGAGCAGAAGAAGGAGCGATTGAACCTGGAGCGACGTTAGTTACTTTGGGTTTGTTCTTGCTACCAGGTGGGCGGCCGGGACGACGCTTAGCCGGAGCATCCGAAGAAGTTCCTGCGGCGGCCGGTGCGGTGTTCTTGTTCTTGCTGCCACGAGGGCGACCCCGACCTCGTGGCGCCGCCGGGGAGACAAGGTTCAGACGGGAATCTTCAACATCTGCCATGAGCACAAGAGAAAAACCTCGGAAAACACTAGATGGAGAAGAGAAGATGATGCGGCGGAGGAAGAATCTGATTAGGGTTTTTACCTTTACCAGATGGTGCTTTATTTATAAGCGCGTATTATTGGCCCCTCGTGCTACAGCACAGCCCATAAACATATTTTACAGCAGGAGTTAAATTCTGCGTACAGCAGACGATAATATCAACGAAGAAAAACAAGAACAGAAGACTATGATCGCACGATATGGAAACCTCGACTTGGACTCGGGGGCTCGCCAAATAGCAAGACATCCAGAGAAGAACGAAGAGCTGAACTTTGAGCCTATGCTTGACTACAAGTCGCCAAACATAGCCTCGGGGGCTACTCCCATCGGGAGCGCTGAGCGCGCACCCGATAGAAATGAGATAATCAATATTGAGATGAAGAAGGAGAAGCATACAAAACTTCAACTACATAGTCGACAAAATGATTACTCCCATCGGGAGCGAAGAAGATCAATTTAAGATCCGAAATTCTTTGATTTTATCAGTCGGAAAATTTGGCTGCGAGTATGAGATTCTCGAGTTGCGTTATCGCAACGAAACTCGAATGCCGTGATTTATCACGAAGGTAAGACCCCGGGATCCGTCCTGTGTGGCCTGGTATACGCACATGGATGCGCTCTGCTGGTATGTATCCGTGTCTACGACGCGAAGAAAATCCTGGTGGACGCATTGGGTACCCTGAGAACCACTAGGATTCATTCTTTATAAGTCCTAAATGAGGCAAAAGAGTGGGTTTGACCGGTATCCCGAATTCAAGTCCAAGGGGATTGAATTTGAAGTAGGTGGCAAGTATCTGTTCCGGCAGTTAACTGACCTCTTGATCCGTCAGAGTTGTCAGGCTTGATCATCAAAACCCCTTGCGAGCAGATTATTATCATGAAATATAAGTCGAAAGACCAAGTCGAAGATTTGAAGAAGATGAAGAAATTGACCAAGTCGAAGATTTGAAGATTAGAGATTCAACCTGAATCTACAATTCTGGTAGAATCTCAAGGGCTACTGACAAGGGTATAGTTAATAGAGCCCGTTAGTTGAGTACCCCTGAGGCCCGTTATGCTAGGCCCAATTGTAATGATAGTCGAATACGAGTTATTACTGTATGTCGATATTTGTAATCTGTATCGGATCCTACCCGATCCTCGAGACCTGGCCACCTATATATAGGGGCCAGGAGGGGACGGTGTAGGGCAGATTGAAAGCAAGCCAGGTTGAACACCCAAGTTTACTTTCGATACACACCTATTTCGACTAACTTTACCTTCGAGTTCATCCGACGCCCTATCTCCCCGATCCTAAGTCCTTCATCTAGGACATTTGTCGAGTTAACCCTCGTCACCAAGGGATACATAGATAAACAACTAAGGAGGATACTTCCACACTGCAAACTATTCTATAAGATAACTTCTCTATTCATGATATGACTCTACTTGAAAAGTAAATGAGTAAAAAGGTGATGATATGATACCGCGGCACTCCCCCAAGCTTGGAACAAGCCAAGGGGATGCCTATACCGATGACGAATTACTCCTTTGGCGGTAATGGGATCAGCCTTGGATTAATGAAATATTCCAGCATCCTGCGAAGCCTAAGATTCTCTTCTTGAAGTATCTCTACCTCCTTCTCCAGAACTCGATATTGAGCGCAAAACTCGTCAGTGACCAGCATACCCTCTTTTATCACAGGCATGGAGTTTAAATCCAAGACATGTAGTGTTGGTCCCTGCATATCATAAGAAAAGATATGTCTAGCTTTCGTTGGTCCTTCAAAAGTAGGGTTTCTTGCCCTTGATCTTCCAACCTCCTGCTCTTTCTTCCACTTGGGGTCTTGGTGATCATCTTCCCTAGGCCTTTTACCCTTGTCGTCACTTGAAGAGGCCATGGTGCTCCTAAATCTGAGATCAACTCCTGACAGAAATAGCTCGAAACAAAACACGACGAGAAAATGATATACATACCCTGGGGACTCCGGGGGGTTATATAGGCGAAAATTATACATCGAGATGAAATCACAGGAGGAAAGAGGGATGGAAACAAGTTCCGAGGTGTTCTCACACCAGGGCGGCGCGGCCAGGGGTGGACCCGCGCCCCCTGTGTGTGAGGAGCACCCGGACTCCTTTTCCTGCCCGTTTTCGTCTCGTGATTTTTCATATTTAGTAAAAATAGCAAAAATAATAAAGGAAGAGTTTTTCATGAAACTTTTGTGACTAGAACTGTTACCTATTCGAAAACGAACTCTGCAGGTTTCTGCAAGTTGTCTTGGATGAATTCTTCCAGAGAAACTGTTTCAATAACATCAACATCTTCATTATAAGAATCTTCAGCAATATAATATTTGAGTCTTTGCCCATTCACCACTTGTGTAGTGTCATCTTTCAACGAAGCAATCTTTATCACACCTGAGCGGTACATTTCCACAATAACATATGGTCCTTCCCATTTAGAGAGTAATTTTCCTGCAAAAAATCTGAGACGAGACCTATACAATAGAACTTTCTCACCAACATGAAACTCTCTTTTAAGAATTCTTTTATCATGCCATTGCTTGACTTTCTCTTTGAAAAGTCTGGCATTCTCATACGCTTCGTTTCTCCACTCATCTAGAGAACTCAAATCTAACAACCTTTTCTTACCGGCGAGTTTAAAATCCCTATTAAGCTCTCTCACTGCCCAAAAAGCTTTGTGTTCTAATTCTAAAGGCAAGTGGCACACTTTTCCGTAAACCATTTTATAAGGAGACATGCCCATGGGGTTCTTATAAGCAGTTCTATAAGCCCATAAATCATCGTTTAACTTGCTAGCCCAGTTTTTCCTAGATCTATTGACAGTCTTCTGCAAGATAGACTTGATCTCTCTATTTGAAAGCTCTACCTGCCCACTAGTTTGGGGATGATAAGCAGAAGCAATTCTATGATTAACATCATATCTAGCAAGACTTTTTCTAAAACCACCGTGAATAAAATGAGAACCTCCGTCAGTCATAAGATATCTAGGCACACCAAACCTAGGAAAAATAACATCCTTAAGCATTTTTAACGAGGTCTCACCATCGGCACTCTTTGTAGGTATGGCTTCTACCCATTTAGTAACATAATCAACAACAACAAGTATGTGGGTATAGCCTTTTGAAGGAGGAAAAGGACCCATAAAGTCAAATCCCCAACAATCAAACGGTTCAATAACAAGAGTGTAATTCATAGGCATTTCATTGCATCTAGAAATATTACCAACTCTTTGACATTCATCGCAAGATAAAACATACCTTCTAGCATCTTTAAAGATGGTTGGCCAACAAAAACCTGATTGTAGAACCTTTTGTGCGGTTCTATCTCCAGCATGATGTCCTCCATAAGCGCTACCATGGCATTTTCTCAATATTTCTTGTTGCTCATATTCTGGTATGCATCTTCGCATAATACCATCAACTCCTTCTTTATATAAGTGTGGGTCATCCCAAAAATAATGCCTCAAATCATAAAAGAATTTCCTTCTTTGCTGAGCTATAAAGGTTGGAGGCAAATACTTGGAAACAATAAAGTTAGCATAATTAGCATACCAAGGAAGGTTTCGTGAAGTTACATTTATTGTAGCCAACTGTTCATTTGGAAAACTATCATTAACAGGAATAGGATCAAAAGAAATGTTTTCCAATCTAGACAAATTGTCAGCCACAGGATTTTCAGCACCTGTCCTATCTACGATATGCAAATCAAACTCTTGTAAAAGTAACACCCATCTAATAAGCCTAGGCTCAACATCCTTCTTAGTCATAAGATATCTAATAGCAGCGTGATCAGTATAAATAATAACTTTAGAATAACAATGTAAGATCTAAACTTATCACATGCAAAAACAATAGCAAGAAACTCTTTCTTAGTAGTAGCATAATTCTTTTGAGCAGCATCAAGAGTCTTACTAGCATAATGAATAACATTCAACTTATTATCTACGCGCTGTCCAAGAACAGCACCAACAACAAAATCACTAGCATTACACATAATTTCAAAGGGTAAATTCCAATCAGGTGGTTGAACAATAGGAGCAGTAGTTAAAGCCTTCTTAAGAGTTTCAAAAGCTTCCTTACAATCATCATCAAAGACAAATGGTGCATCTTTTTGAAGAAGATTAGTAAGAGGCTTTGAAATCTTAGAGAAATCTTTAATAAACCTCCTATAGAAACCAGCATGACCAAGAATACTACGAATACCTTTAACATCTCTGGGATAGGGCATTTTCTCAATTGCCTCAACTTTTGCTCTGTCAACTTCAATACCTCTTTCAGAAATTTTATGTCCAAGGACAATTCCTTCATTTACCATAAAGTGGCATTTCTCCCAATTAAGAACAAAATTAGTTTCTTCACATCTCTGCAAAACTTTATCAAGATTGTGCAAACAATTATCAAAAGAAGTTCCATAGATGGAGAAGTCGTCCATGAAAACCTCCACAATTTCTTCACAAAAGCCATGAAAAATAGCAGACATGCATCTTTGAAAAGTAGCAGGAGCATTGCATAAACCAAAAGGCATGCGTCTATAAGCATAAGTTCCATAAGGACAAGTAAAAGTGGTTTTCTCTTGATCTTCCTTCCTAACAGCAATCTGAGAGAAACCGGAATAACCATCAAGAAAACAAAAGTGCGACTTCTTAGACAACCTTTCTAGCATCTGATCTATAAATGGTAAAGGATAATGATCTTTCTTAGTAACCTTGTTAACTTTCCTATAGTCAATGCACATCCTATAACCAACTACTACCCTTTGAGGAATAAGCTCGTTATTCTCATTAGGCACAACAGTCATACCTCCTTTCTTAGGAACACAATGAGCAGGACTAACCCATTGACTATCAGCAATAGGATAAATAATACCAGCATCAAGGAGCTTTAATACCTCATTTCTTACCACATCCTTCATCTTGGGAATTAGGCGGCATTGATGCTCCACAACCGGCTTCGCGTCTTTCTCCATGTTAATAGCATGCTGACATAAAGTGGGACAAATCCCTTTTAAATCATCAAGAGTATATCCCATAGCTCCCCGGTGTTTCCTCAATATCTCCAATAACCTTTCTTCTTCCTTTCTTGAAAGCTTAGAACTAATAATAACAGGGTATATTTTCGTATCATCAATATAAGCATATTTAAGATCATTAGGTAAAGGTTTCAATTCAAAAACAGGATCTTCCTTAGGTGGCAAGGTGGTACCAAGATCCTCCACAGGTAAATTGTGCTTGATTAATGGTTGTTGACGAAGGAAAATATCATCAATCTCTTCTCTTTCCTTACTGAAAACATCGCTTTCGTGATCTTCTATGAATTGCTGCAAAGCATTATTAGAAGCAAGAGCAACAGAAGCAAGCTGTTCCACTCGAAAATTTTCATTAGGCATGTTATTTTCATAAGAAGTCTTAGCAAACTTGGAAAAATTAAACTCATAAGACTCTCCATTAAACTTAGTAAAAAAATTCTCCTTCTTACAGTCTATCACGGCGCCACAAGTATTCAAAAAGGGTCTACCAAAAATAATAGGACAAGTTTTACTAGCCTCCTTACCAAGTACTAGAAAATCAGTGGGATATTTAGTCTTACCGCATAGGACTTCCACATCTCGAACAATACCCAGAGGCCAAACAGTCTCTCTGTTAGCAAGCTGAACAACCACATCAATATCTTCAAGTTCACAAGCGCCAATCTCATGCATAATTTCTTTGTAAAGCTCTAAGGGAATGGCACTTGCACTTGCACTAGCACCAATGTCACATAAACCATAATAGCAATGATCTCCAATCCTGACAGAAATAACAGGAACACTTGTTTTCCTATGCTTTTTAGGATGAGAGATAATGTTAGAAGCATCTTCACAAAAAAGAATATATTCATCTCCTACATCTTTAGTAACAAGGTCCTTCAATATAGCTACAGGAGACTTAATAGTAATTTGCTCATCAGGCTCTACAGCTTTCTTAGTGCTTTTATTAGATACACTTACCAAAGTAGAATACTTTTTTACCTTAGCAGGGAAAGGTGTCTTCTCAAAATAAGGTTCAGGCACAATGCTATCAATAGTACAAACTTCAGTAGCTGCAGCAGGAATATGACTAATAGAATCTTTATAAGGCGCATGATATTTGTTCCAATCTTTCTTTGGAACATCAAGATAAGAGGCAAAAGCCTTAAGACAATTAGCAAGTATTTGAGAATCAAGACCATAAGCAATGCTAACACTATGAAAGTCATCGGTTCCCATAAAAGTTTTAATGCATTCATAATCATAATTTATATCTGACTTCCTACCTTTGTCGTTTTCCCATCCTTCAGCATTTTCTTGGATACGGTCAAGGAGATTCCATTTAGCATCTTCCTTCATATGAGTAAATGATCCAAAACAGGAAGCATCCAAATAATCCTTATCAGGAAGAGTAAGCCGCGCATAAAAATTATCAATAACAATATTATTGGGGAGCTCATGAATGGGACATTTGAGCATTAATAACTTCAATCTCCCCCACGCTTGGGCAATACTCTCTCCATCATGAGGCCAAAAGTTATATATCCAATTATGATTTTTATGAATTTCACTTGGAGGATAAAACTTGGAATAAAAGAGAGGCACAATTTCCTCCCATGCAATAGATGGACCATCTTTAAGCAGCCGATACCACTCCTCAGCTCTACCTTTCAATGATAAAGAGAATAGCTTCCTCTTGACCTGGCTTGGTGAAATACCTGCATACTTGAACAACTCGCATAATTCATGTATAAATAGTAAGTGATCACCCGGATGGACAGTTCCATCTCCTGAATAGCAGTTATCCATAACACGCTCAACAATTTTCATAGGTATTTTAAAAGGATCAACTTGAGCGGGTGGCGGTGGTGGTGGTTCATCCACATGTGCAGTAGTGGTAGAAGTGTTCCCAAATAGGAAACCAAATGGAGAATTCTCCATAGCAAAGTAAAATAAAAGTAAAAGACAGAAATAAAAACAATACTCACAGCGACGGTTACCTTTACCAATTCCACTCTTCAATAGCGCTTCACTCCCCGGCAATGGCGCCAGAAAATAGTCTTGATGACCCACAAGTATAGGGGGTGTATCATAGTACTTTCGATAAATAAGAGTGTCGAACCCAACGAGGAGCAGAAGGTGTTGACAAGTGGTTTTGATCAAGGTTTCATTGTAAATACTAGCAAAGTGGTTTTCAGGGGTATTTGGTAATGTAGATAAATAAAGTGCGAGTAAATAAAAGACAGTAGTAATAATTGCAGCAAGTGGCCCAATCCTTTCTTTAGCAAAGGACAAGCCGGTTGTGTAATTTATGATGACCAAGCGTTCTCGAGGACACACGGGAGTTTCTGTCAAGTGCTTTCGCTTCATACCGCTAAATAATCTTTACTGGTTTGATAAGTGTTATGGGGGTGAACCTGTGCTAGCGCACTACCCTTACTAGAATAAATACACACTTGTGATTATACCCCTTGCAAGCATCCGCAAATACAAGAAAGTAATTAAGATAAATCTAACCACAGCCTTAAACTCTAAGATCCTACGCTCCCTGGTGCAATGGTTTCCCAATGGAGGTTTAGGGTTCTGTCACTCCAGCAACCCCAAAATTGGTAGCCAAATACACAATGCATCTCACTAGGCCCATAAATGGTGAAGTATCATGTAGTTGACGTTCACATGACACCACTAGTGAAATAACACCACAATAAATAAATATCAAACCATTAAATATTACTCAACATAATTCCACTACTAACGACTTGACTTCTCCCATGTCCTCAAGAACTAAATGAACTACTCACAAGACATCATATGGATCATGATCAGAGGTGAAATAATGGTAAATCACAATCTGAACATAAACCTTAATTCAACGGTTCCACTCAATAGCATCAACCACAAGAGTAATCAACACCGGGAAAGTTTCCCCTAAGAATTTAACAAGATTCAACTCAAGATGTTACAACGGGATGGCGAGGTGATGGTGGAGATGACGGTGCTGGTTATGGAGATGATGATGATCCCGATGAAGTCCGGTGTGATGGTGATGACGATGGCGACGATCTCCCCTCTCCGGGAAGGAATTTCCCCGGCAGATTTCTCTCTGCCGGAGAGCTTTTCTCTCCCTGGTGTTTTCCGCCCCGCAGAGGTGGCGGTGTCTATCTCTAAGCCCCCCTTGACTTAGGTTTTCGGGGACGATGAAGTACGCTAAGGGACGAGACCTGAAGTGGGCCAGGGTGGCCTCATACCAGGGCGGCGCGGCCAGGGGCCAGGCCACGCCCCCTATGTGTGAGCCCACTCCCTGGCTCCTCTCAACTCCTCCTTCTGGCTTCCTGAGTCTTTCAGCAAAATAAAATTTCTAGAATTTTTCTGGAATTTTCCCGATCTTCCGAAATATGGTGTCTTGACGGTCCTTTTCCAGCAGAATCCGGACTCCGGCAGCAAATCCTCCAATGATCATCAAACATGTAAAAACAGAGGAAATAACATAAGTATCATCTCTAAATATGAAATATATCAATGAATAACAGTAAATTATGATACAAAATAGTGATGCAAAATGGACGTATCACCGATCTCGGGTCGACGATGGTGGCGGATCGCGATGTGTTTCTGGAAAATTGATCGGGTCTTTTGGTTTTTCCCATCGGGGGTCTTTATAGGCGAAGGGGCAGCGTCAGAGGTGGACTAGGGAGCCCTCACCACAGGTGGGCGCGGCCAGGGGCTGGGACGCGCCCCCTGGTGATGAGGCCACCCTGTGGCCCCTCTCCGTCTCCTCTTCGGTCTTCTGGAAGCTTCGTTAAATATTGGGATGTTCGGCTTTTGTTTCGTCCAATTCCGAGAATATTTCATGTGTAACTTTTCTGAAACACAAAAATAGCAGAAAACAGGGAACTGGCACTGTGGCATCTTGTTAATAGGTTAGTCCCGGAAAACGCATAAAAATGCCACGAAGTGTAACAAAACACTAAGCAAATGGTGTAAGAACAAGCATGGAGCATCAAAAATTATAGATACGTTTGAGACGTATCAGCATCCCCAAGCTTAACTCCTGCTCGTCCTCGAGTAGGTAAGTGATAACAAAAGAATAATTTTTGAGCTGACATGCACCAACACAATCTTGATCATCTATGTAAAGCATTGAGTGTTGGGATCAAAAGAACTTAAAATATGGGCATGAAAGATATAATCTTGATAGAAGAAACTTAGCAACCATGTTATAACATGAAAAAGAACACAAATGAAAGATCATGAAAATGAAACAATGAAAGTCAAACGCGTGTTCAAATCATATGGAAAAATATAGCAAATGGTTTTCAGCTTGTCCTTCATGGAATAGCAAAACATAAATGCATCGGACACCTTCAAGTTTAAGAGGGCGACTAGATACAAATAATTTAAGAACAAGTGAAAACAAAATCATGAGTCAGAATGACAACTATGCTCTCTTAGACGGTGCATAAAGGTAGAAGGTGGTGACTCAACAAAAAAGTAAAAGAAAGGCCCTTCGCAGAGGGAAGCAGTGATTAAACATGTGCTAGAGCTTTTCATTTGTAAAACAGAGAGATAAAAATTGGGTTTTGAGAGGTGGTTGTTTTTGTCAACGACTGGCAATGGGGTTCTTACTATCTTCCATACAAAAATGAAGCAAGTTTTTGAGAGAGATTGGCACTTTTGTGCTCTTTTATAAAGTTTGGCACTCCTCCCCACCTTTTTTCCTTTCTCAAACCATGGCTAACCGATTCCATCGAGTGCCCACCAACATTCACATACCATAGAGGAGTGCCTTTTTTCTTTTCCTTTTTCCCTTTTTTTCTTTTTGGAATAAACAATATGGAAGATAGCAAATCCGACCACTACATCGCCATGAGCTAAAAACAGTGTCACAAAACGAGAAGTATTTTGAAGGTTTTTTGAAAGGTAGCACATGAAAATTACTTGGAATGGCTTACAAATACCATGCATAGGAATTTAGAGTGGACTCATTGGAATAACTTGATTTTTAGGAGTTGGATACACGAGTAGAGCTCATACTCAGTACAAAATGAGGTCTAGCAAAAGACTGGGAGCGACCAACTAAGAGAGCAATAACAGCCATAATCATGCATAGCGACAAAACATCATTAAGAGAAGCATAAGATGGCCTCAAAATTCAAAAACTAAATGATCATAGAGGCTTATGGTGACTTTGTATGAGTCAAATATGTGTAAGCATGCGCAAATTCAACCCAAATAAAGCATTAAGGAGAAAACCAAATTAATGCTTTCAAATAATAAAAACAATGCATGATTTTTTCAAAGGCTCATTAAGCAATCTCAGTCATTTGAGATAAGTCATGCTACAGCAAAACCACTAAGCATACTATCAAAACAACATCAAGCACGACATGAAAAAGTCTAAGCCGCAGTCTAAACAAGCTCCTTTTTGTACCACTTTTTTGCATGAAATTTTTTCTCTTTTCCAACACCATTCGAACCTTTTTGAAACAACTCTTTTGATGAAAACCAACATGGACCAGAGGTCAGAATACACCTTGATATAAAGATATAACAAGATCTGAACAAAAATCAAGGTGAAAAACGAAAGCTAAACGTAGTTCTAGAAAAAGATAACACTCGTTGAACGATAAGAGTGAAAAACGGAGTGTTCTTGGCAAATGAAAAACAAGGAAACTTCTCCAAAAGAAATTTGTTGGGGTCCAACCATTTATTGCAGAAACAAAACTAAACAAAACTGAAAACTAAAGACAAGACGCTCCAAGAAAAACGCATAGTGTTGAAAGGTGGCCTAATTTTTGCCGATGAAGAAGGGGTGCCTCGGGGGCATCCCCAAGCTTTGACACTTGTACCTCTTGGATATTTCTTGGAGTGCGTGGGCATCCCCAAGCTTGAGCTTTTTTCCATTCTTCAACTCATCTCAGCATTCTCCAATCCCTACACTTGAAAACTTCCTTCATACAAAACTCAACACAATTCTATTAGCAACATTAGTGTAAGCATAATAATGAATCAACCCCTTTTTGCTTCAGATTTGAACTTAAAACCACCATATATAAAGCATATACTACTGTATCAACTTCCCCAAAAGTTTTGTGATCAAAAGAACTCAAAAAGAAAGCGATTGAGAGGCAAACACAAATAGTGGCAGAAATCTGTCAAAACAGAACAGCTGACAAAGGTCGATTTTTTCGAGGGTTTTCTATTGCTCAAATCAAAAAGTGTAAAACTAATGAAATTTTGGATATAACCTGAGGCATATGCACAAGAAATCGCAGGTCAAAAAGATATTCTGAGAATTTTCACGAATTTTTATGGTGCAGCACCGAAATCTGTTTCAGGATAGCAACATTCCCAAATCTTACCTCACTCAAATTAGAGGTTTCTCTTGGCACAACAACGAAATAAAAAAGATAACGAGCAGTTATTACAGTAATAATAACTTCCAAGACTCAAATAAAAGAAGAAGAACTGAAAGTAAAACAATGGGTTATCTCCCAAGAGTGCTTTTCTTTAACGCCTTTGAGCTAGGCGCAGAAAGTGCAAATCAAGTAATATCAAGTGATGAAGCATCAAGTTCATAATTTGCTCTAAGAATATAGTCAAAAAGTAATTTATTTCTCTTTCTAGGGAAGTGTTCCATACCTTTCTTGGGTGGGAATTGATATTTGATGGTGCCTTCCCTCATATCAGTGATGGCACCTTCATCTTTCTAGCCATCTCATCTTCTCTTTCCCACCTGGCATGCAATTCTGCTAACATCCTAACATTTTCATCAATTCTAACTTGGATAGCATTAGCAGTGGCAAAAGGATCAGGCTTAGTGGACATTCTGTTAATCAAAGAAGATTACACATTAGACAAAGATGAAATATCGGTTTCAGCTTTGGAAACCTTAGCTTGCAACTCAGGAATAGCCTTGTTTAAATTTTCAAGTTGATGACTAATAGTCCTCAACAGACCTGATTGCTCCTCCATGGTCTTGGTGAAAGCCCTGTTCTGCTCATATTGCACCTGCATAAAATTCTTGGTATCCTTTTCAAGTTCTAAAATCCTTTCTTCACTAGGCATTTTAGGTCTACCAAGATAGCTATTATCACCATTAGAAGGAAACGGTCTATAATTGTTACTAGCAAAATTGTTCCTATAAGCATTGTTGTTGAAATTATTGTTTCTAATGAAGTTTACATCAACATGCTCTTCTTGAGCAACCAAAGAGGCCAAAGGAACATTATTAGGATCAACATGAGCTCTATCATTAGAAAGCATAAGCATAATAGCATCAATCTTATCACTTAAGGAAGAGGTTTCCTCAACAGAATTTACCTTCTTACCTTGTGGAGCTCTCTCGGTGTGCCACTCAGAATAATTTACCATCATGTTGTCAAGAAGCTTGGTTGCGGTGCCCAAGGTAAGGGACATAAAAGTGCCTCCAGCAGCTGAATCCAATAGGTTTCTTGAAGAAAAATTCAGTCCTGCATAAAAAGTTTAGACAATCATCCAAGTAGTCAGTCCATGAGTAGGGCAATTCCTTATCATAGATTTCATTCTTTCCCAAGCTTGAGCAACATGTTCATTATCAAACTGTCTAAACTTCATGCTATCACTACGCAAAAGCTATAATCTTAGCAGGAGGATAGTATCTTCCAATAAAAGCATCCTTACACTTAGCCCAAGAATCAATACTATTTCTAGGCAAAGATAGCAACCAATCCTTAGCTTTTCCTCTCAAAGAAAAAGGAAACAACTTAAGCTTAATAATATCACCTTCTACATCCTTATATTTCTGCATCTCACATAGCTCAACAAAATTGTTGAGATGAGCTGCAGCATCATCAGTACTAGCACCAGAAAATTGCTCTTTCATAACAAGGTTCAATAAAGCAGGTTTAATCTCATAAAAATTTGCAGCAGGAGCAGGTGGCGCAATAGGAGTGCAGATAAAATCACTATTATTAGTGCTAGTAAAATCACACAACTTGGTGTTCTCATGAGTACCCATTCTAGCAAAACTAAAAGCAAGTAAATAAAAGCAACTATAAAGGAAACTAAATTTTTTGTATTTTTGATAAAAACGATGCAAGTAAAAATAAAGTAAAGCAAAACTAAAACAAAGTAAAGGATGTGCGTGCGAAACTCCCCTTGCAGAAGTCTTCTTTTTCCCCGGCAACGGCGCCAGAAAAACAGCATGATGCGGGCAGGATAACCACCCAGTCGGGAACCCCAAGAGGAAGGTATGATGAGCATAGTAGCAAGTCTTTCCCTCAGTAAGAAACCAAGGTTTATCGATCCAGTAGGAAAAAGCCAAACTTCAGAAGGTGATGCTTGCTAGCTTCGTGACACTCCGGCAAGGGCGCCGTTTACGATTCTTGTTGGTGCGTCTTCAACTAGTAGCAACGTGGAACCTGCACACAACACAACCAAGAACTTTGCTCCCAACTTACAGTGAGGTTGTCAATCTCACGGGTTCACCGTAAACAAAGGTATGAGCGTATCGAGTGGAAAACAATAGTAGTATGCAAGAAAATAAACAGTGCGAGTACTAGTAAAACGGTGTAACAATGTAAAGGAAATTAGACCAGGGTCCACAGTTCACTAGTGGTGTCTGTCCATAACATAAATAACAACATGCTGGGTAAACAAATTACAGTTGGGCAATTGATAGAATAAAGATAACGTGCATATGTCACGAGGATCACTATGAGATTTACTCTAGGCATTACAACAAAATACATAGACCACCATCCAACTGCATCTATGACTAATAATCCACCCACGGGGATATCGTCCGAACACCCCACGAGTATTAAGTTGCGAACAACAGATAACTGCATTAAGCAAAGTGTGTAATGTAAACAAAATGAATGTCCTTGGACACAAGAATGTTGTTTTCTCCCTAGTGGCAACAGCACATCTACAACATTAGAGGTTTCTGTCACTCTCCCAGATTAAATAGAGGCATGAACCCAACTATCGAGCATAAATACCCCCTCTTGGAGTCACTAGTATATACTTGGCCAAGATAGCTACTAACAACGGAGAGCATGCAAGATCATAAACAACATAGAGATAACATAAGATAGTATTCAGCACATCAACTTAACATAACACCAATATTCATCGGATCCCAACAAACACAACATGTAGAATTACACAAAGGTGATCTCGATCATGTAAGGCAGCTCACGAGATCTAAACATGAAGCACATGATGGAGAAGACAACCAACTAGCTACTGCTATGGACCCATAGTCCAAGGTAGACTACTCACTCATCGCGCCGGAGGCAAGCATGGCGATGAAGAAGACCTCCGGTGGCGATTCCCCTCTCTGGCGGGGTGCCGGGAAGAGCTTCTGGACCCTCCCAATCACGGGTCGATGACAGTGGCGGATCACAATGTGTTTCTAGAAAATTGATCGGGTCTTTTGGTTTTTCCCATCGGGAGGTCTTTATAGGCGAAGGGGCAGCGTCAGAGGTGGACCAGGGGGCCCTCACCACAGGTGGGCGCGGCCAGGGGCTGGGCCGTGCCCCCTGGTGGTGAGGCCGCCCTGTGGCCCCTCTCGGTCTCCTCTTTGGTCTTCTAGAAGCTTCGTTAAATATTGGGATGTTCGGCTTTTGTTTCGTCCAATTCCGAGAATATTTCCTGTGTAACTTTTCTGAAACACAAAAACAGCAGAAAGCAGGGAACTGGCACTGTGGCATCTTGTTAATAGGTTAGTCCCGGAAAATGCATAAAAACGCCACAAAGTGTAACAAAACACTAAGCAAATGGTGTAAGAACAAGCATGGAGCATCAAAAATTATAGATACGTTTGAGACATATCAGCATCCCCAAGCTTAACTCCTGCTCGTCCTCGAGTAGGTAAGTGATAACAAAAGAATAATTTTTGAGGTGACATGCACCATCACAATTTGATCAACGAGGTAGAGCATTGAGTGCTGAGATCAAAGAACTTAAAACATGGGCATGAAAGAAATAATCTTGATAGTAGAAACTTAGCAACCATGTTATAGCATGAAAAGAAACACAAAGGAAAGATCATGAAAATGAAACAATGAAAGTCACGTGTGTGTTTCAACCATATGGAAAACATATCAAATGGTTTTCAGCTTGTCCCTCATGGAGTAGCAAAACATAAATGCATAGGACACCTTCAAGTCTAAGAGGGCAACTAGATACAAATAATTTAAGAACAAGTGAAATCATAGTTATGAATCAATCAATGATAACTTTGGGACAATGCACATTAAACTCAGAATGACAACTATGCTCTCTTAGACGGTGCATAAAGGTAGAAGGTGGTGACTCAACATAAAAGTAAAAGAAAGGCCCTTCGCAGAGGGAAGCAGTGATTAAATATGTGCTAGAGCTTTTCATTTGTAAAACAGAGAGGTAAAAATTGGGTTTTGAGAGGTGGTTGTTTCATGTCAACGACTGGCAATGGGGTCTTACTATCTTCCATAATAAACAAGTGAGAGCGGTTACAAGTTCTTTGAAAATTTGGCACATTGGTGCTCTTTTATAAAGCTTTGGCACTCCTCCCCACCTTTTTCCTTTCTCAAACCATGGCTAACCGATTCCTTCGGGTGCCCACCAACATTCACATACCATGGAGGAGTGCCTTTTTTTTCTTTTAGAATTAGATTGCAATGGTCTGAACAGCTCTCTTGCAAAATTAATGACGAGCAGATGAAGCTGCCTAGTCGAGGGGTACTTAATTTAATATGGAAGATAGCAATTCCGACCACTACGTCCCTATGAGCTAAAAACAGTGGCACAAAATGAGAAGTAGTTGAAAGTTTTGAAAGGTAGCACATGAAAATTTACTTGGAATGACTTGCAAATACCATGCATAGGAATTTATAGTGGACACAATGGCAAACTTGGTTTTTAGGAGTTGGATGCACAAGTTGTCGTGGTTCTTACGACACGTATGCCATGAGGGGTACCTCAAGGCGATAGAAAGAGGGGATAGGCGATCTGGTGCCCGGGACGGTGATAGACAGGGATTACCCAGGTTCACGTCCCCGTGGTGGAGGATCGCTACATCCTGCTACAACTCACTATAATGGCACAATGTGTACAGGTTACAATGGTTGTGTTGGTCGCTATGCGATCTGCTATGTCTTAGCTATTCTAGCTATCTCATGGCTAAGTCGCTATGGCCTCAAGGGCCCCTCCACGCCGGCTTATAAAGGCGCCTGGCGTGGGCATCACGGTGGATCCGGAGACAGGCCCATGGCGGACCACCGAAGACAGGCCCATGGCAGGTTGCCTTGTAGTACACGCATAGGACTTAGTCTAGGACTCCATATTGTATCCGCCCCGGAACCACCGTGATGCCCATGCCAGGCGCCTTTTCAAGTTCCGTAGACTTAGTCTAGAGCTCATACTCAGTACAAAATGAGGGCTAGCAAAAGACTGGGAGCAACCAACTAAGAGAGCAATAATGGCCATAATCATGCATAGCGACAAAACATCATTGAAAGAAGCATAAAGTGGTATCACAAGTCGAAAACCAAATGATCATAGAGGCTATAGGCGACTTATTTTGTAGTCAACATGTGTAAGCATGTGCGAAGTCAACCCAAATAAAGCATAAAAGGAGAAAACCAAATAAATGCTTCCATATAATAAAAACAACGCATGATTTTTTCAAAGGCTCATTAAACAATCTCTGTCATTTGAGACAAGTAATGCTAAAGCAAAAATCACTAAGCGTACTATCAAAACGATATCAAGCATGACATGCAAAAGCCTAAGCCGCAGTCTACACAAGCTCCTTTTTGTACCACTTTTTTGCACGAAACTTTTTCTCTTTTCCAACACCATTCAAACCTTTTTGAGACAACCCTTTTTGATAAAAACCAACATGGACCAGAGGCCCAAATTTACCTTGATGCAAAGATAAAACAAGATCCGAACAAAAATCAAGGCGAAAAACAAAAGCTAAACGCAGTAGCAGAAAAAGAGAACACTCGTTGAACGATAAGAGTAGAAAACAGAGTGTTCTTGGCAATGAAAAACGGAATAAGTCTCTCTCCAAAACAAACATGATATGATCCAAACATTTATTGCAGCAAACAAAACAAAATAAAACTGAAAGCAAAAACAACTGACACTCCAAGAAAAACGCATAATGCATGAAGCAATAAAAATATAGTGTCTTGAAAGGTGACCTGATTTTTGCCAATGAAGAAGGGGTGCCTCGGGGGCATCCCCTAGCTTTGACGCTTGAACCTCTTGGATATTTCCTTGGGGTGCGTGGGCATCCCCAAGCTTAAGTTTTTGTCCATTCTTCAACTCATCTCATCATTCTCCAATCCCTACACTTGAAAACTTCCTTCATACAAAACTAAACACAATTCTATTAGCAACATTAGTGTAAGCATAGCAATAAATCAACCCTTTTTGCTTCAGGTTTCAACTCAAAACCACCACATATAAAGCATATACTACTACAGCAACTTCCCCAAAAGTTCTATGATCAAAAGAACTCAAAAAGAAAGCGATCGAGCGGCAAACACAAATATTGGCAGAAATCTGTCAAAATAGAACAACTGACAAAGGTCTAATTTTTAGAGGGTTTTCTGTTGCTCAAATCAAAAAGTGTATAACTAATGAAAGTTTGGATATAACCTGGGGCATATGCACAAGAAATCGCAGGTCAAAAAGATATACTGAGAATTTTCACGAATGTTTACGGTGCAGCACCGAAATCTGTTTCAGAACAGCAACATCCCCAAATCTTACCTCATTCAAATTAGAGGCTTCTATTGGCACAACAACAAAATAAAAATGATAAGGAGAGGTCATTACAGTAGTAATAACTTCCAAGACTCAAATAAAAGAAAAAGTACTAAAAATAAACAATGGGTTATCTCCCAAGAGTTCTTTTCTTTAACGCCTTTGAGCTAGGCGCAGTAATTTGCAAAGATGCTCATATAGGCGCCATAAAAGAGCTTAAGGGAAAGGCGCTATATAGGAACTTAAAGCAACAGAGAGCATCAAAAAGAAAATATGAAACACATTTAAATCTGAACCACTTCCTATGAAAAATAATCTTGTAAAGAGACAAGTCATGAAAGCGCAAAGCAAAAAACATAGGAAGACAAAACAAGTACAACCTCAAGAATTCCAATAAAAAGAGGGGAAACTCAATATTGTTGAGGTCCATCAAACCATGTTTCCCTCTCTCATAGTAACTTTTAGTAGCATCATGAATAGAATTAATAATATAACTATCACATAAAGCATCCCTATCATGAGCCACATGCATAAAAGGATTAATACTCCCCACATGAACAATCGTAGTAGGAGCAGATTCAACAGTATAATTATTCTCATCACCATAATCATCAAAAACAGGAGGCATATTGTAATCATAACTAATTTTCTCCTCAAAAGTAGGTGACCTGAAAATATTATACTCATCATCATAGCCATCATAAACTAGAGGTTTAGTATCATCATAAGCGATAGAACAGCTATTTCGCAAAGCATATTCATCAAACATATCATCATAAGAAGGAACATGGATAGTACTAATGGTACAACAATTATTAACCTTAGAATTGGTACCAAAAATATTTTCAATATCAAAAGTAGAGTGCTTTTCCCAATCATGATCACTAACATAGGTAACAGGCATAGGAACATCATCCCAATCAGAATTATCATAATCTATAATAGGATCAAAATGCTTAGGGGAAGATACCATTTCCTCTCGCCTTTTACTCCTCTTCTTCTTCTTCTTCTTCTTACTCTTCTTACTCTCCTTACTCTCTCCTTTAGGAGGGAAAAGCATCTTCTCCACATATCCTTTAGGAGGGAAAGGCATCTTCTCCACATAATCTGATTTACTGACAGAAACAACAGAAGAAACTTTGGAGGATTCCTTCTCTCTATTAATAAGATAAAAACATCTATCAGTCCTGTCATAGCTTGGCAAAACATCATGTTTTATAAGGTTTTGTATGTAAGTATTTGCGAGGCAATCTTTAACACAATAGAGACGACAACCACGAAGGGTGCTATTAATATCAACATCATTCATGTCTACCAAAGAAATCTTTCTAGATATCTCTTCACACGCCAAGAACAAAGTGAGCTCATCATGGTGATTGAGAGTAATCTTGTCATCACAATACAAACTTGCGGTACTAGAAGAGTAACTATTAGGGCTTGAGCATTGGAAATTAAAATGACCTATTGATACGTCTCAAACGTATCTATAATTTTTGATGCTCCATGCTTGTTTTTACACCATTTGCCTTATGTTTCGTTACACTTCGTGGCATTTTTATGCGATTTCCGGAACTAACCTATTGACAAGATGCCACAGTGCCAGTTCCCTGTTTTCTGCTGTCTCTGTGTTTCAGAAAAGCTACACAGGAAATATTCTCGGAATTGAACGAAACAAGTTCCAGAAGTCTTATTTTTCCCGGAAGCTTCCAGAGAACCGAAGAGGAGTAGGAGTGGGGCCACGAGGGGCCCTCACGCCAGGCCGGTGCGGCCCAGGCCCTGGCCGCGCCGCCTAGGTGTGAGAGCGCCCTGGCAGCCCCCTGACGACGCCCCTTCGCCTATATAAAGCCTCGGGATGGAAAACCCTAAAAGAGTCAGCAAAATTTCCAGAACAGTTCCGCAGCGCCGCCGCCGTCGAAGCCAAATTTCGGGGGACAGAAGTCTCTGTTCTGGCACCCTGCCGGGACGGGGAAGTGCCCCCGGAGCCATCTCCATCGGTCTCCATCGCCGTCTCTGCCATCTCCATCGACCTCACCGCCATCTCCATCAACCTTGCTGTCTCCTATGATGAGGAGGGAGTAGTTCTCCCCCGGGGCTGAGGGCTCTACCGGTAGCTATGTGGTTCACCTCTCTCTCCCATGATGTGATCTTTATGTGATCGTGAGCTTTGTATCATGTTGAATAAGTAGATGTTACTCTTCTTCATTATGTGTACTCTAGTGTGTTATTAAAGTAATCTATTCCTCCTGCCATGGTGTAACGGTGATAGTGCGTGCATCATGGTGGTACTTGGTCTAGGCTACGATTGTGATCTCTTATAGATTATGAGAATAATTATCACTATGATAGTATTGAAGTGATCTATTCCTCCTTTCATGGTGTAATGTTGACAGTGTGTGCACCGTGTTAGTACTTGGTCTGAGTTGCAATAATATTTATCTTGAGTTGTGATTTGATTTGGATATCTCTATGAGTGGTGTTTGTCAAGTACTTGATGAACTTTAAGGAGTGCTTCGTAGCCCTACACAATGATTAGTGTTATTCAATAGGAGAGTAATTCAGAGTACCATAGTGAAGAGAAGTTATTTATTTGTTCAATTATGTTATATTTGTTGGGAGTGTGTCCACTAGTGAAAGTATGATCCCTAGGCCTTGTTTCCAAGCTTTGCACACCGTTTAATTGCTGTTTTGTTACTTGTTTGCTTGCTGCCATTTTTATTCTAGATTTTATTTACTACTTATAATCATCTATACCACTTGTATTTCACTATCTCTTCGCCGAACTAGTGTACCTATATATCTGACAAGTGTATTGGGTGTGTTGGGGACACAAGAGACTTTCTGTATCGTAATTGCAGGGTTGTTTGAGAGGGATAGCTTTGACCTCTTCCTCCCTGAGTTCGATAAACCTTGGGTGATCCACTTAAGGGAAACTTGCTGCTGCTCTACAAACCTCTGCACTTGGAGGCCCAACACTGTCTACAAGAACAGAAGTGTGTGTAGACATCAAGCTCTTTTCTGGCGCCGCTGTCGGGGAGGTAAGGTAAAAGGTACTCGCATCCTCCTGTGTGAGTGCTCAGAGTTATTTCCTTTATATTCTGCAATTACCTCTTTTTGTTTCTTGTTTTTATTTTCACTAGTTAGGCTTAATGGAAAACAAAGAGTTCTTTAGTCTTTTTCCTGAGTTTAGATATGAAGTTGAAAAACCTTTGGAGCTTAATTTGCATGCTAATAGTGTTGTTAGTATGAATGTTTCGAACATTGTTATTACTAATGCTATAGAAAAGTCTAAGCTTGGGGAAGCTGGTTTTGTTAAGCATGATATTTTTAGTTCCCTAGCTTTAGTGGAGAAAGTTTGTTCTAATAATATTTTATCTCCCATATGTGATGTTCCTTCTTATGATGATATGTTTGAAGAATATGCTTTGCGAAATAGCTGTTCTCTAGCTTGTGATGATACTAAACCTCTAGTTTATGATGGCTATGATGATGAGTATAATATTTTCAGTTCACCTACTATTGAGGATAAAATTAGTTATGATTACAATATGCCTCCTATTTATGATGATTATGGTGATGAGAATAATTATTCTGTTGAATCTGCTCCTACTACTATTGTTCCTGTGGTGAGTATTAATTCTTTTATGCATGTGGCTCATGATAGGGATGCTTTATGTGATAGTTATATTGTTAGTTCTATTCATGATGCTCCTGAAAGTTATTATGAGAGAGGGAAACATGGTTTGATGGATCTCAACAATATTAAGTTTCCCCTCTTTATGTTGCAAATGTTGAAGTGGCACTTGTTTTATCTATCCATGCTTGCTACTATGTGCCTCATTGATTTATTTTCTTACAAGATTCCTATGCATAGGAAGTGGTTTAGATTTAAATGTCTTTTTCATTTGCTTTTTGATGCTCTCTATTGCTTTAAGTTCCTATATGGCGCCTTTGCCTCAAGCTCTTATATGGCACCCACATGAGCATCTTTGCAAATTACAGCGCCTAGCTCAAAGGCGTTAAAGAAAAGCACTCTTGGGAGATAACCCATTGTTTTATTTTCAGTACTTTTTCTTTTATTTGAGTCTTGGAAGTTATTACTACTGTAATAACCGCTCCTTATCCTTTTTATTTCATTGTTGTGCCAAGAGAAGCCTCTAATTTGAGTGAGGTAAGATTTGGGGATATTGCTGTGCTAAAACAATTTTCGGTGCTGCACCGTACAAATTTGTGAAAATTATTTGTATATCTTTTGGACCTACGATTTCTTGTGCATATGCCCCAGATTATATCCAAACTTTCATTAGTTGAACACTTTTTGATTTGAGCAACAGAACACCCCTTAAAAATTCGACCTTAGTCAGTTGTTCTGTTTTGACAGATTTCTGCCAATATTTGTGTTTGCCACTTTATCGCTTTTTTGAGTTCTTTTGATCATAGAACTTGTGGGGAAGTTGCTACAGTAGTATTGCTATATATGTGGTGGTTTTGGGTTAAAACATGAAGCAAAAAGAGGTTGATTATATGATATGCTTACACTAATGTTGCTAATAGAATTGTGTTTAGTTTTGTATGAAGGAAGTTTTCAAGTGTAGGGATTGGAGAATGATGAGATGAGTTGAAGAATGGACAAAAGCTCAAGCTTGGGGATGCCCATGCATCACCCCAAGAAATATCCAAGAAGTACAAGCGTCAAAGCTTGGGGATGCCCCCGAGGCACCCCCTTCTTCATCGGCAAAAATCAGGTCACCTTTCGAGACACTATATTTTTATTGCTTCATGCACTATGTGTTTTTCTTGGAGCGTCAGTTGTTTTTGTTTTCAGTATTAGTTTAGTTTAGTTTTTTGCAATAAATGGTTATATCACATCATGTTTCTTTTGGAGGAGATGAACTCGCTTTTCATTTACCAAGAACACTCTAGTTTTCACTCTTATCGTTCAACGAGTGTTCTCTTTTTCTGCTACTGCGTTTAGCATGCATTTTTTGCCTTGATTTTTGTTCAGATCTTGTTTTATCTTTGCATAAAGGTGTATTTGGACCTCTGGTATATGTTGGTTTTCCTCAAAAGAGTTTCCTCAAAAAGGTTTGAATGGTGTTGGAAAAGAGAAAAAGCTTTATGCAAAACAAAAAAGTGGTACAAGAAGGAGCTTGTGTAGACTGCGGCTTAGGCTTTTTCATGTCGTGCTTGATGTCTTTTTGATAGTATGCTTAGTGGTTTTGCTGTAGCATGACTTGTCTCAAATGACTGAGATTGCTTAATGAGCCATTGAAAAAATCATGCGTTGTTTTAATTATTTGGAAGCATTATTTTGGCTTTCTCCTTTGATGCTTTATTTGGGTTGACTTGGCACATGCTTACACATGTTGACTACAAAAATAAGTCGCCTATAGCCTCTATGATCATTTAGTTTTTGACTTTTGATGCCATCTTATGCTTCTTTTAATGTTGCTTTGTCGCTTTGCATGATTATGGCCGTTATTGCTCTCTTAGTTGGTCGCTCCCAGTCTTTTGCTAGCCCTCATTTTGTACTGAGTATGAGCTCTACTCGTGCATCCAACTCCTAAAAACCAAGTTTGCCATTGTGTCCACTATAAATTCCTATGCATGGTATTTGCAAGCCATTCCAAGTAAATTTTCATGTGCTACCTTTCAAAAAACTTTCAAAATACTTCTCATTTTGTGACACTGTTTTCAGCTCATGGGGACGTAGTGGTCGGATTTGCTATCTTCCATATTGCTTATTCCAAAAATAAAAAAAATAAAAAAATAAAGAAAAAAAAGGCACTCCTCCATGGTATGTGAATGTTGGTGGGCACCCGATGGAATCGGTTAGCCATGGTTTGAGAAAGGAAAAAAGGTGGGGAGGAGTGCCAAGCTTTATAAAAAGAGCACAAAAAGTGCTAATCTCTCTCTCAAAAACTTGCTTCATTTTTGTATGGAAGATAGTAAGAACCTCATTGCCAGTCGTTGACAAAGACAACCACCTCTCAAAACCAATTTTTATCTCTCTGTTTTACAAATGAAAAGCTCTAGCACATGTTTAATCACTGCTTCCCTCTGCGAAGGGCCTTTCTTTTACTTTTATGTTGAGTCACCACCTTGTATCTTTATGCACCGTCTAAGAGAGCATAGTTGTCATTCTGAGTATAATGTGCATTATCCCAAAGTTTTCATTGATTGTTTCATGATCATGGTTTCACTTGTTCTTAAATTATTTGTATCTAGTCGCCCTGTTAAACTTGAAGGTGTCCTATGCATTTATGTTTTGCTCTCCATGAAGGACAAGCTAAAAACCATTTGTATATTTTTCCTTATGATTTGAACACACGTTTGACTTTCATTGTTTCATTCTCATGATCTTTTGTTTGTGTTCATTTTCATGCTTACAACATGGTTGCTAAGTTCTTATTGTCAAGATTATATCTTTCATGCCCATGTTTTAAGTTCTTATGATCCCAGCTCACAATGCTTACATATATGATCAAGATTGTGTAGGTGCATGTCACCTCAAAAATTATTTCTTTTGTTATCACTTACCTACTCGAGGACGAGCAGGAGTTAAACTTGGAGATGCTGATACGTCTCAAACGTATCTATAATTTTTGATGCTCCATGCTTGTTTTTACACCATTTGCCTTGTGTTTCGTTACACTTCGTGGCGTTTTTATGTGATTTCTGGAACTAACCTATTGACAAGATGCCACAGTGCCAGTTCCCTGTTTTCTGCTGTCTTTGTGTTTCAGAAAAGCTACACAGGAAATACTCTCAGAATTGGATGAAACAAGTTCCAGAAGTCTTATTTTTCCCGGAAGCTTCCAGAGAACCGAAGAGGAGTAGGAGTGGGGCCACGAGGGGCCCTCACGCCAGGCCGGCGCGGCCCAGGCCCTGGCCGCGCTGCCTAGGTGTGAGAGCGCCCTGGCAGCCCCTTGACGATGCCCCTTCGCCTATATAAAGCCTCGGGACAGAAAACCCTAAAAGAGTTGGCGAAATTTCCAGAACAGTTCCGCAGCGCCACCACCGTCGAAGCCAAATTTCGGGGGACAGAAGTCTCTGTTCCGGCACCCTGCCGGGATGGGGAAGTGCCCCCGGAGCCATCTCCATCGGTCTCCATCGCCGTCTCCACCGTCTCCATCGACCTCACCGCCATCTCCATCAACCTTGCTATCTCCTATGATGAGGAGGGAGTAGTTCTCCCCCGGGGCTGAGGGCTCTACCGGTAGCTATGTGGTTCACCTCTCTCTCCCATGATGTGATCTTTATGTGATCGTGAGCTTTGTATCATGTTGAATAAGTAGATGTTACTCTTCTTCATTATGTGTACTCTAGTGTGTTATTAAAGTAATCATCTATTCCTCCTGCCATGGTGTAACGGTGACAGTGCGTGCATCATGGTGGTACTTGGTCTAGGCTACGATTGTGATCTCTTATGGATTATGAGAATAATTATCACTATGATAGTATTGAAGTGATCTATTCCTCCTTTCATGGTGTAATGTTGACAGTATGTGCACCGTGTTAGTACTTGGTCTAAGTTGCAATAATATTTATCTTGAGTTGTGATTAGATTTGGATATCTCTATGAGTGGTGTTTGTCAAGTACTTGATGAACTTTAAGGAGTGCTTCGTAGCCCTACGCAATGATTAGTGTTATTCAATAGGAGAGTAATTCAGAGTATCATAGTGAAGAGAAGTTATTTATTTGTTCAATTATGTTATATTTGTTGGGAGTGTGTCCACTAGTGAAAGTATGATCCCTGGGCCTTGTTTCCAAGCTTTGCACACCGTTTACTTGCTATTTTGTTATTTGTTTGCTTGCTGCCATTTTTATTCTAGATTGCATTTACTACTTATAATCATCTATACCACTTGTATTTCACTATCTCTTCGCCGAACTAGTGCACCTATACATCTGACAAGTGTATTGGGTGTGTTGGGGACACAAGAGACTTTCTGTATCGTAATTGCAGGGTTGTTTGAGAGGGATAGCTTTGACCTCTTCCTCCCTGAGTTCGATAAACCTTGGGTGATCCACTTAAGGGAAACTTGCTGCTGCTCTACAAACCTCTGCACTTGGAGGCCCAACACTGTCTACAAGAACAGAAGCGTGTGTAGACATCACCTATGGCATCGCAATGTTTACAAAGAAAAGGATAAAGCTTACAAACCTTTTTACCGAGCTTGCCTATAGCCTTGTGCCACATTCAGGTTTCTTCATTTGCGTGGTGGACACAATAATCTTCCTTGTTGTGACTCTGTTCACACGGTCTATGTACTCCACAAAAATTAACATGCTTATAGGAAATAGGACTTTCAGAGGTTCGAGCATGTTTATTGCAATCATCAACAATAATATCACTTTCTATGCAAGTGTCCTTAAAAGGTTCATGATACACGTCCCCATTTCCTTTAGGAACATTAATATGAGAAGCAAAGGCTTTAAAACAATCAATCATAATTTGAGGATCAAGACCATACTTAGCACTAAGCTCTTGAAAATTAGCAGTTTCAGCGAAAGACTTAATGCAATCAAACTTGTAATTCATACCTGATCCTTTACCTTTGTCACTATCCCAACCTTCAATATTGTTTTGAATTGTTTCAAGCAGATCCCACTTGGTGTAACATCCTTGCTTGTGAAAGACCCATCAAAGCATGCATCTAGATAGTCCTTGTAATATCCTCAAAGCCTTGCATAAAAATTATTAATAACAATATTATGGGGAAGATCATGAATGGGACATTTGTGCATTAGTGACTTCAATCTTCCCCACGCTTGGGCAATGCTTTCTCCCTCATGCAGATGAAAATTATAAATGTAATTCCTATCTTTATAAACCTCACTAGAAGGATAGAATTTAGAATAAAAGAGAAGTACAATTTCCTCCCAATCAATAGGTCGGCCATCCTTCAGTGTTTTATACCATTCCGCAGCTCTGCCCTTCAGTGATAGAGAAAATAGCTTCCTCTTAACTTGGTTCATTGAAATACCTGCATGCTACTCGTGTGATGATGTGGGAGCAGTGAGTCCTTGTGCGTGGTGATGACCAGCCCGTTGGGAACCCCAAGAGGAAGGTATGATGAGTGTAGCGGCTAGTCTTCCCTCAGTTAAGAAACCAAGGTATGTCGATCAGGAGAAGGGAGACGGTGACGACTGAAGGTGATGCAGACTGGCTTAGTGACACTCCAACAAGGGCGCCGTTTAACGATACTTGTTGACTCGTCTTCGGCCAGCAGCAACGCGGAACCTGCACACACACAGACAAATACTTTGTTCCCAACTTGCGATGAGGTTGTCAATCTCACCGGTTTGCTTGAAACAAAGGTTATGAGTGTATCGAGTGGAAAACAGTAGTAAAATGCTAGTAAAGTAAACAGTGCGGGAAAAGTAAACAGGTGATTGCAATATGATTAAAATAGGACCGGGGTCCACAGTTCACTAGTGGTGTCTCTCCATAGATAAAATAACATGCTGGGTAAACAAATTACAGTTGGGCAATTGATAGAATAAAGATAACGTGATATGTCAAGAAGATCACTATGAGATTCACTCTGGGCATTACAACAAAATACATAGACCGCCATCCAACTGCATCTATGACTAATAATCCACCCCCAGGGATATCATCCGAACACCCCGAAAGTATTAAGTTGCGAACAACAGATAATTGCATTAAGCAAAGTGTGTAATGTAAACAAAGCATATGCCCTTGAGCATATGAATGTTGTTTTCTCCCTAGTAGCAACAACACATCTACCACCTTAGAGGTTTCTGTCACTCCCCCAGGTGAAATAGAGGCATGAACCCACTATCGAGCATAAATACCCCCTCTTGGAGTCACTAGCAACTACTCGGCCAAGATAGCTACTAACAACGGAGAGCATGCAAGATCATAAACAACATAGAGATAACAAAAGATATAATTCAGTACAGCAACTTAATCATAAACACCAATATTCATCGGATCCCAACAAACCAACATCATAGTATTACATAACGGTGATCTCAATCATGTAGGGCAGCTCATGAGATCTAAACATGAAGCACATGGTGGAGAAGACAACCATCTAGCTACTGCTATGGACCCATAGTCCAAGGTAGACTACTCACTCATCGCTCCGGAGGCAAGCATGGCGATGAAGAAGACCTCCGGTGGCGATTCCCCTCTCCGGCAGGGTGCCGGGAAGAGCTTCTGGACCCTCCCGATCTTCGGGTCGACGGCGGCGGCGGATCGCGATGTATTCTGGAAAACTGATCGGGCCCTTAGGTTTTTCTCGTCAGGGGGTACTTATAGGCGAAAGGGGACTGTCAGAGGGGGTCCCACGCCCCCTCACACGGGGCCGGCGCGGCCAGGGGCCTGGCCACGCCACCCCTGTGTGTGGGGCCCACGTGGCCCCTCTCCTTCTCTCCTTCGGATGTTTGGGAGCTCCCCGGTGACATATGACTTCAGGAAAACACAAAAACAGCAGAAAACAGGAAACTGGCACTGTGGCACTTCGTTAATAGGTTAGTTCCGGAAAATGTATAAAAATGCCACTAAGTGTAACGAAACAATAGGCAAATGGTGTAAAACAAAGCATGGAGCATCAAAAATTATAGATACGTTTGAGACGTATCAAGCATCCCCAAGCTTAACTCCTGCTCGTCCTCGAGTAGGTAAGTGATAACAAAAGAATAATTTTTGAGGTGACATGCACCTACACAATCTTGATCATATATGTAAGCATTGATGAGCTGGGATCAATAGAACTTAAAACATGGGCATGAAAGATATAATCATGACAATAAGAACTTAGCAACCATGTTGTAAACATGCAAATGAACACAAACAAAAGATCATGATAATGAAACAATGAAAGTCAAACGTGTGTTCAAATCATAAGGAAAAACATACAAGTGGTTTTCAGCTTGTCCTTCAAAGAGAGCAAAACATAAATGCATAGGACACCTCAAAGTTTAAGAGGGCGACTAGATACAAATAATTTAAGAACAAGTGAAACCAATCAATATGAGTCAATCAATGAACCTTGGGACAATGCATATCACACTAAGAATGACAACTATGCTCTCTTAATGGTGCATAAAGAAAGAAGGTGGTGACTCAACATAAAATTAAAAGAAAGGCCCTTCGCAGAGGGAAGCAGTGATTGCAAGTTTTATAACCTTCAAAAATTATGGTACTTACCGGCTTTGAGCTCTCATTGCCCCCATCATAAGCATCTTGAATGGTTAAAGTTAATGCGAGAACAGTTATGATGCATATGCTTGACAAATCATAAGTTGAAAACCTCGTGTCCCGTGAATACGAGTACCCAAACTATGCTAGTTTACTTAGAGTCCCAAGCAAGGCTCTTGTCATTGTAAGTATATGCATATCATTGAGAACCGCCAATGGGGTACCTCCGTGCCCGATGACATGGAACAAGCCCACACCAAAATGACAGGACAAGCAGACAATGAACACCTCGACATCTCTTTTATTTGCTATATTGTTTAGCTTTTTATTGTGAGATGCGTCGTCGAATGTTCACCATGGGTATGCTGCAAATTTCCACCATGAATTATGCATGGCTTAGATTGGCGGCCCGGCGTTTCCCTAACACATATAAAAACTCCATGATCCTCACAAGATTCCCAATTCATTTCACACAGCGGGCATCCATAAACAAAAGATCACAATATCAACTCAAATAAGAAGTGCAATGTTGAAAGCTTGCCCCATGACGGCATGGTTGGGCTAGAATCCAACTTACAACTTGCAAGCATAACAACTCAGCATAAAAGACCACAATGTCAAATTTTTAGAACAAGAAAAAGTAAAGTGTGCCTTCCGGTTCGTGAGAGCTTTACTGACCGAATTTCGCATAACACTGGTAAGAGTTTAATTTGAAGAGAATATAAAAGCAAGTCAAATTTACTTGGAATAGCAAATTGCTAGTAGGTATGTATGGTGGACACAATGGAAAATTTTGGCTTTTAGGAGTTGGATGCACGAGTAGAGCTCATACTCAGTACAAGGCGAGGGCTAGCAAAAGACTGGGAGCGACCAACTAAGAGAGCAATAATGGCCATAATCATGCAAAGCGACAAAGCGACATTAAAAGAAGCATACGATGGCATCAAAAGTCAAAAACTAAATGATCATGAAGGCTAATGGCGACTTTGGAAGAGTCTAACATGTGTGAGCATGCGCCAAGTCAACCCAAATAAAGCATCAAGGAGAAAACCAAAATAATGCTTCCATACAATAAAAACAACGCATGATTTTTTCAAAGGCTCATTAAGCAATCTCAGTTATTTGAGACAAGTCATGCTACAGCAAAACCACTAAGCATACTATCAAAAAGACATCAAGCATGACATGAAAAAGCCTAAGCCGCAGTCTACACAAGCTCCTTCTTGTACCACTATTTTGCACAAAGCTTTTTCTCTTTTCCAACACCATTTGAAACCTTTATAAACACCTCTTTTGATGAAAACCAATAAAGTTCAGAGGCAAAAATGCACCTTGATGAAAAGATATGACAAGATCTGAACGCATATCAAGGCGAAAACGAAAACCAAAAGCAGTAGCAGAAAAACTAGAATGCTCGATTTATAAGAGTGAAAACTAGAGCATTCTTTGCAAATGAAAACGAGTACATCTCCTCCAAAGGAAATTTGTTGGGGTCCAACCATTTATTGCAGCAAACAAACAAACTAAACAAACTAAGAAAACTAAAACAACTGACGCTCCAAGAAAAACACATAGTGCATGAAGCAATAAAAATATAGTGTCTTGAAAGGTGACCTGATTTTTGCCGATGAAGAAGGGGTGCCTCGGGGGCATCCCCAAGCTTTGACGCTTGTACTTCTTGGATATTTCTTGGGGTGATGCATGGGCATCCCCAAGCTTGAGCTTTTGTCCGTTCTTCAACTCATCTCATCATTCTCCAATCCCTACACTTGAAAACTTCCTTCATACAAAACTAAACACAATTCTATTAGCAACATTAGTGTAAGCATAAAATATATTCAACCTCTTTTAGCTTCAGGTTTCAACCCAAAACCACCACATATAGAGTATATACTACTGTAGAAACTTCCACAAGAGTTCCATGATCAAAAAGAACTCAAAAGAAAGCGATAAAGTGGCAAAAACAAATATTGGCAGAAATCTGTCAAAACTGGACAGCTGATAATGGACGAATTTTTGAGGGATTTTCTGTTGCTCAAATCAAAAAGTGTTCAACTAAGAAAAGTTTGGATATAACCTGGGGCATAAGCACAAGAAATCGCAGGTCCAAAAGGTAAACAGAGAATTTTCACGAATTTTTACGGTGCAGCACCGAAAACAGTTTCAGGACAGCAATAACCCCAAATCTTTACCTCACTCAAATTAGAGGCTTCTCTTGGCACAAAAACGAAATAAACAAGATAAGGAGCGGTCATTACAGTAGTAATGACTTCCAAGACTCAAGAAAAAGAAAAAGTACTGAAAAGTAAACAATGGGTTATCTCCCAAGAGTGCTTTTCTTTAACGCCTTTGAGCTAGGCGCAGAAAATTGCGAATCAAGTAATATCAAGTGATGAAGCATTAAGATCAACAGAAGAGGTCTTGTCAATAAGGCATTGTATTTCATCCACATAAGTTTTTGAAGACCCTTGGTGATCATGCTTTGGTACACTATTCTCATCAAAAAGATTTTCAGGACAAATCCAAGCAAAATTGTTTTCAAAAGCATCATTCAATCCCATAAGCTTGCAAGGTATAGGTATCTCGGCCTCCCCATCATGTGTATCAATAACCGTTATAGGTGAACCGAGTTTATTAAAACGTTTAAGAACCTTCCTAGCTTCAATAACAACATCCTTAAATTCTAAACGCAAAGTTTCCAAGATAAAAGCTTTCTTTTCGGGGTCCTCAATTTCATGAAGCTTAAGGAACATATATTGCATAAAAGGATTAAGACTAGCAAACCTAGTTTCGAACATGTCAATTAATATAACAGAAGCAACTTCAATACTAGGAGCTAACTCAATCAAAGACTTTTCCTCAACTTCATCATGCATACTAATGTGATTAAAGAACTCCTCAATGTTACTTTTGCCAATAATTGAACCACTCCCTACAGAGAGGTCCTCCAGAACGAACTTAGGAAACGACATGATAAACTAAAGTAAAGAAATAACAACTACCAAGGATTCTAATTTTTTTGGGTTTTTGATATAAAACAATGCAGGTAAAATAAAATAAAGTAAAGCAAAACAAATAACAAAGTAAAGTATGTGTGTGCGAAGAACTCCCCTCACAGAAGTCTTCTCTTCCTTCCCCGGCAACGACGCCAGAAAATTAGCTGCTACTCGTGTGATGATGTGGGAGCAGTGAGTCCTTGTGCGTGGTGATGACCAGCCCGTTGGGAACCCCAAGAGGAAGGTATGATGAGTGTAGCGGCTAGTCTTCCCTCAGTTAAGAAACCAAGGTATGTCGATCAGGAGAAGGGAGACGGTGACGACTGAAGGTGATGCGGACTGGCTTAGTGACACTCCAACAAGGGCGCCGTTTAACGATACTTGTTGACTCGTCTTCGGCCAGCAGCAACGCGGAACCTGCACACACACAGACAAATACTTTGTTCCCAACTTGCGATGAGGTTGTCAATCTCACCAGTTTGCTTGAAACAAAGGTTATGAGTGTATCGAGTGGAAAACAGTAGTAAAATGCTAGTAAAGTAAACAGTGCGGGAAAAGTAAACAGGTGATTGCAATATGATTAAAATAGGACCGGCGTCCATAGTTCACTAGTGGTGTCTCTCCATAGATAAAATAACATGCTGGGTAAACAAATTACAGTTGGGCAATTGATAGAATAAAGATAACGTGATATGTCAAGAAGATCACTATGAGATTCACTCTGGGCATTACAACAAAATACATAGACCGCCATCCAACTGCATCTATGACTAATAATCCACCCCCAGGGATATCATCCGAACACCCCGAAAGTATTAAGTTGCGAACAACAGATAATTGCATTAAGCAAAGTGTGTAATGTAAACAAAGCATATGCCCTTGAGCATATGAATGTTGTTTTCTCCCTAGTAGCAACAGCACATCTACCACCTTAGAGGTTTCTGTCACTCCCCCAGGTGAAATAGAGGCATGAACCCACTATCGAGCATAAATACCCCCTCTTGGAGTCACTAGCAACTACTCGGCCAAGATAGCTACTAACAACGGAGAGCATGCAAGATCATAAACAACATAGAGATAACAAAAGATATAATTCAGTACAGCAACTTAATCATAAACACCAATATTCATCGGATCCCAACAAACCAACATCATAGTATTACATAACGGTGATCTCAATCATGTAGGGCAGCTCATGAGATCTAAACATGAAGCACATGGTGGAGAAGACAACCATCTAGCTACTGCTATGGACCCATAGTCCAAGGTAGACTACTCACTCATCGCTCCGGAGGCAAGCATGGCGATGAAGAAGACCTCCGGTGGCGATTCCCCTCTCCGGCAGGGTGCCGGGAAGAGCTTCTGGACCCTCCCGATCTTCGGGTCGACGGCGGCGGCGGATCGCGATGTATTCTGGAAAACTGATCGGGCCCTTAGGTTTTTCTCGTCAGGGGGTACTTATAGGCGAAAGGGGACTGTCAGAGGGGGTCCCACGCCCCCTCACACGGGGCCGGCGCGGCCAGGGGCCTGGCCGCGCCACCCCTGTGTGTGGGGCCCACGTGGCCCCTCTCCTTCTCTCCTTCGGATGTTTGGGAGCTCCCCGGTGAAATATGACTTCAGGAACTTGTTCCGTCCAATTCCGAGAATATTTCCTGTGTATCACTTCTGAAACACAAAAACAGCAGAAAACAGGAAACTGGCACTGTGGCACTTCGTTAATAGGTTAGTTCCGGAAAATGTATAAAAATGCCACTAAGTGTAACGAAACAATAGGCAAATGGTGTAAAACAAAGCATGGAGCATCAAAAATTATAGATACGTTTGAGACGTATCACTGCACATTGGAACAACTCGCATAATTCATGTATAAAGAGCAAATGATCACCAGGATGGACAGTTCCATCTCCTAAATAGCAGTTATTCATAGCACGGTCGACAATTTTCATAGGTATTTTAAAAGGATGAGGAGCACAAGCATCATTAGAAACATCACATATGGGAGATAAAATATCATCAGAGCAAACTTTCTCCACTAAAGCTGGGGAACTAAAAATATCATGCTTAACAAAACCAGCTTCCCCAAGCTTAGACTTTTCTAAAACGGTGTTCAAAGCATTCATACTAACAACACTACTAGCATGCAAATTAAGCTCCAAAGGTTTTTCAATTTTCTCTTCAAATCTAAACTTAGGAAAAAGACTAAAGAACTCTTTACTTTCCATTAAGCCTAACTAGTGAAAATAAAAACAAGAAACAAAAAGATAAAATTGCAAAATCTAAAGGAAATAACTTCGAGCACTCACACAGGAGGATGCGAGTACCTTTTACCTTACCTCCCCGGCAACGACGCCAGAAAAGAGCTTGATATCTACGCACGCGTCTGTTCTTGTAGACAGTGTTGGGCCTCCAAGTGCAGAGGTTTGTAGAACAGCATCAAGTTTCCCATAAGTGGATCACCCAAGGTTTATCGAACTCAGGGAGGAAGACGTCAAAGCTATCCCTCTCAAGCAACCCTGCAATTACGCTACAGAAAGTCTCTTGTGTCCCCAACACACCCAATACACTTGTCAGATGTATAGGTGCACTAGTTCGGCGAAGAGATAGTGAAATACAAGTAGTAGTGATGATTATGAGTAGTAAATGTAATATGAAATAAGTATCGCTGCGAGCAAACATGTAACAAAACTGAAAGGAAACGGTGTGCAATGCTTGGAAACAAGGCCTAGGGATCATACTTTCACTAGTGGACACACTCTCAACAAATATAACACAATTGAACCAATAGATACTATCATCAATATGCAACTCAAAACAATTCTCCAATGGATAACAAACACTAATCATGCGTAGGGCTACGAAGCACTCCTCAAAATCTGTATGTACCCAAACTAGATTGTCCCACACTATCACCGTGAATGCACTAGATGGTTCCAACAAACACCAAAAATTCATAGAGACATTAATCAAAAAGATACACATGATGCGCACACTAGTCACCTTCACACCATGATACAAGGTATCTCTGGAGATTACAAATATAAAGCACGGGAGTAGCATAATATCTGAATAATAACGTCTACCAATTCAACTAGATACAAAGCTCACGATCACATAAAGATCACATCATGGGAGAGAGAGGTGAACCACATAGCTACCGGTAGAGCCCTCAGCCCCGAGGGAGAACTACTCCCTCCTCATCATAGGAGACAGCAAGGTTGATGGAGATGGCGGTGAGGTCGATGGAGACGGCGGAGACGGTGATGGAGACCGATGGAGATGGCTCTGGGGGCACTTCCCTGTCCCGGCAGGGTGCCAGAACAGAGACTTCTGTCCCCCAAAATTCGTCGGCGGCGGTGGCGGAGCTGCGGAACTATTCTGGGAAAAACGCCGATTCTTTTAGGGTTTTCTGCCCCGAGGCTTCTTATAGGCGAAGGGGCGTCGTCGGGAGGCGACCAGGGCGGTCACACAATGGGTGGGCGCGGCCAGGGGCTGGGCTGCGCCCCCCTGTTGTGTGGGCAGCCCCTAGCCCCCCTCCGGCTCTCGTTCGGTCTTCGGTACTCTTCCGGGAAAAATAAGACTTCTGGGACTTGTTTCGTCCAATTCCGAGAATATTTCCTGTGTAGCTGTTCTGAAACACAAAAATAGCAGAAAACAGGGAACTGGCACTGTGGCATCTTGTCAATAGGTTAGTTCCGGAAATCGCATAAAAATGCCACGAAGTGTAACGAAACACAAGGCAAATGGTGTAAAAACAAGCATGGAGCATCAAATATTATAGATACGTTTGAGACGTATCAAGGACACCTTCAAATTTAAGAGGGCGACTAGATACAAATAATTTAAGAACAAGCAAAACCATAATCATGAATCAATCAATGATAAATTTTGGGACTATGCACATTAGACTCAGAATGACAACTATGCTCTCTTAGACGGTGCATAAAGGTAGAAGGTGGAGACTCAACATAAAAGTAAAAGAAAGGCCCTTCGCAGAGGGAAACAGTAATTAAGCATGTGCTAGAGCTTTTTATTTGTAAAACAGAGAGAAAATTTTGTTTTGAGAGGTGGTTATTCTTGTCAACGACTGGCAATGCGGTTCTTACTATCTTCCATACAAAGCAAGTTTTTGAGAGAGAGATTGGCACTTTTGTTCTCTTTGATAAAGCTTGGCACTCCTCCCCACTTTTCCTTTCACAAAACATGGCTAACTGATTCCATCAGGTGCCCACCAACTTTCACATACCATGGAGGAGTGCCTTTTTTCTTTCCTTTTTTCCTTTTTTTTTCTTTTTGGAATAAAACAATTATTGAAGATAGAAAATCCGACCACTACGTCCCCCTGAGCTGAAAACAGTGTCACAAAATGAGAAGTATTTTGAAGGTTTTTGAAAGGTAGCACATGAAAATTTACTTGGAATGGCTTGCAAATACCATGCATAGGAATTTATAGTGGACACATTGGCAAACTTGGTTTTTGGGAGTTGGATGCACGAGTAGAGCTCATACTCAGTACAAAATGAAGGCTAGCAAAAGACTGGGAGCGACCAACTAAGAGAGGAATAACGGTCATAATCATGCATAGCGACAAAATATCATTAACCAAAGCATAAAGTCATATCACAAGTCAAAAACCAAATGATCATAGAGGCTATATGGCGACTTCCTATGAAAAAGAGTCTTGTAAAGAGCTAGGCACAGTAATTTGAGAAGATGCTCACATAAATACCGGAAAAAACTTGAAGCAAGAGAGAGCATCAAAAAGCAAATACGAAACAAATTTAAATCTAAACCACTTCCTATGAAAAAGAGTCATGTAAAGAGACAAGTCATGAAAGCACAAAGCAACTAACATAGGAAGGCAAAACAAGTGCAGCTTCAAGAATTCCAACAAAAAGAGGGGAAACTTAATATTATTGAGATCCATCAAACCATGTTTCCCTCTCTCATAATAACTTTCAGTAGCATCATGAATAGAATTAAAAATATAACTATCACATAAAACATCCTTATCATGAGCCACATTTATAAAATAATTAATACTCCCCACATGAACAATCATAGTAGGAGCAAATTCACCAAAATAACTATTCTCATCACCATAATCATCAAAAATAGGAGGCATATTGTAATCATACCTTGCTTTCTCCTCAATAGTAGGTGAACTGAAAATATCATACTCATCATTGTAATCATCATAAGCAATAGAATAGCTATCTTCCAAAATGTGTTCACTTGTAAACATATCATCATTGGAAGGAACATGGATAGCACTAATGGTACAATAATTATTAACCTTATAATTTTCAAAATTGGTACCAAAAGGATTTTCAATATCAAAAGTAGAGTGCTTTTCCCAATCATGATCACTAATATAGGTAACAGGCATAGGAACATCATCGAGTTCAGACTCATCAAAAACTATAATAGGAGCAACATGCTTAGGGGAAAATACTGTTTCCTCTCTCCTTTTACTCCTCCTCTTCTTCTTCTTCTTCTTATTCTTTTTCTTCTTCTTCTTCTTCTTCTTCTTCCTCTTTCCTTCTTTAGGAGGGAGAGGCTTGAAAGGAAGCTTCTCCACATAATCTGGTTTATTGACAGAAACAATAGAGGAGACTTTGGAGGATTCCTCCTTTTTGTTAATGAGAAAGAAACACATATCAGACCTGTCATATTTTGGTAAAGCATCCTCTTTTATAACATTTTGTATGTAAGTATTTGCGCAACATTCTTTAACACAATAAAGATGACAACCCTGCATGATGCTAATATTATTAAAAGCACTCATATCTACCAAAGAAATTTTTCTTGATAACTCTTCACACCCCAAAAATAAAGTAAGCTCATCATGCTGATTGAGAGTGATCTTTTCATCACAATACAAACTTGCGGTACTTATTGGATTAGAAAGGTCATTATTATGGCCTGAGCATTGAAAATTAAAATGACCCACTTCATAGCAAAGTTCACAAATAAAAGGATAAAGGACACAAACCTTTTCACCAAGCTCATCTAGAGCGCTGTGCCACATTCTAGTTTCTTCATTCCTGTGGTTGATACAATAATCCTCTTTGATGTGATTCTGTTCACAAGGTCTAAGTGCTCCACAAAAATTAACATGCTTATAAGAAAATAATACTTTCAGAAGTTTTAGCATGTTTATTGCAATCATCAATAACAATATCGCTTTCTATGCAAGTGTCTTTAAAAGGTTCATGATACACGTCCCCATTTCCTTTGGGAACATTAATATGAGAAGCAAAGGCTCTAAAGCAATCAACCATAATTTGAGGATCAAGACCATATTTAGCACTAAGCTCTTGAAAATCAGCAGTTTCAGCGAAATACTTAATGCAATCATACTCATAATTTATACCTAATCCATTACCTTTGTTGATATCCCAATCTTCAATATTGCTTTGAATTGTTTCAAGCAGATCCCACTTAGCGTCAACCTCCTTGATTGTGAAGGATCCCTCAAAATAGGCATCTAGATAGTCCCTGTAATGTCCTAAAAGCCTTGCATAAAAATTATTAATAACAATATTACGGGGAAGATCATGAATGGGACATTTGAGCATTAGTAACGTCAATCTTCCCCACGCTTGGGCAATGCTTTCTCTGTCATGAGGATGAAAATTATAAATATAATTCCTATCTTTATGAACCTCACTAGAAGGGTAGAATTTAGAATAAAAGAGATATACAATTTCCTCCCAGCCAATAGATTGGCCATCCTTCAGCGTCTTATACCATTCCGCAGCTCTGCCTTTTAGTGATAAAGAGAATAGCTTCCTCTTAACTTCACTTGTAGAAATACCTGCACACTTGAACAAATCGCATAATTCATGTATAAAGAGCAAATGATCACCGGGATGGACAGTTCCATCCCCTAAATAGTAGTTATTCATAGAACGTTCAACAATTTTCATAGGTATTTTAAAGGAACGAGGATCACAAACATCAATAGAATCATCACATATGGGAGATAAAATATCATCAGAGCGAATTTTCTCCACTAAAGCTGGGGAACTAAAAATATCATGCTTAACAAAACCAGCTTCCCCAAGCTTAGACCTTTCTATAGTATTAGCAATAACGATATTCAAAGAATTCATACAAATAACATTGCTATGTGAATAAAGTTCCAAAGGTTTTTCAAACACTTCATGTCCTAACTCAGGAAAAATACTATAAAACTCTTTGTTTTCCATTAAGCCTAACTAGTGAAAATAAACACAAGAAACAAAAAGATATAATTGCAGAATCTAAAGGAAATAACTTCGAGCACTCACACACGAGGATGTGAGTACCTTTTACCTTACCTCCCCGGCAACGGCGCTAGAAAAGAGCTTGATGTCTACGCACGCTTTTGTTCTTGTAGACAGTGTTGGGCCTCCAAGTGCAGAGGTTTGTAGAACAGCAGCAAGTTTCCCTTAAGTGGATCACCCAAGGTTTATCGAACTCAGGGAGGAGGAGGTCAAAGCTATCCCTCTCAAGCAACCCTGCAATTACGATGCAAGAAGTCTCTTATGTCCCCAACATACCCAATACACTTGTCAGATGTATAGGTGCACTAGTTCGGTGAAGAGATAGTGAAATACAAGTAATATGGATGATTATAAGTAGTAAATGCAATCTGAAATAAATATCGCTGTGAACAAACATGTAACAAACTGAATGTAAACGGTGTTTCAATGCTTGGAAACAAGGCCTAGGGATCATACTTTCACTAGTGGACACTCCCAACAAAGATAACATAATTGAACACATAAATAACTATCTTCACTATGCAACTCTAAACTATTCTCCAATGGATAATGAACACTAATCATGTGTAGGGCTACGAAGCACTCCTCAAAGTTCGCACTTCCCCATACTTGATTGCCCCACACTGTCACCTTGAGCGCACTAGATGGTTCCAACAAACACCAACAATCCATAGAGACATTAACCAAAAAGACACACACAATGTGCACACTGCCACCTTCACATCATGGTACAAGGTGTCTCCGGAGATTATAATAATAAAGCACGGGAGTATCATAATATCTGAAGAATAGCATCTACCAATTCAACTAGATACAAAGCTCACGATCACATATAGATCACATCATGGGAGAGAGAGATGAACCACATAGCTACCAGTAGAGCCCTTAGTGGAGAACTACTCCCTTCTCATCGTTGAAGAAGATGGCGGTGAAGTCGATGGAGACGGCGATGGAGGCGATGGAGATGGCTCCGGGGGCTCTTCCCCGTCCCGGCAGGGTGCTGGAACAGAGACTTCTTTCCCCCCGAAATTCGTCAATGGCGGCGGCGAAGCTGCGGGACGTCTTCTGGAAAATTGCCGATTGATTTAGGGTTTTCGCGATGAGGGGAATATATAGGCGGAAGGGCGGCGTCAGGAAGTGGACCAAGGGGGCTCACCCCATGGTGGCGTGGCCAGGGCTTGGCCCGCGCTGCCCTAGGGTGTGGCCAGGTCCTGGCCCCCCTTCGTCTCTGCTTTGGACTCCGACTCGTGTTCTGGAAAAATAGGAGGTTTGGCTTTTGTTTCGTCCAATTCTGAGAATATTTCATGTGTAGCTTTTCTGAAACACAAAAACAACAGAAAATAGGGAACTCGCACTGTGGTGTCTCGTTAGTAGGTTAGTCCCAGAAAATACATAAAAATGCCATGAAGTGTAACAAAACACAAAGCAAATGGTGTATAAACAAGCATGAAGCATCAAAATTATAGATACGTTTGAGACGTATCACTTACGTACAATGAGTCAAGTACATCAGGAATTCACGCTAGTTTCAATTCAATCACATAAAAATACATTTGACCATTTTGTTGATCTTTTTTACATTGGGTAATAAGGCATATCGGGCTTCGTAATGAACCCTGATATTTTTATTTTCATATCCACATTTGCTTAAAAAATCAATACCATATTTGTACTAGTATTTTTAAAACGAATCCGGATAGTTGACATATCTATATTTCTTTTATCATATGGACTGATATATTTCCACACCCATTTTCAATTTCACGAATGTGAATGTCGGATAATTTGGATTTTCCAGTACTAGTTCCCACCCCTATCAACAGCCACCACTGTACTAGGTAATAATGTTGATTGTTTTTCAAAAGGGGGACATAGCCCCGTACACATGGAGACCATAATTCTAGTATGCCGACAACCGGGCAAGCTAGTACGTGTGCCTCAGTGTTTTAAGTCCTTCACTCATGCACAAAGCTAGCTAAGGCGATGTTAGAAGCCCTTTTTTTGTTCCCATTTAGATTGATGATGAATCTTTTGAGGTAGCTTGCCTCCATGCACTAGATCACATTGAGATATTCGGATGCGACTTCGATCATTGCCACTTGAAGATTCGAGGCCAAAGCAAGACATTCAAATGCAACATTTTTTAGAAGGCTGCATCGGCGTTTATTTTTATGAACACCTGGAGGTGGTGTAATCCAGTGAGTCCCGTGCACAGCTTGATGAGTAGGTGATGCCTTGAAGTTTTTAGCAGAAACTAGCTCGAGATTTCCTAGCAAAGATTCTACAAAAAGGATGAGTGGACAAAGGGCCCTGAAACACTTCGTCGTGTACTCTTAGTGGAAATTTCCCAACATAGAAAAACCATACTATCAAGAGTTGTACTTGACCTATGTGAGAACTTGAATTTTTTAAGTGATAAAACAATTCCCTCAAATATCTAAACAAAAAAAGGTATATTCCACCTTTCCATCAAGTATATATGGACTTCTAAAACTCTTGCTATAGTCCAGAACTAGTCAGAATTCACCTAAATATAGATTCAAGACTTATGAGTTTGGTCCCAGGAACCACATGTGCCACAACAGAGGGTTCTCTATTAGGTCTTGTAAATCCAAGTAAAGTAGTCCCAAAAACTGGTATGTTTGGGTTTCTCATGCAAAGTTGATCATACTAGAACAAAGTTGTCGAGTGGAGTTGGTCTTCAACTTCTAAGCTAGGACATGGTCTCTTTCATCATTATCATTTTAAATGGATCACTCTTAATTAGCTCAGTCCAAATGTTCAAGGAGAAGTGTGTTCAAACATCCAAGATCAACATATTTGTCTTTGATAGGAACATTAAGTTTCCGTCTTGAACCTTAGTGTCCTCGTGCCCAACAGTTTCAAAGAGCTGATTATCTGAAAGTCGTATCATCATCAATCTCTAACACAAATGTAATTGTTTGCTGCATTTATTGCCAGTTAATGCCCCACTGGAACCAATAATATGTGGGGCTTGTGCAAGAACTTTTACTTAAGATTTTTTTGTTCCCAAACATTGTATAACAACGGATATTGTAGACTTATAGTGCTAAAGGTGTATCACCCAAAGCCAAATGTTCTTTCAAGAAAGGAAATATATTAATATCAAGATGATACAAATAACACATAGTCTCTGAACCAATATAACTCCAAGGTATAATCTCTACCTAGAATGCTACCGTGACAAAACCAAATCATTGCTTGGAAGAAACATCAACGTGGTTCACAAAATTGCAGCGAGTCTTGAGACGTAATTATAATGGCTCATGTTGAATATATATTGTAAAATAATAAAATATATACTATGAGTGTCGACTAATTATTATGTGAAATTATGTGATGTGCTCAAATAGATGTGCTACGCCCATCTCCCATGCATGTCACTTACTTAGTACCTGAAAACCAAATGAAACGCAAGGATGAGTATAAAAATACTCAACAAGTAAAATATGGAACCGCAAGAACATTAATCAATGAACACTATTAGATGGTACACACAAAATTTAGATAAAAATGAACAAAGGGTTTTGACAGTTCTGGCTTGGAGTTTATCAGCGTGTTGGCTCAAAATTTACCAACCTACCATAGAGTTTGGCTCGGAATTTACCAACCTGCAGTAGTGTTGGCTCAGAATTTACCAACGTACGACCCAAGAATTTGGAAGGAAATATAAAATCAAATGAAGTAGTACCAATCAAGTACCAAACCAGACATACAATAAATAAAACAACAAGGAATGTAGAAACAAGGTTTTTCATGCACTTGCCTCAAACAACACACACAATGGAAGTTCTCTGACCCTAGAGGTTCGCGGACCTGTGAAACAAACCATGCTTGAGAACTGAATTGTGTGACATGACAAAGTTGTACTAATTATATCTAGAAGTCGTAGCAGAAATCCTAATTTCTTGTTCCGTGATGACATGCATTATCCTCTGTTAGGTAACAATCCTAGATTCCAGAATTTTTTTACCGAAGATAACATGACCCCTGAATATCCATCAGGTGCAGAAGAGCAAACTAAAGCATCAACGTGCTAGTACTAGAAGTTTAGAAGCACTTCTCGCTGTACTTGCTCAGAATGGTACCAAATTATGTAATGTCTTATTCCTTCTACCTTAACCTACTGATTGATTGCTTCCTGCTTGACCACAAAGTTGTTGTCCAGGTTTATATAATGAAAATTCGCTAAGAATCAAACATAGTACAATAGAGCTACTCCTCTGTTACCTTTGTTGACCATGTACACCTCCGGGAAATAGATCGAATCAACTAGCTGAGGCCTAGCAATCGACTGGTGACTCTAAGCAAGAGATAGCATAAGGTAGTAGAAGGAAGAAGATAATAGATAATTTGGTACCCTTCTGAGCAAGTACAACGAGAAGTGCTTCTATTTCTAGCACGTTGATGCTTTAGTTTGCTTTTTCGCATCTGTTGGATATTGAGGGTCATGCTATCTTCGTATAGAATTTCTGGAATCTAGGATTGTTACCTAACAAAGGATAATAGATGTCATCATGGAACAAGAAATTAGGATTTGTGCTACGACTTCTAGATATAATTAGTACAATCTTTGCCATGTCACATAGTTCAGTTCTCAAGTATGGTTTGTTTCACAGGTATGCGAACCTCCAGGGTCATTGAGTAATTCTTCCATTGTGTGTGTTGTTTCAGGCAAGTGCATGACAAAACTTGCTTCTAAATTCTTGGTTGTGCTATTGATTCTGTGTCTAGTTTGGTACTTGATTGGTAATTCATTTGATTCAACATTTCCTTCCAAATTCTTCGGTCGTAGGTTGGTAAATTCCAAGCCAACACTACTGCAGGTTGGTAAATTTCAAGCCAAACTCTGTGGCAGGTTGCTAAATTCTGAGCCAACACGCTGGTAAACTCAGAGCCAGCACTGCCAAAACCCTTTGTTCATTTTCCATCTAAATTTTGTGCGTACCTTCTAACCGTGTTCATTAATTAATGTTCTTGTGGTTCTATATTGTACTTGTTGAGTATTTTTGTACCCTTTTTTGCATTCATTTGGTTTTCAGATACTAAGTAAGCGACACGCATGGGAGATGGGCGTAGAACATCTATTTGAGCACATCACATAATTTCACTTAATAATTAGTCGACACTCATAGTATATATTTTCTTATTTTACAATATATATTCAACATGAGCCATTATAATTATGTCTCAAGACTCGCTGCAATTTTGTGAACCACGTTGATGTTTCTTTCAAGCAATTATTTGGTTGTATCGCGGTAGCATTCTAGGTAGAGATGATACCTGGGATGTTACAATAACATCTAGAGAAAGTCTAGACACCAAGGATGTACACAACCAAAAAACTAGAGAAGAAGAAAAAAGAAAACAAAGATCCCACCAAAGCAATTAGGGTCTTACAGCAGTAAGAGCACCACCAATGGTGGCGACAAGATTCTCCAAAACAACGTCACGAGAAAGATACGGCCCAAACAATGTCGTCATCGATCTAACCAACATGGTCAGATCCACTGGAGAAATTCCAATCTTCAGACAATGCTTTCAACAAGTAAACCATTAGGAAGCCATCATTGCCAAGTACAACCACCGAAGATCAAACCTAGAGCTTCACCGTACCAAAAAACGTACGATAGAGGCTGTTGGTTCAATCGACTATAAGAAGTTTAAGAAGGGGTCCTGGTTCGGGGGCAGGGGTATCTTACCTCTTTTCCTCTGCCTTTGTGGCCATCACCAATTTTGACCGATCCTCTGTTAAAAACTCGTTAACTCTCATGAGGCCTTTCCAAAAAAAGAGGAATCAATTGGTTTCACCAATACTTGCGACAAAGTTTTGTCATGAAGGTACTTATTATGTAATGAAGTTGTTGCCATATTTCTAAGTCGACGCCAGAAACCATATATAGTTTAAACATTGAGACTCGCCGGGACAAAGAAATGAGAATGCATTTACTAAACAACCATTAAAATTAACTGAGAAGACATTTTCTATATCGAATTAGAAAACTCGGTAACTCTTATGAGGCCTTTCCAAAAAAGAGAAATCACTGGGTTGCGCCTCTGCTTGCGACAAAATTTTATCATGAAGGTACTTATTATGTAATGAAGTTGTTGCCATATTTCTAAGTCGATGCCAAAAACCATATATAGTTTAAACATTGAGAATCGTCGGAACAAAGATATGAGAATGTTTTTACTAAACAACCATCAATATTAACTGAGAAATAACAATTTCTAAATCGACTTAGAAATAGCTACTCTCTTAACAAAATAGCATTTATCTCTTATATGTGTTTTTTCATATAAGTGATCTTTTATAGCACCATCTAGAACCATGCTAGATTCTTTTCGCACATCTTTTGTTTATGAAAGTTCTCTGCACGTACGGTTTGTCTATAAGAAGTCAATAACATGTTCGATTGGGTGTTTCCTGGCCACTGGCCAGCTAGCTAATATGGTTTGCTTACATAACCCCTTATGGGAGGCACGTGTGACGTAGAGCAAGGGAAACCTTCCACCCACACATTGTAACCACTGGAAACTCGAAATCTAGCAGCAAGTACAGACACCAGAATTGGTACGCTATCGTCAGTGAGTATGTAAGCAAGCCGGACAAGCCTTCTAATAAGCTTGCTATACGGCCGTGCCCATGCAATCCCACGAAGCTGCTCTGCTCTTCGATTAAAATCGGTGACGTACGCGCGCGGACGTACGTGAGCTGAGCTAGCGTCATCTGTGGCAACGTAACGTGCTTTGCCTCTTCGACTCCAGCGCACGAGGCGGAGCAGCGACCGATTCGAAGGAACGGCGAGGAGTATTCTTCCTTCTCCGCGGGGCAGCTAGCTAATATGATTTGCTTACATCAACCCATTAGGCCTTGTTTTGCACGTGTGACGCAGAGCAAGGTAACCTTCCACGCACATATTGTAACCACTGGAATGAACTTGAAATCAAGAAGCCAGCACGACCACCTGAATTGATACGTTATGATAGCGTCGCTATCGTCAGGGAAGCCTTCTACTCCCTCCGTTTCAAAATATAAGATATTTTAGCTTTGTGAAGCAAGTGTATTTAAACATCTTTTAGTGTGTATATTCATTTAAATATACACACTAAAGCATGTTTAGATACATTTGCTTCACAAACCTAAAACATTTTATATTTTAAAACGGAGGGAGTAGTATATATTAAGCTAGCTATACGGCCGTGCCAATGCAAATGCAATCCCACCAAGCTGCTCTGTTCCAGCACAAAGAACATACTGTAGGTCTAGGATAAGGCAATGGCGCCAACACAGCGAACCCCAATCCTCACCGTCCTCGAGACCACTCTAGTAGGGCCCTCGCCCAGTGCCGGCGCCGCGCCGCTGGAGTGTTCCCTCACGTTCACCTTCTTCGACATCCTGTGGCTCAGATCCCCATCCGTCGAGCGTGTCTTCTTCTACCGCCTCCCCGCCGACGCCGACATCGCCACCATCCTCTCCAACCTTAAGACCTCTCTATCCCAAGCTCTCCACGCCTACTACCCGCTCGCGGGCCGCCTCCGCCTCAAGCCCGGGACGGCCGACCGCTACGAGCTCTACTACCAGCCGGGCGACGGAGTCACCTTCACCGTCGCCGAGTACCCCGACGACGATGCTGACTTCGACGAGCTGGCCGCCGACGAGCCGAGGGAGACCGCGAAGATTTGCCCCCTGGCACCGCCTCTACCCGAGGGCGGCGCGGTGCTCGCGCTGCAGGCCACCGTGCTGCGCGGCGGCCTCGCCATCGGCATGGCCGTGCACCACGCCGCCTGCGACGGCGCGTCCTCAACGCGCTTCCTGCACGCCTGGGCGGCGGCCAGCACCGGCGCCGACGGGCCACCACCCCCCGTCATCGACAGAACTCTTATAGAGGACCCAGGGAGTCGTCTCTACGACTTCTTTGTCAAGCGCATTCCGTCCGCCGACCAGATGGAGCGCGTCAAGATGTCGGACGACCAGCTCTTCGCCACGTTCATACTGTCCAAGGAAGACATACAACTCGTCAAGGACGTGATCGCCGGCGAGGCGGGGCGGCGTGGCGCGGTGCCGCCGCGATGCTCCTCGCTGGTAGCCACCTTCGGCTTCATCTGGTCATGCTACCAGCGAGCCAAAGAAGCAGGAAGCTGCAGCGGCGACCGGACATACTTGTCCTTCCCCATTGATCACCGCTCGCGGATGAAGCCTCCCATCCCGGACGAGTACCTCGGCAACTGCGTTAGCGGCGCCATGCACGGCGCTCCCATGGACCAGCTCGCGGCAGCCGGCGCAGGTGGCCTCTTCGTCGCCTGCACAGCGGTAGCTGCGGCGATCGAGGAAGCGATGGGCGGCATCGGGTCGCCTGAGAAGATAGAGTTCTGGATTGAGCGCTTCAAGGAGGCTGTCATGGCTGGGACGGGAATGCTGAGTGTGGCCGGGTCGCCCAGGTTTCGTGTGTACGATGTAGACTTGGGGTTCGGCCGGCCGGCCAAGGTGGATATCGTGTCCGTGGCGAGAACCGGCGCGATGGCGCTGGCAGAGGGCCGGAGCAGCGGCGTCGTCATGGAGGTGGGCATCTCTCTGCCGGCTGCTGGCATGCAGAGGTTCCAAAAGTGCTTCCAGGAAGCTATTGCGTGGCTTCACCATTAAACAAAGTACAACATTTTCTTTGGTTTGGTCGATCGTGCTCAAATATTCAGATATCAGATTGGTCCAACGTAGTCGCAGTCGTGCAATTATCGTGCTAGCGATGTTGCCATTTAATTTTTTTTGGAATTTTCTTTCGAGAAGCTCACAGAAAACAGCCACGCAGCCAGTTCCGGTCAAAGATTTCTTTTTCTTGAGGTTTCAGAGAATTAATTAAAATAATTTCTAGATTCGTCTAGATGCACATGTATCCGAATCTCGATAAATCTGTGAGAATATTTAGAAAAGAATAGAACTATTCAGAGGCACAGTACTATTCATGGACGAGAATGACCAATAGACGATGTACTGTATCTGTATAGATCTTTTTGAAAGCTACAACTGCCTTTGCAAGAGAAGCCCTTTTTTGCTTTGGTTGCTGCGTTTCTTCTGTGCAAAAGAACACTAGCCTTTGAGCGTCCCCAGGGGCAAATATCCTCCATCAATGGCCGCCATGTGTTTAGTTTTGTCCCGATTCTACTTTTGCTTCTATATAGGAAAAAACTTCCCACTTTGGTTTTTATGTATGCCTAGAAACAAAAGAAAATAGATTGATCTGGTCAGGACCTCGAGGGAGACATTGCTAAAATATTATGCTATAGTAGCAAAACCAATATTATCGGGGACATCGTAGCAAAACATTTGTACTATAGTAGCAAAATTGTATAAGATTTGCTTCTACAGTTGTAGCATCACATTTTTTCGGCTATGTCTCCAGCGAGGTCCTTGCAGCATCGGCAACCATCGCCAATAGCATGGCCACCCTCCGCTTGTAGCATCCTCCGGGCAACACCACCGACCACCGATGGAAGCATTGAGGATAATCGTCGTAGCAGCCTGCTCACCCTTTGTAACAAAGTAGACCACCGCTGGTAGCAGCAATGCCAAGCTCTCACATCACCGCTAACGAAGGCAATACCACCGCCAACAACGGGTGGTAGCAGAACTGCACACCCTTCGCATCAATATAGACTACCTCTAGTAGAAGCACTTCCTACCCCGCCACCGCCACCACCGGAGACCTCACTGGACGGTGCTCCATGCCTGCATCGAGTGTTGGGCACCTACAAAGACGACCTTGGCCCTCCCCTGCTTAATATGTTAGTAGTGACTATATCCATGTTCCATGCCATGTGTGCATATGTACCATGCCACACGGATCACACTTAGTCTTGAATGTCTAGCTGTTGCATGTGACGTGCGCGTGCTTATCAAACTCAGGCTGCAATCGCAGGAAACTTGCAAAGTACTACATTCGTATTAAGATCAAACGCGTACGTCAGTGCCCGCGTGTCATACGCGTATGCACTTAACCGATTGGTGTAGAGGTTTGGCAGCGAAATAACCATGATATTAAGCTCACCTAGCCATGTCCTTGTTGCCGCAAAATACATGCAAGCCATGCACGTACGTCCACGTGATGGAGTAGCTCACAAGATCTGCAATGCAGCGGCAAAGCATGATGTCTATCAAGGCAGCCTAGTAGCACATCGACACACACTAGCTTTAACTTATATAATTTCAAATCAATAGTATTAGATCGATGATGAAATATATTTTCATATTGTGTATACATTTGGTATGTGTGATGTTACTAACATTTCTAAGAATATACCAGCACATCGTGAAAATAGAAACCCTCGTGCCCTCCCCCCCCCCCCCCAGGGCGACGGGGCGCCCACCATCTTCGTCCCCTTCCCCCCGCCCTCCACCCCTAACCCCGTCGCCGCCGTCGGCATGGGTCGTCGGGCAAAGCCCGGGCGACACCGGCGGCGGCGGCCTTGCCTTTCCCCGCGCCCGGATAGTGGGTCGGGGCCTACCTTTCCCTGGTGGCGGTGTACTTCGGGAGACGACGGTCCGGCGCGGCCGCGGGTGCTGGTACAATGGTTCCGGGATGCGAGATGCTCGCTGACTGCTGCCTAGCCTCGATCTGGGCAAGCCCCAAATGGGCTTCGGTGGGCCCTAGATGGGCTTGGGTGGATTGGGCGCCTGTGTCCGCGGAGCTCCCTGAAGATGAAGCCGATGGGAGCATGATGCTGGGATAGTGGCGACGACGGCCGCCTGTTGCAGCGTGGTGGCGGGCTTTGCGGGTCCGATCTGGACCTGACTAGACCCTCTTGGGACTGGGGTGCCTGTTGCCGCGTCGGGTCGGTGGTTGTTGTCCTGCCGGCCTTGATTCGTGCTCCCATTCGCTTCCATCTTACAATCTCGTGACTGTAGCTTCGGTGAGATGGCGATGGCGGCTTCTTGACCATGGTGGCGCATGCTGGTGGGCGGCAAGTTTGGTGGTGGCGAGGTGGAAGCCTCGTGGGGCTCCCTTCCATCGGCTCGCCTACGGGTTGTTGTGGATATGTTTTTTTGGGAGAAATCCTTGTCGGCTTGCTCGACACCGACATGGTGCTGCTTTTGGGTGGCACCACGCCTTCTTGAAGGGCGTTGTGGCTACCTTTATGTCCACATCCCTAGATGTGGGAGGGGGGAGGGGGGGGGACCATAGGACCAGATTGTTCGGGCAACAGCGAATGGCTCCCTTCTTGAAGGTGTTTCTTGGTACTTGACGATTCGGTGCTAGGAGCGGAGTGGTACACTTTCGGAGAGCGCAGCGTTTGCGGGTTGCAGTCGTTTAGTTGATCCGCCTTTGTATCCATTTTGTTTCTTCTCGTGGCCGGAGAAGGGAAAAAAGACCCATATAGCTGTCATACCGATCAGGAGCGCTCCTTTCCGGTATGACAGCTATAGCAACCCGTACGGAGAGTCGATGACACGTATCAGGCAGAAAATGAACCTTCCCACGCACGCATAGTAACCACAGCTGGTAAACTCTAATCCGGCCAGCAGCAAGCACCGCCACCAGAATTATTGGTACATTATCGTCACAGATTATGTCAGCAAGTCGTGCAAGCCTCTAGCTATATACGGCCATGCCCATGCAATGAACGCGACAAGCAGGCTGCTCTGCTACACCACAAACTGCATACTCTAGTCTAGGGGCCGATCGAGGATCAAACAATGGCGCCAATGCTCAGCGTTCTCGAAACAACTCTCGTAACACCCTCGCTGCATGGAACCGGCGCCGCCCCGCCGCCGGAGTCCTCCCTCCCGCTCACCTTCTTCGACGCCTTCTGGGTCATCTCCCCACCCGTCGAGCGCGTCTTCTTCTACCGCCTCGCCGCCGACGCCGACATCGCCGCCATCCTCTCCGACCTTAAGACATCTCTCTCCGCTGCTCTCCACGCCTATTACCCGCTCGCCGGCCGCCTCCGCCTCACTCCAGGGACGGCCGACCGCTACGAGCTCCACTACCAGCCGGGCGACGGCGTCACCTTCACCGTCGCCCAGTACCGCGGTGACGCTGACGTCGACGAGCTGGCCTCCGACGAGCCGAAGAAGGTCGCCAAGATCGCCCCGCTCGCACCGCCTCTGCCGGGAGGAGGCGGGCTGCTCGCGCTGCAGGCCACCGTGCTGCGCGGCGGCATCGCCATCGGCATGACCGTGCACCACGCCGCCTGCGACGGCGCGGGCTCGACGCGCTTCCTTCACGCCTGGGCAGCGGCCTGCACCGGCGCCGAGGCGCCTTCACCCCCTGTCATCGATAGAACTCTCGTCAAGGACCCAAAGGGTCTCTACGACGTCTTCGTCAAGGGCATACTCACCGCCGACCAGATGGAAAGAGTCAAGATGCCCGACGACAAGCTCTTCGGCACGTTCACGCTGTCCAAGGAAGACATACAACGAGTGAAGGACGTGATCGCCGGCGAGGCCGGGCGGCGTGGCGCGGCGCTGCCGCGATGCTCCTCGCTGGTAGCCAGCTTTGGCTTCATCTGGTCATGCTACCAGCGAGCCAAAGATGAAGGACGCAACGGCGGTGACCCGACATACTTGCTCTTCCCCGTCGACCACCGCACGCGGATGAAGCCTCCCATCCCGGATGCGTACCTCGGCAACTGCGTTGGCGGCGCCATACACGGCGCTCCCAAGGACCAGCTCGCGGAAGCCGGCGCCGGTGGCCTCTTCGTAGCGTGCACGGCGGTAGCTTCGGCGATCGAGGAAGCAGTGAGCAGCGTGGAGTCACCGGAGCTGATGTCGGAGCGGATCAAGGAGGCTGCCGCCGCGGGGACCGGAATGTTGACTGTGGCCGGGTCGCCCCGGTTCCGTGTGTACGATGTGGACCTGGGGTTCGGGCGGCCGGCCAAGGTGGAGATCGTGTCCGTGGCGAGAACCGGGGCGATGGCGGTGGCAGAGGGCCGGAGCAGCGGTGGCGGCATGGAGGTGGGCATCTCTCTGCCGGCTGATGGCATGCAGAGGTTCCAAAAGTGCTTCCAGGATGCCATTGCGTGGATTCAGCAAAATTAACAAGTGATAGAGAATTTCCTGTTTGGGTTAATCAAGTGATCTTCCATGCTATCTTGCCTGTGCACTGTTTCACCATGCATGTTTTATTGTGTTGTGGCGTCACCATACTTGGGAACTTCGATGAGTTTGCCCATGGCATACGTACTTCATTGTGCAAATCATAATGTGAAATTGAGGACCGCGCTAGATACCATTGCTTGGTTAATTTGGTTGTGTTCAAATCCTCAGATATCATATTGGCTAGTGAAGTGGTGGTTGTGCAATTATCGTACATGCAAGCCTATTGATGCTGGCATTTTAATTTTGGTACAATTTTATATCTTGTGATACATATTCCATGTTTCTCCTGTACTTAATTACTTTCAAAGTTGTAGTACCGTTTTGTCGAATCAGTGAATGTTCTCCACGACGGAGTACGACAAAAGTATCAATCTCAAGGAATAGCCACCAGCCAGTTCCGGTCAAATTAAGAACTTTGTTTCTCTTAGGGTTCTCCGAAAGAATTTCCTTTTGTATTCGTAGACAATAATGTACAGTGGACGACGCGCTGTACAGGACTCTTATGAAAGCTACAACCTGCAGGTGCAGACTCCTGTGGAAGAGAATCGTCACTGCATTTGCTGGCCCCGAAATTCTAAAAGGACGCCTTTTGTTTTCTTGGTTGCAAACTTGCGCCGTCTTTCTTCCGTGCAAAAGAATACTGCTAGCTAGCCTTTTTTTCGTGCCACAAGTCCAGTCCACAACGGAACTGGCCGGCTGAATTCAGCGGATATAGGCAATGTAAAGTAAATAACCTCATGTCTTCATTCATTGTCAGGTTTAGCCGCGAGAAAGTTCTATGTTTCCAGCCAGCCACACAGGCACGTAGCACACCACAGCCGCACAGGAGTATCATCTTACTCTACTTTCAGATTTTTTTTTTAAAGTTAACTAATTATGTTCACTACCGGAAAATCTGGCTTTTCCGTGTGCCGATTCTTTGCCGTGGGTCGACACACGACATAAAATCCTCCGCCGTGAGCGAGTCCGTCCGGCCCACGACATACCTCAACACAGCACACGGCGAAAGAGCAGCCCACGGCAGACTGCGGCAGAGGCGCACGGCAAAACGAGCCACACGGTGAAATATGCTAAAAGCGCACGGTAAAATAGAACCCACGGCAAACGGTTGCTTTGGTCCCACCTACGCGGCTCGTCTGACGGTACGGCCTAACGGACGTCCAGTCACGCACGGCAAACTTTTAAATTTGCAATTCCCACATGGCGACAAATATTGGCTCGCAAATATTTAAAATTTTAAATCTGGCGGTAAATATCGCCGCGCAAATATTTAAAATTTGCAATCTGGCAGTACTTCCACTATTTGCCGTGAGCTTTCCACTAGGGCACACGGCATAGACAACCTTTGCCGTGAGCTTTGGCTTCCGGCACACGACAAAACCTTTATTCTGCATATTCTCCTATTTTTTCTGCACATTTATTGCACCGAGGATTTATATATTAGTTTATTTTCACCATTATATCATAGGTCCCCCTGTAAGTTTTTGAGGGATTTTGGCGTCTCCCGGAGCATTCCCCCCGAAACACTGGTCTGCGGGCCCATCGGCGTGCCGCCGTCTAGAGAAATCCGGGGGGGGGGGGGGTAGACCGCGCGGGTGCAGCGGGCTAGGGTTTCGCTGTAGATCAGGCTTTGGGGGCTATGCATCGCAAAAACCTTTGCTTCCCATGTACATATGACCTAACGAAAGCCAAACAAACACACTAGCCCACCGGCGTGCCGCCGTCCGAAGAAATCCAGGGGTAGACCACGCGGGTGAAGCGGGCTAGGGTTTCGCCGTAGATCGGGCTTCGAGGTCTATGCATCGCAAAACCTTTGCTTCCCATGTACATATGACCTAACAAAAGGCAAACAAACACACTAGCCCACCGGCGTGCCGCCGTCCAGAGAAATCTAGGGGGTAGACCGCGCGGGTGCAGCGGGCTAGGGTTTTGCCGTATATCGGGCTTCGGGGGCTATGCATCGCAAAACCTGTGCTTCCCACGTACATATGACCTAACGAAAGGCAAACAAACACACTAGCCCACCGGCGTGCCGCCATCCGGAGAAATCTGGGGGGGAGGGGTAGACCGCGCGGGTGCAGCGGGCTAGGGTTTCGCCGTAGATCAGGCTTTGGGGGCTATGCATCGCAAAAACCTTTGCTTCCCATGTACATATGACTTAACGAAAGCCAAACAAACACACTAGCCCATCGGCATGCTGCCGTCCGAAGAAATCCAGGGGGATAGACCGCGCGGGTGCAGCGGGCTAGGGTTTTGCCATAGATCGGGCTTCGGGGGCTATGCATCGCAAAACCTTTGCTTCCCATGTACATATGACCTAACAAAAGGCAAACAAACACACTAGCCCAACGGCATGTCGCCGTCCGGAGAAATCCAGGGGGGTAGACCGCGTGGGTGCAGCGGGCTAGGGTTTCACCGTAGATCGGGCTTTGGGGGCTATCCATCGCAAAAAGCTTTACTTCCCATGTACATATGACCTAACGAAAAGGAAAAAAACACACTAGGGGACTCCGCACCGTCTGGCCGTGAGCGGGTGCAGCGGGCTAGGGGACTCCGCAATGTCTGGCCGCGAGCGGGAGTTTTCATGCGTCGTCATTCCATGTAGGTCCCAAATCGGACATAACTAATTAAAAAAATCAAAAAATGCGAAACCTGGTGTCATTTTATGTGACCTAGAAGTGGGGAAAAAATTCAAACCTTGAGAAAAACTGTTTACCAGAAAGTCCCTTCACATAAATGACCTATCACGTTAGAGGTTGCATAACTTTTAGGTTAAATGAGCTAGATTCGGCCATGAGCATGTCATCGTTTGTCGGAACGAGGCCATATCGGACACACGCGTGGCCCTTGGGATGTCGAGGAACGCCACGAAGGTCGATTCTCATTTGGTCTCACGAAAAGTGCTTTTTCTATTTTCGGAGTGCTGAAATAGGGTTTTTTTTGTGAAGCAGCTACCGAAACGCGAAATCAAAAGGTGGGATACGCATATCAGCTCTCGTTTTGTTGCAGCAGCCTTTGGAGGTATATTCTGAATTATGCGCAAGTTCCTGCCGGTTTCGTTGGAAGCGGGGTGGTTTTGCACTTTAGTGGTAAAAAGTAAACCTCCTAATTTTTTGCAAAAATCATTTTTGGATCCGCAACATGTTATTTCTTCACTAAACAGTGGGTGAAAAAAGGGGACTCCGCACCATCTGGCCGCGAGCGGGAGTTTTCATGCACCGTCATTCCATGCGGGTCCCAAATCGGACATAACTAATTTTAAAAAAAATCAAAAAAATGTGAAACCTTCACGCGGCGTCATTTTATGTGACTGCTTGATGCGGCACGGTGTTGATGTAAATCGCTGTCCAGTTGGGAACCCCAAGAGGAAGGTATGATGAGTACAACAGCAAATTTTCCCTCAGTAAGAAACCAAGGTTTGTCAGTCCAGGAAAAAGCCAAACTCCAGAAGGTGATGCTTGCTAGCCTAGTGACTTCCAACAAGGGCACCGTTTATGACACTTGTTAGTGCGTCTTCAACTAGTAGCAACGCGGAACCTGCACACAATACAACCAAATACTTTGCTCCCAACTTACGATGAGGTTGTCAATCTCACCGGTTTGCTATAAACAAATGAATGAGCATATCGAGTGGAAAGCAATAGTAGTATGCAAGAAAGTAAACAGTGTGAGTAAAGTAAACAGGTGACAGCAATATAAAGGAAATTGGACCGGGATCCACAGTTCACTAGTTGTGTCTCTCCATAAAATAAATAACAACATGCTGGGTAAACAAATTACAGTTGGGCAATTGATAGAATCAAGATAACGTGCATATGTCGAGAGGATCACTATGAGATTTACTCTGGGCATTACAACAAGATACATAGACCGCCATCCAACTGCATCTATGACTAATAATCCACCCACGGGGAATCATCCGAGGACCCCGTGAATATTAAGTTGCGAACAACAGATAACTGCATTAAGCAAATTGTGTAATGTAAACAAAGCATATGCCCTTGGACATAAGAATGTTATTTTCTCCCTAGTGGAAACAACATATCTACAACCTTAGAGGTTTCTGTCACTCCCCCAGATTAAATAGAGGCATGAACCAAACTATCAAGCATAAATACCCCCTCTTGGAGTCACTAGTATCTACTTAGCCAAGATAGCTACTAACAACGGAGAGCATGCAAGATCATAAACAACATAGAGATAACATAAGATAATATTCAGCACATCAACTCAATCATAACACCAATATTCATCGGATCCCAACAAACACAACATGTAGAATTACATAACGGTGATCTCGATCATATAAGGCAGCTCACGAGATCTAAACATGAAGCACATGGTGGAGAAGACAACCATCTAGCTCCTGCTATGGACCCATAGTCCAAGGTAGACTACTCACTCATCGCACCGGAGGCAAGCATGACGATGAAGAAGACCTCCGGTGGTGATTCCCCTCTCCGGCAGGGTGCCGGGAAGAGCTTCTGGAACCTTCCAATCTCGGGTCGACGATGACGGCGGATCGCGATGTGTTTCTGGAAAATTGATCGGGTATTTAGGTTTTTCCCGTCGGGGGGTCTTTATAGGCGAAGGGGCGGCGTCAGAAGTGGACCAGGGCGGTCACACACGTAGGGGGCGCGGCCAGGGGCTGAGCCGCGCTGCCCTATTTTGTGGCCGGCCTGTGGCCCCTCTTCGTCTCCTCTTCGGACTTCTGGAAGCTTCGGTAAATTTCTGGATGTTCGGCTTTTATTTCGTCCAATTCCGAGAATATTTCCTATGTAACTTTTCTGAAACACAAAAACAGCAGAAAACAGGGAACTGGCACTGTGGCATCTTGTTAATAGGTTAGTTCCAGAAAATGCATAAAAACGCCACGAAGTGTAACGAAACACTAAGCAAATGGTGTAAAAACAAGCATGGAGCATCAAAAATTATAGATATGTTTGAGACGTATCAGCATCCCCAAGCTTAACTCACCGGAGACATTGCTCAAAAACAATAGCAAAACCGATATCGTTGGGGACATCGTAGGAAAACATGTGTACTATAGTAGTAAAATTATATAAGATTTGTAGGATATACAATTGTAGCATCGCATTTTGTTCGGCGATGTCTCCAGCGAGGTCCTTGCAGCATCGGCAACCATCGCCAATAGCATGGCCACCCTCTGCTTGTAGCATCCTCCGGGCAACACCGCTGACCACCGATGGAAGCATCGAGGATAATCGTCATAGCAGCACTGCTCACCCTTTGTAACAAAGTAGACCTCCGCTGGTAGCAGCACTGCCAACCTCTCATAGCACCGCTAATGGAGGCAGTACCACCACCGACAACGGGTCGTAGCAGAACTGCCCACCCATTGCAGCAATATAGACTACCTCTAGTAGAAGCACTTCCTACCCCGCCACCGCCACCGCCGAAGACCTCACTGGCTGCTGCTCCGTGCCTGCATCTGGGCACCTACAAAGACGACCTAGGCCCTCCCCCTGTCGGCAACCTAGACTTCCAGCACCGTTGCTCTTCCTTCATAGCATGGACGCCTACCTATGGTCTATATAGGTGTGACGACACCGTCTTGCAGCACGGTGGCACCGGGGAGCATGGCTACGCCGACATCAAGACATGGAGAAGGATGTAGTGGCCTCCAGATCCTCCATTGAGTGGATCTGCGGGCGATAGCTCAGGATCCACCACGCCGAGCGGCAGAGCCGACATGGATATAAGGTCCAGGGCACCGACACCATGGGGATTCTTTGGAAAAAGGAGAGAGAACCAGGAGAGACGTGAAGGAGAACAGGGAAAAAGGATAACATTAGAAGGTAGGCCCACCCAAGTTGCACAGTTCTCGCTTGTGTGAGGGACGTGTCACATGCCGGCAACTGAAATGTTCGATGTGTCATATCCCCTAGTGGAATGATGCATTCATAATGCATTCATTTCACCTATCACTTTGCTTGTTGTTTTGTCCGGAATTGAACCAACCTTGGATAAAAAATACCAGAACTAATGCAGTTTTTAGCAAAATCTCCTTTGTCTTTTTCGTGCTAGAAATGAAGGAAATATTTTCGGGAAAAATACCTAGGAAGTTTTTATGCAGGAGAAACCATCTGAACAAAATAAAGGGACCAGAAGGCGAACAAACCCCAATTTAACCTCGTAGTCCCCCTCATCGAGTCCTTGTGCATGACTCCTTATATCATGGAAAAATCATTATCCCAAAAGCACAGAGCTTTTCATGACCCAGAGCACCATCACCATAAAAAACAAAGGGCTTCGGAATCATATTATTCTCTCTCTCTCTATCTCTCAACTCCGAGGAGGGGATTTCTTAGCCTTCATCATCATCGACTCCACAACGATCTCCACCGCCATGTCTTCATCTCCCATCACCATGTCTGAGTAATACTCTATAGTCACATGGGGTGAAGGGGAATTGGATGAGATAAATCAAGTAATGCATAGCAGCCAGATTTATCTATGCTTTGTTTGAAGAATACTTATGTATGATTGTTATTGCACCTTGGATATGCTTAATACCTATTACTAGGACTTGAGTAACTTGATTTATGGTAATGAACTTTTATTTCTTCATTATATATATTGGTTTTGGTATTGATCTGCTTGGTGTTGTACATGCTGCAATGTTGATTCCACGAACCCTAAGGTGGTAGGTAGAAAAAAAGGTTGATATGCTATAGTTTGAGGATTATGTGTGATCTTGGATTGTTAATTCTTTATCATGGATATCTTGAAAGGTTTATCCTTAATAACACTTGGTTCCTTTATGGCCATGGTAAAATGGGAGGGTTGGGCAACAATGTTGTGCAAGTTCTTTTATAAGCACGTACAACTATATTTGATTGTGCACCTACTTACAACTGAGATAGGATCGAGTGTCTACTGTGTTTATTAGTAAGTTATTATGTGAATGATCTCATCTTTGCAACTGATACGTCTCAAACGTATCTATAATTTTTGATGCTCCATGCCTGTTTTTACACCATTTGCCTTATGTTTCGTTACACTTCGTGGCACTTTTATGCATTTTCCGGAACTAACCTATTAACAAGTCGCCACAGTGCCAGTTCCCTGTTTTCTGCTGTTTTTGTGTTTCAGAAGTGATACACAGGAAATATTCTCGGAATTGGACGAAACAAGTTCCTGAAGTCTTATTTTGCCCAGAAGCTTCCAGAGATCCGAAGAGGCAAAGGAGAGGGGCCACAGGACAGCCTCACACTAGGCCGGCGCGGCCCAGGCCCTGGCCGCGCCGCCTAGGTGTGAGGAGGCCTGGGGCCACTCCTGACGACGCCCCTTCGCCTATAAGAAGCCTCGGGACGGAAAACCCTAAGGGAGTGGGTGAAATTTCCAGAACAGTTCCGCAGCGCCGTCGCCGTCGAAGCCAAATTTCGGGGGACAGAAGTCTCTGTTCCGTCACCCTGCCGGGACGGGGAAGTGCCCCCGGAGCCATCTCCATCGGTCTCCATCGCCGTCTCCGCCGTCTCCATCGACCTCACCGCCATCTCCATCAACCTTGCTATCTCTTATGATGAGGAGGGAGTAGTTCTCCCCCGGGGCTGAGGGCTCTACCGGTAGCTATGTGGTTCACCTCTCTCTCTCCCATGATGTGATCTTTATGTGATCGTGAGCTTTGTATCTAGTTGAATTGGTAGATGTTATTATTCAGATATTATGCTACTCCTATGCTTAATTATTATACTCTCCGGAGATACCTCGTATCATGGTGTAAAGGTGACTAGTGTGTGCATCATGTGTATCGTTTTGGTTAATGTCTCTATGAAATGTGGTGTTTGTTGGAACCATCTAGTGCGTTCACGGTGATAGTGTGGGACAATCTAGTTTGGGTACATACGGACTTTGAGGAGTGCTTCGTAGCCCTACACATGATTATTGTATGTTTTCCATTGGAGAATTGTTTGAGTTGCATATTGATGATAGCATCTATTGGTTCAATTATGTTATATTTGTTGGGAGTGTGTCCACTAGTGAAAGTATGATCCCTAGGCCGTGTTTCCAAGCATTGCACACTGTTTACTTACTATTTTGTTACATGTTTGCTTGCAGCGATACTTATTCCATACTGCATTTACTACTCATAATCATCTATACCACTTGTATTTCACTATCTCTTCGCCGAACTAGTGCACCTATACATCTGACAAGTGCATTGGGTGTGTTGGGGACACAAGAGACTTTCTGTATCGTAATTGCAGGGTTGCTTGAGAGGGATAGCTTTGACCTCTTCCTCCCTGAGTTCGATAAACCTTGGGTGATCCACTTAAGGGAAACTTGCTGCTGCTCTACAAATCTCTGCACTTGGAGGCCCAACCCTGTCTACAAGAACAGAAGCGTGTGTAGACATCAAGCTGTTTTCTGGCGCCGTTGCCGGGGAGGTAAGGTAAAAGGTGCTTGCATCCTCCTGTGTGAGTGCTCGAAGTTATTTCCTTTAGATTCTGCAATTACATCTTTTTGTTTCTTGTTTTTATTTTCACTAGTTAGGCTTAATGGAAAACAAAGAGTTCTGTAGTCTTTTTCCTGAGTTTAGATATGAAGTGTTTGAAGAGAAAATTGAAAAACCTTTGGAGCTTAATTTGCATGCTAATAGTGTTGTTAGTATGAATGCTTTGAACACCATTATTACTAATGCTATAGAAAAGTCTAAGCTTGGGGAAGCTGGTTTTGTTAAGCATGATATTTTTAGTTCCCCAGCTTTAGTGGAGAAAGTTTGTTCTGATAATATTTTATCTCCCATATGTGATATTCCTTCTTATGATGATATGTTTGAAGAATATGCTTTGTAAAATAGTTGTTCTCTAGCTTGTGATGATACTAAGCCTCTAGATGGTTATGATGATGGGTATAATATTTTCAGTTCACCTACTTTTGAGGAGAAAAATAGTTATGATTACAATATGCCTCCTGTTTTTGATGATTATGGTGATGAGAATAATTATTTTGTTGAATCTGCTCCTACTACGATTGTTCATGTGGGGAGTATTAATCCTTTTATGCATGTGGCTCATGATAGGGAAGCTTTATGTGATAGTTATATTGTTAATTATATTCATGATGCTACTAAAAGTTATTATGAGAAAGGGAAACATGGTTTGATGGATCTCAACAATATTGAGTTTCCCCTCTTTATGTTGCATTTCTTGAAGTTGTACTTGTTTTGCCTTCCTATGCTTTTTGCTTTACGCTTTTATGACTTGTCTCTTTACAAGACTAGTTTTCATAGAAAGTGGTTTAGATTTAAATGTGTTCCATACTTGCTTTTTGATGCTCTCTATTGCTTTAAGTTCCTATATGACGCCTTTACCTCAAGCTCTTATAAGGCGCCCACATGAGCATCTTTGCAAATTACTGCGCCTAGCTCAAAGGCGTTAAAAAAAAGCACTTTTGGGAGATAACCCATTGTTTTATTTTCAGTACTTTTTCTTTTATTTGAGTCTTGGAAGTTATTACTACTGTAATAACCACTCCTTATCATTTTTATTTCGTTGTTGTGCCAAGAGAAGCCTCTAATTTGAGTGAGGTAAGATTTGGGGATGTTGCTGTCCTGAAACAGTTTTCGGTGCTGCACCGTAAAAATTCGTGAAAATTCTCTGTATATCTTTTGGACCTCCTATTTCTTGTGCATATGCCCCAGGTTATATCCAAACTTTCGTTAGTAGAACACTTTTTGATTTGAGCAACAGAAAACCCTCTAAAAATTCGACCTTTGTCAGCTGTTCTGTTTTGACAGATTTCTGCCAATATTTGTGTTTGCCGCTTTATCGCTTTCTTTTTGAGTTCTTTTGATCACGGAACTTTTGGGGAAGTTGCTACAGTAGTATATGCTTTATATGTGGTGGTTTTAGGTTGAAACCTGAAGCAAAAAGAGGTTGATTCTATGCTATGCTTACACTAATGTTGCTAATAGATTTATGTTTAGTTTTGTATGAAGGAAGTTTTCAAGTGTAGGGATCGGAGAGTGATGAGATGAGTTGAAGAATGGACAAAAGCTCAAGCTTGGGGATGCCCATGCGTCACCCCAAGAAATATCCAAGAAGTACAAGCGTGAAAGCTTGGGGATGCCCCCGAGGCACCCCCTTCTTCATCGGCAAAAATCAGGTCACCTTTCAAGACACTATATTTTTATTGCTTCATGCACTATGCATTTTTCTTGGAGCATCAGTTGTCTTAGTTTTCATTATTAGTTTTGTTTTGTTTGCTGCAATAAATGGTTAGATCACATCATTTTTCGTTTGGAGGAGATGAACTCGCTTTTCATTGCCAAGAACACTCTAGTTTTCACTCTTATCGTTCAACGAGTGTTCTCTTTTTCTGCTACTACGTTTAGCCTTTGTTTTTCACCTTGATTTTTGTTCAGATCTTGTTTTATCTTTCCATCAAGGTGTATTTTGACCTCTGGTCCATGTTGGTTTTCCTCAAAAGAGTTTCCTCAAAAAGGTTTTAATGGTGTTGGAAAAGAGAAAAAGCTTTATGCAAAAAAGTGGTACAAGAAGGAGCTTGTGTAGACTGCAGCCTAGGCTTTTGCATATCGTGCTTGATGTCTTTTTGATAGTATGCTTAGTGGTTTTGCTGTAGCATGACTTGTCTCAAATAACTGAGATTGCTTAATGACCCTTTGAAAAAATCATGCGTTGTTTCAATTATTTGGAAGCATTATTTTGGTTTTCTCCTTGATGCTTTATTTGGGTTGACTTGGCGCATGCTCACACATGTTAGACTCATACAAAGTCGCCAATAGCCTCTATGATCATTTAGTTTTTAACTTTTGATGCCATCTTATACTTCTTTTAATGTTGCTTTGTCGCTTTGCATGATTATGGCCATTATTGCTCTCTTAGTTGGTCGCTCCCAGTCTTTTGCTAGCCCTTATTTTGTACTGAGTATGAGCTCTACTCGTGCATCCAACTCCCAAAAACCAAGTTTGCCATTGTGTCCACTATAAATTCCTATGCATGGTATTTATAAGCCATTCTAAGTAAATTTTCATGTGCTACCTTTCAAAAAACCTTCAAAATACTTCTCATTTTGTGACACTGTTTTCAGCTCATGGGGACGTAGTGGTCGGATTTGCTATCTTCCATATTGTTTATTCCAAAAAAAAAGGAAAAAAGAAAAGAAAAAAAGGCACTCCTCCATGGAATGTGAATGTTGGTGGGCACCCGATGGAATCGGTTAGCCATGGTTTGAGAAAGGAAAAAAGGTGGGGAGGAGTGCCAAGCTTTATAAAAGAGCACAAAAGTGCCAATCTCTCTCAAAAACTTGCTTCATTTTTGTATGGAAGATAGTACGAACCCCATTGCCAGTCGTTGACAAAGACAACCACCTCTCAAAACCAATTTTTATCTCTCTGTTTTACAAATGAAAAGCTCTAGCACATGTTTAATCACTACTTCCCTCCGCGAAGGGTCTTTCTTTTACTTTTATGTTGAGTCACCACCTTCTACCATTATGCACCATTAAGAGAGCATAGTTGTCATTCTTAGTATAATGTGCATTGTCCCAAAGTTTTCATTAATTGATTCATGATCATGGTTTCACTTGTTCTTAAATTATTTGTATCTAGTCGCCCTCTTAAACTTGAAGGTGTCCTATGCATTTATGTTTTGCTCTCCATGAAGGACAAGCTGAAAACCATTTGTATGTTTTTCCTTATGATTTGAACACACGTTTGACTTTCATTGTTTCATTTTCATGATCTTTTATTTGTGTTTCTTTTCATGTTATAACATGGTTGCTAAGTTTCTATTATCAAGATTATGTCTTTCATGCCCATGTTTTAAGTTCTTTGATCTCAGCACTCAATGCTTTACCTATATGATCAAGATTGTGTAGGTGCATGTCACCTCAAAAATTATTTCTTTTGTTATCACTTACCTACTCGAGGACGAGCAGGAGTTAAGCTTGGGGATGCTGATACGTCTCAAACGTATCTATAATTTTTGATGCTCCATGCTTGTTTTTACACCATTTGCCTTATGTTTCGTTACGCTTCATGGCACTTTTATGCATTTTCCGGAACTAACCTATTAACAAGTCGTCACAGTGCCAGTTCCCTGTTTTCTGCTGTTTTTGTGTTTCAGAAGTGATACACAGGAAATATTCTCGGAATTGGACGAAACAAGTTCCTGAAGTCTTATTTTGCCCGGAAGCTTCCAGAGATCCGAAGAGGCGAAGGAGAGGGGCCACAGGCCAGCCTCACACTAGGCCGGCGCGGCCCAGGCCCTGGCCGTGCCGCCTAGGTGTGAGGAGGCCTGGGGCCACTCCTGACGACGCCCCTTCGCCTATAAGAAGCCTCGGGACAGAAAACCCTAAGGGAGTGGGCGAAATTTCCAAAACAGTTCCGCAGCGCCGCCGCCATCGAAGCCAAATTTCGGGGGACAGAAGTCTCTGTTCCGGCACCCTGCCGGGACGGGGAAGTGCCCCCGGAGCCATCTCCATCGGTCTCCATCGCCATCTCCGCCGTCTCCATTGACCTCACCGCCATCTCCATCAACCTTGCTGTCTCCTATGATGAGGAGGGAGTAGTTCTCCCCCGGGGCTGAGGGCTCTACCGGTAGCTATGTGGTTCACCTCTCTCTCCCATGATGTGATCTTTATGTGATCGTGAGCTTTGTATCTAGTTGAATTGGTAGATTTTATTATTCAGATATTATGCTACTCCTATGCTTAATTATTATACTCTCCGGAGATACCTCGTATCATGGTGTAAAGGTGACTAGTGTGTGCATCATGTGTATCTTTTTGGTTAATGTCTCTATGAAATGTGGTGTTTGTTGGAACCATCTAGTGCGTTCACGTTGATAGTGTGGGACAATCTAGTTTGGGTACATACGGACTTTGAGGAGTGCTTCGTAGCCCTACGCATGATTATTGTATGTTTTCCATTGGAGAATTGTTTGAGTTGCATATTGATGATAGCATCTATTGGTTCAATTATGTTATATTTGTTGGGAGTGTGTCCACTAGTGAAAGTATGATCCCCAGGCCTTGTTTCCAAGCATTGCACACCGTTTACTTACTGTTTTGTTACATATTTGCTTGCAGCGATACTTATTCCATACTACATTTACTACTCATAATCATCTATACCAATTGTATTTCACTATCTCTTCGCCGAACTAGTGCACCTATATATCTGACAAGTGTATTGGGTGTGTTGGGGACACAAGAGACTTTATGTATCGTAATTGCAGGGTTGCTTGAGAGGGATAGCTTTGACCTCTTCCTCCCTGAGTTCGATAAACGTTGGGTGATCCACTTAAGGGAAACTTGCTGCTGCTCTTCAAACCACTGCACTTGGAGGCCCAACACTGTCTACAAGAACAGAAGCGTGTGTAGACATCAGCAACGTTCATGCATCACCTTGTGTCTACTCTTTTAGCACCTAAAAGTTCCACTCAGAACTCTTGTGGTGAAACTGGAAATCTGCTCTTACTATTTTAGTTTTATTTCACTGGTTCTATTTCAATTGTTACTCTTCACAAATTGTTTCTTTGAGAGATTCACATGTGTTATTGATAGTGACTACAAAATTGGTAAAGTCTTATTGGTATTCTTATGCTCTTATCGTGTTGAACTATAAATTTGGGTTAATAGTTCCCAACAAATATTTCAACGATCGCCTACACTAGTGGGTATCAAGATATGTCCTGGCACCGTCGTCGGGGAGGCTACTTTATTGGTAAGACCACTTGTGATAGCATTTACTACCTTTTTTTCTCAGCTATGGGAAAGGATACGAGAGCTGGGAAGAGCGTTCTCATGCCTTCCATAGAGGATGAAAAGACCTTCCAACAAGGCCCCAATTTTCTATTAATGCTTTTGCTGTTCCTAAAGTATCATCTAGTGTTTTTCCTAGCTTACCATTATCTAGTCTTCTCTTGATACCGACAAGATACCACTTGAGTTGGGTACTATTATTAAAGAGCCATGTGATTTATTTGGGATGCTTACTAAGGGTTATTCATGTGCATCAAAGAGGTGGAACTGTCACTTCTCCTTGGCCAATAAGATCCCTTGATGATGAAATTTCATTTACTAATGCTTTTATGAATCTTTTTTGTAATGATTTCCAATGAATTGATGCTTTCATGAATGTACCTCTTCAAAAATTATTTTTAGTTGATAAGGATTTATGTGAGTCTGCTATTTATGTGAGGAGTGAGGCTTATAACTTCCCGGTTGATCTTGATATCATTAAAATGGTTGGGAAGGATAAGTCTTTTGACAAGGATGAGGAATACCTCGCTGAACACTTGAGTCATGTTATAGAGATTGCTGAAGTGTTTGGTTAGGATGAGGTAGAAAAACATTATTATTTCTTAAACTATTTCCTTTCTCTCCTAGAGGTATAATTCTTTGGCACCAAGATCAACATCTAGTAAGGATGAATGCTTTACTATTTTTATCTCTAAATTCTTTTCTGCAGAGAGAACGTTGGCTATGATGGCTGAAATTAGCAACTTCACTCAAAAAGTGGGAGAGAATCTACCCCAAGCTTGGGGGTGGTTTTTTCTTACTCAGAGAAAAAGTCCCTTTCATGGAATTGCTGGTAATGGTTTGCTTGATATATTTTATAATGGACTAACTGAAAGTTCGAGATCTTATTTTGATAGTTGTTCATGTAATATTTTTAGGGAAAGGACCATCCCAGAAGCAAAGGAGCTTCTGAACACTATTGCTAGGAATTATCAAGACGAGAACACTGAAAATAAGGATAAAGAAAAAGTGGCAGTAAGAAAGAGGGTCCTCATTCATCTTTTCAAGAAGCTACGTAGTCCACAACGGAACTGGCCGGCTGAATTCAGCGGATGTAGGCAATGTAAAGTAAATAACCTCATGTCCTCGTTCATTGTCATGTTTAGCCGCGAGAAAAGTTCTATGTTTCCAGCCAGCCACACAGGCACATAGCACATCACAGCCACACAGGAGTATCTCTTACTCTACTTTCAGATTTTTTTAAAGTTAACTAATTATATTTATACAGAACTATAACAATATACCGTGTGCGCCCTTCTCACTGTCTCGCATGCTGGGTCGCGCCCAAGCAACGACCGAAGCTGGCCAGGGCAAAGCGACGGGGAGAGAGAGAGAGCGGATGGAGGAGGGCACCGCCGCTGTAGTCCGCCAGTCCAGCCGCCGCCACCAGGTCGCTAGGTTTTAGGAGGGAAGGTGTATGGTTGACTTGTGGTAGGAAACCGATAGAGGACTAGATGGCAGGTAGGGTTAGGCAATGGACTGGGTAGAGGCGTATTTGGGCCGGCCAAAATTCAAAAAGTCCGAATTATTTTGCTCGGTAAGCCCATTTTCCGTGGGTGCGCGCAAAGTTCGGTTACCGACCGGTAACCGGATTTCTCGACAGGTAATCAAATCCTTGATTGCTATTAGGATATTACATTATTACAGAGGTTAGATGTAATTATTATCTTCTTGATATCTCTACTAATAATCCGGCTAGAGGACGTGATGGTGTGGTATGTTCCGTCGTTGGAAAGAAAGACCGAATCGAAGACGAGTAGAACTCCGTTCTGTTATAAGCCTCATCACAGACCGCACGACACCGCGTCGGCACAAAACCCTCGATCTAACACCAATCATGCCCTCCTACTCCTAGATGGCGGCTGAGTCACCGATACCGGAGAAGGCTGCTAGCTCGCCCTTTGACCTGCCGTCAAATCCGACGTCTTCGAAGCAGCTGCAACCGCCAAAGCCCGCGAAGTTCCGGTGGACGCAACACCGCTTCACGAGCAGCGAGCACTGAAGTCGGATCTCCATTGCCTCAACGAACTGTCCTTCGTCTCTCATCCAACACGGCTGGAAGTGCCAGCCCATGACAGCCGAGGTTGACAAAAGTAAACAATGGCTGCTCGTTTAGTCGTTTAGCTTAGCTTAACTAAAGGGTGCAACTGGCGGCAGCTGATGACTCGGATTTTTTTTATTTGAACTAATTTAATTATGGTGCCGATGCAACACACTTGCTAACTTATTTTTAGCAGTAAAATTCTCTATGACTCAATATAATATTTACTAAATCAACGTGTAGCAAAGCACGGGCCATAGGTAGAGTGACACGACATGGTTCATGCTTGATTAACTATGAGGTTTGGAGATTAAGTGTTCCGATGGAGGTTTCGGCAAGGCAGGATGAGGATAACAGGACTCGATATACAATGACGTTTGGGGGAAATAAAAAATTCCAAGTTTTATATTTATACAATAAAATGAGGTGCATACAGTATTATCGTTCTTCTTTATATGCAAGTTTGATATGATAACATATAAACTTTTTCCTAACATATGGTTTATTTTCATAGATCATGGATGAGGCGGAAATTGATATCCTCGATGCTAAGAAAGAAACCATGATATACACACCAACACAGTTTTCTTTGAAGATATAAAAAATTACCAATAAAATTATAAACGATCATGACAACCAATGGGTATTGAGTCTAAGATGATAGGCCGTGGCAAAGCACGGATATCCAGCTAGTTAATATATACTCTTTATCAAAATATATTCCAATGGATGTCTGTTGGCCAATGACTAGCTAGCAAGTAGCGGCATGGCCTACAACGGAACCTTCCCACGCACGCATAGTAACCACGGGAAAACTCTAATCTAGCAGCAAGCACCGCCACCAGAATTGGTACGTTATCGTCAGAGATTATGTCAGCAAGTCGTGCAAGCTTTCTAGTATTAAAGCTATGGCCATGTCCATGCAATGAACGCGACAAGCAGACTGCTCTATTACATCACAAAGTTCATACTCTAGGGGCCGAGGATCAAAGCAATGGCGCCAATTCTCAGCGTTCTCGAAACAACTCTCGTAGCACCCTCGCGGCAGGGAACCGGCGCCGCCCCGCCGCCGGAGTCCTCCCTCCCGCTCACCTTCTTAGACGCCTTCTGGGTCATCTCCCCACCCGTCGAGCGTGTCTTCTTCTACCGCCTCGCCGCCGACGCCGACATCGCCACCATCCTCTCCAACCTTAAGACATCGCTCTCCGCTGCTCTCCACGCCTACTACCCGCTCGCCGGTCGCCTCCGCCTCACTCCAGGGACGGCCGACCGCTACGAGCTCCACTACCAGACGGGCGACGGCGTCACCTTCACCGTCGCCGAGTACCGCGGTGATTCTGACGTCGACGAGCTGGCCTCCGACGAGCCGAAGAAGGTCGCCAAGATCGCCCCGCTCGCGCCGCCTCTGCCGGAAGGAGGCGCGTTGCTCGCGCTGCAGGCAACCGTGCTGCGCGGCGGCATCGCCATCGGCGTGACCGTGCACCATGCCGCCTGCGACGGGGCGGGCTCGACGCGCTTCCTTCACGCCTGGGCAGCGGCCAGCTCCGGCGCCGAGCCGCCTTCACCCCCTGTCATCGATAGAACTCTTGTGAAGGACCCAAAGGGTCTCTACCACGTCTTCGTCAAGGGCATACTCACCGCCGACCAGCTGGAAAGCGTCAAGATGCCCGACGACCAACTCTTCGCCACGTTCACGCTGTCCAAGGAAGACATACGACGAGTGAAGGACGTGATCGCCGGCGAGGCCCGGCGACGTGGCGCGGCGCCGCCGCGATGCTCATCGCTGGTAGCCACCTTTGGCTTCCTCTGGTCATGCTACCAGCGAGCCAAAGATGGAGGCAACGGCGGTGACCCGACATACTTGCTCTTCCTCGTCGACCACCGCTCGCGGAGGAAGCCTCCCATCCCGGATGCGTACCTCGGCAACTGCGTTGGCGGCGCCATGCACGGCGCTCCCAAGGACCAGCTCGCGGAAGCCGGCGCCGGTGGCCTCTTCGTAGCGTGCACGGCGGTAGCTTCGGCGATCGAGGAAGCAGTGAGCAGCGTGGAGTCACCGGAGCTGATGTCGGAGCGGATCAAGGAGGCTGCCGCCGCGGGGACCGGAATGTTGACTGTGGCCGGGTCGCCCCGGTTCCGTGTGTACGATGTGGACCTG